>VXAA01002304.1:34679-84443 GCA_013399115.1 Anseranas semipalmata | reverse complement strand
GTTAGATTTCTACAGTACTTTCCAGCTCATCATAAGTAGAACCTTTAAGGCATCGTGCATTTTCCAAACAGGCATTTAGTGCCTTCAGACTACTGACAGAGACACCAGTCTGTCAAACACTAAATCAGAGAGGGTATTTCCTGCTGTTTTTATCACATCAGAAAGATATATAGACAGACTCCCTATGGTGACTTTAAGACTTAGTGTTTGCCTGCCATTTCTCTCTTACGTGAAGGAGCTATTTGTGATGGAATAAATACTGTGCTATACAATGACATTGTTGAAGTCTTCTCCTTCTTACTGAAAAAAACAGCAACCCACCCCCCACTCTCCCAAATGCATGCACAAACCCACAGTCTTTCCCCCACAGCTTGAACAGGGAGAAAGAGAATCTCGTTTTAGCCCATTTGTCAAAGTCTAAAGCAGTGGCTCTTCTTTCAGATAGCTCTCTGTGAAATTGAGCACAACGAAGAACAGGTATCTAGCTCCTATCCTGCATGCATCTCAGACAGAAAAATTGGTGCTCTTAGAATTCAGAAAGAGGCCACCAAATAGATGTTGTAGTTGCACTTCTTCTTACCTGATTAAATTAAATTCATTTAAATGGGGTCTAATGGGATCTCCTAGAATATTAATCTCCTGCTATTAAGAGCAGTTACTTTGTGTAATGTCTTTTATATGCTCATCATATTACTTCTGGAATGCAGTTATATTTTTATTATGACTTTTTTGCCTCCATTGCTTTTCCTGGGATGTGTTTTTCCTGAGGCCACGACAGTTTTTGAATTTCTCTGCAGTCTTTGCAGCTTCCCTGGATGCAGCCTTTATATTATTCATCAACAGAAATATAGATGTGATAGAACCAGTAGAAAATAACCATTTGGGAAGGGATGTTTGTGATTTTCTTTGCTAATTGGTTCTGAAATTGGTGCTGCTCTGTCTGAAAGACACCTCAGCATACTGGGATACACAGGCACCAAAATCATCAAAGTGGGCTTGCTCTGTAAATGCAGAACACAAGTTATGTGCTTAAAAAGCTCAATATGCCATTTTGACTTGGATTTTACGTTAAAAACCACTGGCATCAGATGTACTGTCCACTGGTATCTAGAGGAGCACAGGTCTTATACACTATGAATCTTAAGTGATCAGTTCTGAAAGATTCTGTTGAGCTGTTAGTTTCTTTAGGTTTTGCCTGGATTTTTTTTTCTGCTTGACTGTGGTGACATTCAAATCTACAATTAAAGTTTTTGTCAAGATTACCAACTTAATTGTGCAGATCAAAAGAGGTTGATCAGAACTTTTGATTCTAATATGAAATAGCTTGCTGTCCTCATAATATTTCACTGGTAGTTTATTTGGGAAGAGTTATTGCAAACTGAACAAAAGAGTTAATGAAATATTTTGAATTTGAAGAATATTTAACTTTGCTTTACTCTGACTGAAATATGGGGGAAAGCCTCAGGTTGCTTCATCCCAATTTGTTTACCAACTCAAATCAAGCATATCAGTGGCTGAGTAAATCACAGGCATACCTAGCTAAATAAAAAACTATTACAAGAATTTTTTAATGATTATTATTATTCTATTTGTGTGCTATCCAAGTCTGACTCCTGAAGATTTAGGCTATGATTATGCTGCTGTTTCTGACAGTGGCTGCTGTCAGATCAAGTCATCGTTGGAAATATTTTTATACTGGTTAGGTTTGCATTGCCTTAGGTCTTCAAAGTCAGTAAATAGCTTAACTTCTGGGACACTTTTTCATACCTGGAGAAGAACTCTGATTAACTTGCCTTCCACAGTGGGAAAATTATTTTCAGTGACAGCTTAAGAAATGCTTACTGTACTTTACATCAGGGAAGTAAAACTTCATATTTTGCTTGCAGGCCTCAGGCAGAACTTGTTGACCTCCTAGATACATTTCTGAATTTATCTTAGAACTTGATCTGCCTTCCCAGATTCTATGAATCTGCCCCCCTCCCATGATGTTTTTCAAAGATGTTAACTGGCTTATAGCACAACTCTTTTTAAAAACAAAAACAAAACCAACCAACCAACCAAACAAAAACACTAAAAATAAATACCTCTTTTATTTAATCCCAGAGTAATATGAAGCAAAACATGAATCATGCGTTCTTGGTACAGCTTGATATCAGGTACTTGGTAACAGCTTCACCACTACAAGAACATAATGTTTACACTATTGTATTGCATAAAATAAAGAAAAATCTGCAGCTAAATGAGAAGGCACATGCCTAGGTGTGCACATGCCTAATTCTATCTTCTACAAGAATATACTACTACTGTCATACATTGTGGTGGCTGGTACTTTATTTTTTCATAGGCTGAAGAAACTGTAATTTGATTTTTTTTTCTAATCCATTTTATCAAACTCAGAAAAGGATATGGAAAAGTTGGAGGTGATTGAGCACATAGTCACAATAGAGATTCAATGGAAAAAAAATAATTCACAGTAATTAAAAAATAGAGTTCTAAGAGTTCTATATTTTAATTCATTAGAATGACAACTCAGAGATAATTTAATCCTAGTTTCTAATAATTTATGTGGGAAAAGGTATATGGTAATGTGGCCCCTACAACTTGTATCATAAAGAGTCCAAAACAAGTCTAATGATCCAAACCAAAAACTATGCAGAACCATACAGGAACTGAGGTGTGAATTTTCGATAAGTGTAATGATCTCTGAAATAAAAAAAAAAAAAAACAGCCTTTCTGAAGTGGATTCTTTCTGGTCTGGAATTAAGACAAGATATGTTTCTGAAACAAATATTACAATTCAATCACAAATAATTGGCTTGACGGAAACATTACTGAGCATAAACACATTGTCAACATAGTCTCACCTGGCTTGAAAGTCTGTGAATCTGTTAATTATATTTAAACTTACTTTAGTTAATTCAACTATTTAGTCTTTTGAAATTTCTACTAGATTCATTTGTTAGCTTTTGCCCTGCTCTGTCTTATTACATCCAGAAATACGACTTGATCAACTTGAGTTGTGTCACCAAATTCATTGGTGTACAGCTGAAGCAACAATGCTGTTAAGAACCAAAAATTGTGCCTTTTCTGAGATGTCATTTCCATAATTAATTAATTAGTTAATTAAATGTCTCTGAAAGACCTGCAGCCTGGTGTAAATGTTTTAGGTGCTCTTTACGCTAACTTTAACATCAAATGTTGACCGGAGCATACAGCAAAATGAGTAGGGAAGTGGAAATCCTCTTTTTCCAGCTCATGTTTCAGACCTCTAGATTCCTTTCTGTGCAGGTTTTGCTCACATTGGAGGATTTGGCTCTATAACTTTGCTTGAACTAGAACTCTATTTTTTGTCATAAAAAATGTGTGACGTATAATAGACATCTAACCAGGAGAGCAGCCTACTAAACTTGTAGTTTCTATGGAGTGTTTTTTTGGGAGTATTCAAAACTATATAGGGTATATAAATCAAGGCTTGCAATTATTTAAATCAGTACTCCATCTGACCTGAGTGCTGTTCTTACTTTGTATACAAATACAATCAAGATTTTACTGCCCACTCTTTATGATGAGTATGAAAATATTAGATGTCATTATGACAGCAGCCAGGTAATTCCCTACCACCAATCAAGATTTAATGTTCATTTTCTCTCATAGCTTTTCCAGTTTCCATTTTTTTTCTCTTTATGAAATAGTAATTGAGTTTTTGTTATATTTATATGACTTTATGGTGTAGTAGTATACAGAAGCACAAGTTACCAAGAATGAAGGATTTCTGGTTCTCCTTTAAACAGGGATGAAACTAAACTAAAAAGCCAGATAACATTTCAACTGCTGGGCACAGAAGTTCATTTTCTAAATCTAAAGTAATTTTGAAGGTAATTTGGAATTGAGTATTCTCAAATGTGCCATAAAGTCCAGTTCCTGAAAGGATTTGGGAACAAAAAGCTAAAATAAGAAAGAGCTTATTATCTAATTCTCAGTTAATTTTATTGGTTTGGTAAGGGGGGGATGGGGAAAATCTCCAGAGAGACTTCTTTTTTCTTTTTTACCTGTGTCTATTTAAGTTTAAAAAACAAATCAGGCCTAAATGCATATGCTGTATATAACACGACTATTTAAAATTGTTTATTTTTTTTTCCCCTAAGGTGGAAGACAGGTTATAGTCCATCTTGGTTTTCGGTTGTTATCTCTTGTTAATCAGCTCTAGAAAAAATGTAAAATCGCTGAGTCTGTGGCCTAATTTCACTCAGTATCCCCTCATGAAAGAGCTAATTGTTTGCATTGAGAATGAAGAATAAAGTATATGAAGAGATACTGGAATTCTGCCATATGCCGTAACATATGGACAGTTTACACTATGTTACATTCATGTCAAGGAGAGGACCCTGATGGACAAATGTATTGCATTATCCTGTCTTAAACCCTTAGTAAGAGTACTTAGCACATTCATAACATTGCGAAAGAATTAACTAATCCTCACCAAAGCAGCAGTTTTGTAATTATTGATAAAAAAGAAATACCGCCTGCAATTAGGGACAATGAGGCACAGAGTGAGCCTAGAACTGTGCTAGTTTTGGTAATTAAGAAAGTGGAGCTCCTGCTCTCTTCTCTGTTTGAAGAGTAATGCAGGTGCCACAACTCTTCAATTTGCTATACATGCAGCTGGATTTGAAATGTGTACGCATCTCCTGGTGAATTATGCACAAAATGATCTTTGTTGCACATTTGTAGTGACAAAGGAGTAGAACTGTCAGCAGTTTCTCTAATACATGGAAATACAGAGAAAAAATATTATTTTGTGTTATGATATAGAACGGCTACAAATCTGGTGGTAAGAACATATAGCTACGTAAATAAGTGTGAGTTGCTGTAAGTTAGATGTTGGGGGACAGTTATTTGCTCTTATTTCTGCAGGTTGATTGTAGCATTGCTTACACGGGTGAAATCATATTTATATTGGTATAATTGTGCTGGTTCTGTATGTGAGGAATGAAATGAAGGGGCATGGCAGGAAAAATAATTAGCAACAGAGGCATAAAGAAGCAATCAGCTTCTCTGTCTTATCACTCTACATCCCACAACTTCCTCTCTGATGTTCTGATTGTACACATGCCTCAACCCAGTTCCCTAATCTTTGAAGTTACATTATTTTAAATCCTCTTTGAGCAACACCTGCTTATGGAGATATAATCTCTTCTTAATGGCTAGCCTACTATGGTATCAGTATGACTTCAAATGGTACTAAGAGTCATGGGTATATAAATAAACCCCAGTCTCCTGGAATCATTTTCCATTGAATTTTTGGCTGCTGTATTTACCTTTCTTTTACCCTGATCATTGAACACATCAAATTGAGAATATTTTTTAAAAAATGGATATACTGGGCTTTTTGTCTGATTTTATTTTGTTTTGTTACAAAGCAAGCGAGGTGACTTCTGAGAGTTCTCAAAATCCTGAGAATGACTCAGCTTCAAGAACAGTTTCAGAAAGCTCCTTTTAGACTACTTCCATATAACATATGTAAGATATCATCTATTTTCATTTCCAAATTGGTTGAAATATGTTCCCACTTCATGCCATACACACTTGTAGTATGATTTTTGTAGAGTAATTAATCATCCAAAGTAACAAGTGCAGAAGATCTGTCCAGAACTGAGATTTTAGGTCCTAGTCCCACAAACATCTTTTTATAAACTTAACATTGAGAACATCTGTGGTTGTAATGGAGTCAGTTGAACCTCCTGAACTTTATTTTAAGCACGTGTAAAGTCTCTGAAGAGTCAAAGATTGTAAATTCTTTCGGGTAGGACGATAATTTGCCTACTGTTTTTAGCACAAATAAAGCTAAAGTACCTGTAGTACTTTAGGTACTACAGTACCTGTAGGCTAGAAGAGGTCCGTAGGCACAAATCGTAAATAATAATCATTTAGACACTTTATCTTGTCCAAAAGTTGTGCAAAAGGATATGGGGCATGTTACCAGGTGTAGTTTGTACCATCAGATGCTATAACATTTATATTATATTGTCATTTACATTATATATGTCATTTATAAAAAGAAAACAGTTTAAATTTAAAATATGATATATAGATGTGTTGTTAGTTTTTATGAAGAATATTACTATTGGAAAACTCTCCTGGTTTTATTTTATTTAAATGTGGCTATTCTTCGGGTAAAGCTGAGTTTGGAATTTATCATGGTATGTTTAAATTGGAGAGCTTCGTGTTGACATAAATTTATTGCAGTGTAAGTACTGAGTGTTATTGTACATATGTTATAGCATATGGCAGAATTTCATCCCTCATCTCCTTCTCATGTTTTGTCCTCAAAGTGACTAAAAGGCTGTCCCATGAGATGACTCTTCGTTAAATTAGGTCAGCAACTGGAGGAGGCCATGTGTCAACTCCACTGCTGAATGACATGGCAGTTAACACTTGAAAATTATCTTTTCTTCAGCCTTTTCTGGGAAGAAAGGAGAAATCAGACAAGATCTTAGTCTGACTGCAGAAGGTCTCTAGATAATTCTCTTCAGATATTTATGAGATATTTTAAAATTTATTTTCCATGACTATGTAAATACTCTTTTTTTTTTTTTTTCCAGACATCTAAAGTGTACTAGATAGGTGTCTGTGGGCAGGACTTCATCTCTGTGAAACCCCATTAGTGGTGTGTGTATATGATCAGGAAGGAGCCGACCATGCAGCTAATGCCCTGGCCACTGGTGGTATTGGTAGTAAAAGAGAGGTTTTGTGTAAGTTTGGCGCTACAGGTTCTGGATTGCTTGTAGTTTCCTGCTTTGCTTTACACTTAGCCACACATACAGGAGAAGGGGAGAAACCCCACAGTAATATGGAGCAGTGTATATATGGTGTATCCCCTGCAGGGCTTGATCTTGCTCCAGCCTTCCAGACTGCAGGGAATCTTACCCTTGTTGCATTACCAATGGTTCCATTTCCACTGTCTTTCTGCCACCTGTGATCTTATAGATCTTTATCACAGTTACTCTCATTTGAATCTTATTCAGGCTGATGAGTATAAGCTTATTGAATGTTTTATTTTTATTTTTTTTTCAGTGCTGCATGCTTTTGATTATCTTTGTTTCTGCCTTTGAACCTTTTCCAGTTCTTCTATTCACTTTTTGACCTAGAAAGATTAAGTACAGACATGACATGGATTTATGTAGTGGCTTAATTGTTTTCTGTGTACTTTTTTTTTTTTTTTAACTCTCTGCCCTTTTCTAATAGCTCCTAACATTTCATTTACTTTTTTGACTTCTACTGAGGACTGAACTAAAATTTTCATGGACGTATTGATTATTCTCCTAGATTTCATTCCTGAATGGTAACAGTCAGCTCAAATCAAATTCAGACGTTAGGGCTTTTTGGGTTTAAGCTACAAAATTTAATTTATTCTTTGACACACAGTTAAGACTTGGATCTTTAATTAACCAAGACAAGAAGTTTCCAAGCTGTTCTGATTTTTATTTATTTATATACTTAATTTATTTTTCCCTTTTAATATCCCAGTGCAGAATTTCTGACCATATTGTCTGGAACATTGGAGTGTCAGTTTTAGCTCCTCTTCCAGGAAGAAGACTTGTACAGAAATAGGTATGTAGAAAGGCTTCTAGAATAAAGACAGTGCATCTTATAGAGGAGACCAGAATAGTCTTGTGTAGCCTAAAAGGGTTGCAATCGTTATCAATAAATACATTTTGAAGGTAAATGCTTATGAGGGAACTCCTACCACGCTAAAACTCAGGTTGACATTGGCATAAAAACTAATTAATATAGGTGGTCCACAAGTAAATTTTTGCTAGGAATTGGTGGCTGCTAATTTTAAAGCTATCAGGTTACTAGTGGCAATAGTGAAGACAAAAAATCTGTCTGCTTTCACTGTGTACTTCAGAAGTCAGTGAAAGTGATTATTCTGATATGATTCTTGTAGATAGACGGAACTGGACTTTATGTAGGATTCCTCTACCCTCATCTTCTATGCCTATATGTGGAACATTATCATTTGAACAGGAAAAAAAAAGTGTTTTTTTTTTTTTTTTCCCTTCCTGCTGTATTGTTCAAGTTTGGAAAACAAATACTATGCACTCTACAGATGCAATATTTGTGAAAAGTGTTTTTATAATTAGTAATGTTCCTTGAGTGAGTGAAGTGGATATCAAAAACATGATTTCTATTTGTTATTTCTGACACTTCCACTGCCCCTTGAGTTTGAATGTTCTTTCTCTATCTTTTCAAACTGATTGTGGGCCTGACCTCATCTGAAGTAGAAATACAACTCAACAGAGGCAAAAAGGAGAGTGGAAAGTAGAATTTGTGCATTTTAACTGTTGTTTGAATTGATGTAATATACCCAAGTGATTGAAGTGCAGAGTACAGTATGCTTCCTGAAACAAATTCTGGATACAGAATACTACTTATCTTCATTCTTGTAATTCATTTCTCCCTTTCCACCTCTTCCTCTTACCATGTTCTTTAGTGACAGTTGCATTCCTTTCGAGCACATTTTCTTATCCACATTATATGTTATTCTAGGTCCTTTATTTAGGATTTTTCACACATCCTTCACATCTCGTTTACAGTCTCCGTTCAATAAGTGCTAAGACCTAAATACTCCTATGCACTTCATGGCTATCCCCTTATCACATGCATTTTCTGTTGCCTGAAGGCAGATCTGTACAATTTTTTTGTTATTGAAATCTGTTTTTTTTTTTTTTTTTCCCTCTTCCCAAGCAGATGGAGGATGTGTAAATGTGTCTAAAGACTGAGAATACCATTAACTTGGTTTTTACAGAGCCCTGGGAGACACAAAGTCTCTCTGGCTCCTTTTCAACCAGGCTGAAAAAAAATAGTAATAACTTCACAAGACAAGCAAAGCAACTTTAGCACATTATTGTGTCTCCCTTATAGCTCTGACTGTGGAGAAAAAAAAAAAAGATGCACTTCTGCTGCTGGGCATCAATCTTTTTCTCTTTGCAAGAGAACACAATCCCGAAGTCATACACAAGCTGGATTTACATTATTCCATTAAGTATTGATTGTAATGTTTGAAGCCTTTATTGTTGCAATTTATCAGAGCTTTTTGCACTGTGATGGGTAGAAAGTAATACTGCCCATCTACAGCTTGTTCTGCACTCCACAGCTGATAGGGCAAAAGTGGTCAAGAAGGGTTGCTACTATTCATTTATTTTTATTTTTTTAAAGTAAGTAGATTCAGAAGTGAGAGCTATGTTAACACAATTTGCTCAATACCTGGCGTAAAATAGAGAACATTCAATCTCTAACTGAGCATACAGATCTGAATTAGAATAATTTAGCACAGAGATCTGTATTAGAATAATTTTACAAAGGGTAGATGGCCTTCTGTTACTGAAGCTCTGTAAGGCTAAATTCAATAAATGCAAAAGATTAGCAACTCCCTTTTTTTTTGGCAGGGAGGGATGTTCAGTCTTATTATTTTTATCAGAGCTCATCTAGGCTCCCTGTTTAACTTCACTCTGGAGTTATTGCTTCAATAAAACATAAGATTAAATTAAAAAAAAAAAAAGAAATTGAATAAAATCAGCAATATTTTAAACAAATGATCCTGTGACTGAATGAAAAACTGCATAGGCATAAAGGAGCCAAGGCTGTTTTCTGAGACATTTCGCACAAGTTTCCTGTTCTTTAAACATGTTCTTCATAAAGGATGACTTAGAAGATTACAATTCTGGAAAACATCTGAGTCAACTCTTAGTCAAAATATTGCTTCTTTACACATACATTTACACATTTAAAAACAAGTCTGGAAGGTGTGACAGAGAAATCCAAACCACTAGTGCAGTTTTGTCTGGGCCAGATCCTGGTTGAAGTAAATTAACATAGCTACGTAAAACCTACATCATATCTATTAAAATTTTGTTTTAACTTCATATGATGATTTTAAAACATTGAGACTGCTGTCTATCCCTATTTCTTACAAGATTCTTGTACATCTGAGCTACAACTTTAATATTAATATTTTGCAATTATTTCATCTGTAATCTGTAGGAGTGTCACTTGAGCATTGAATCCATCATTCAGGAACTGTGAAGATCCTCAGCTGTCTCATCTTCAGCTATTTGGCCACTGAAGAACATGAAATACCATAAAATCTGTCTAAAATTTCATTCAGTTTCCTTGCTGGTGATTTTCAGTCTTGTCAGCATTTCAAGGGGATTCTCAGATACAGGCCTGTAAGGCCTGTGTCAAGGAATTTTTACAGAGCATGAAGTACTGTGCAAAAAATATGTTTGTCTGGTGTGTGTGCAATGTTGGTTCAGCCCTTGCTGCCAAGAAGACTAATGGTATTCTTGGCTGTATTAGGCAAAGTATCACCAACAGGTCAAGAGAGGTGATCCTTCCCCTCTATTCAGCGTTGATGAGGCTGCACCTGGAGTACTCTATCCGGTGTGTCCATGCCTCTCTTGTACTGGGGGGTCAAGATGGATACAAGAGAGACATGGACATACCGGATAGAGTACAACAGAGGGCCACCAAGATGATCAAGGGACTGGAGCACTTCAGTGGAGAGTTGATGTAATTGATACCCACTGGCACGGCCATGAAACTGTTTAGATTTGGTGCTTCCATAGCAGCTTAGTGGCTTCTGTAAATGTTATTGGGAGATATCAATACAATACTGTGTCCTTCAGGAGGAACCTGAAAATTTATTTTGGTATTCTGTGAGATGACAGGAAGCACTGAGAGCTAGTATAACACTCAGTGTTGTAATGTTGAAGATCTGTTGTGTTGTTAGCTCTTGAGCAATAGTGGAATCACCCAGGGATTCCCTAAAGATTCTCATGAATGTTGCTTTATACAAAATTAAAATGTTTCCAGAACTCAGTCCTGAGGCTCACATGTAAGACGATCCTATATATCCCCTACTTGCAAGTATGAACCTGAAAGTTGCTCTGTCATAGCCAACAAAAAAATAGTGACATACTTTCGCATATCTATTTTTTATTTGGAATTTATTTAAAGTTTAATACCTATTTTTAACTGTATTAATGATATTTTAAATGCCTTTGTCTATTAAATATGGATGGACAGTTCAGCTAACCGCATGGTTTTCTTGTGTCCAAATGAAGTAGTATCAAGCCCAAGTTCTGAGACAGAAATTTCTAATTTCATTGAAGATACATGAGAATAGTAAAGAAATCCTACCTTGTTTTCCTCTTTGGGAACAACCTGGCAAGAGTCCACCTGAGTATGCCGAGAGCATTCTTGGCTAGTACAGCTGACAATATCAGTCTGTGAAAAGCTTCTGCAGAGGGACTGATGAAATAAAATCCAAACCCTTTGCTTCAAAGTTCCACATCGGCCAAAATATCTGGCTGCTTGGAAAAGTACTTTCTCTGTCACATCAGAGTGACAAGGTTGATACTCAGACTGGCAGAAGCATTTGTGGGAAAGTGTGCTGGAATCGCTTCAAGAGTTTCTGCTAACAGCATAGCCCAGCATTTGCAATGTAGAACATGGCTAAAATTTGCAGTAAGGCTCTACACATTGTACATCCTATGGAATGCATGCTAAGAAAAATATGGTATTAGAATCATCTGTGAACTTTTAAGACAGTGCGAAGAGGAGTGAAAACATATTCTTCTGTACACCTTATAGGAGGCATTATGTTAGTTTTATCCACTCAGTTTTTTCTGTGTAAGCATTAGTAATGCAATAGGCTCTCAGTACTCCTTGTGCCAAAGCTGATCTCTTCAGGATCCTATGTCTTTCCCGAAGTCTCAAATTAGAAAGATGGAATTGAATTCAGACTGCCAAAGTAAGAACATCAAAGGCAGTTAAATTACTTTGAGTTTTTTAGAGAAACGAACGCTGCATGTTTAGAAATTGTGTTGAAAAGAGGAACCTCAGGTCAATCAAATATTTTGCACAAGGTCTTAACAGATAACTGCTTCTGGGAAAGTGACCTTGGTATATGTCCTCTTCTTCCATGATACTAGGCTGTATGTTATTAGCCAGATGTATTCCACTGGTGAGAGTCATCCCTTACAGCTGGGAAGATTTTTTTGCACGTCTATAATTATATGACTTTTAATTATCTCTACTTCAAAAACAGGCCAACAATCATGAAAAAAAAAATTAAAGTCACTTAATAGTCATGCTGAACATTTTTATTTTTTATTTATTTGCTTATGTTCCAGCATATCTCTGTGGTGGAAGCTGGGACAATGTCTAGCTCAAAACTCATCTTGACAAGTATAAAGTTCAGCAGGTGTCACAGAATTTGCATTGAGTTCAACTGTGGACTTTTGCTTTTGGGATGCTTTTGATACATTTGCTTATGTAAGGATGATGGGACAGTCTGTAAGAATAGGAAATTGAACTTGAATAAAAGTGAGAGGCCTTTTCTAGCAGAACAAAACTGGCAGTCAGCCTATGTTTATGTTGAAATTATCTGAAATAATTTATGAGATGCTGTCCAGTGAACAGAGTTTATCATCTAAAGAGCCACATGGAAAAAAAAAATCATTGAAACTATTGTAAGGTTAAAGTGGAAAAGAGGCTATACATCCTGACTTAATGGAGCTAGTTTACCAAGGTTAGTTCCTCACACTTTTTTAAAATGGAAGTCCATGATTTCTGTTACTCCTTACACAATTCATTCTTTGGCAAAAAACAAACAACAACAACAAAAATTAACAACAATGAAAACAAACAAAAATGTCTTTATGTCTGTATTTCTGTTTAATGATTGACATATTTTGTTGAACTGATGGATCAACATGTTATTTCATGTTACAATAATTCTGATTTTAAATAGCTATTCTGCGATATCCCAAATACTTCTCTTTTCAAACACCATGCAATACAATGGGGATTATTAGGTTCTCCAGTTACCCTCAGATTTTTCTCCATGTGTATCCCTCAGACAGCTCCACTGGCACAAGCTCACTGCACCAAATCCTGGTTTAAAGCCCAAAGCAAAGGAAAATGTAATGACTCCCAGGCAGCTACTTCTCACTAATGGTCCCACCCTTTTGTACAACTGGTTTCAATGCAATAAGAGAAAATAGAGAATTATTCCACGGAAGTGTGATGAATAGTCTTGTTTTAATATTTGAGTAAAAATATGGAGGACAAGAAACCAGCTGGAATGAAAAGAAAATGGAAATGCCAGCACTGACTAAGAATAAATGAGGAAAAAAGCTGGAGTGTGTTTGTGTGTGTAAGCAAAAAGAGAAAGCAAGAAAAATGAAGAGACTTGAGTGAGGATCTGATCACAACAGAGGTGTTGGCAATAACAAATACTCTTTCCTCCTATTAGCCTGTTTTTCTTTGGAGATCCTCTACCCTCAAAACCAAGCATGATATAATGGCAATATATTATTGTATATTAATTCCTGTAATAGTAATAATCCCTGAAGTACATTTACTTTTAGATATGATAAAGACAGTGTTTGTAATATAAATGCTCTTGATATAATGAAGATAATTTTATTCTGAGGGAAGAAAAATATTTAATAGAGAGAATTATATGTGCACAGAATTCTCCATAATATTTCAAAAGCTCAGTTTGGCAAATAGAACTGGAAAATTAAGAACTCAGACTGAGACTTTGAGAAAGCACAGTAAAAATCTCTGGGAAGTCACCTTTAGAAATTCATCCCTGAAGTTTGTGGTCAGGTGGTGAGGAGGACACCTATGCACAGGCACTGCACAACTCTCATTAAATGCTCTGGTAGAAATATCTTGATCAATAGTTCTCTGAGGTTGTTTTATAGTGAGTTGAAATATTAGTAAAAAAAGTCTTAAAATTTTCCAAGCTTTTCCAAAGAGACTTTTCCAGTAATCTGACTCAGTATACCAAAAGTTTTGAAAATTTCTTCATGCTGCCAACACTTTCAAGTTGACTTGGTGCTGTTTTTAATCTTTCACAAAAAAAAGGCACAAGAATAGGGAAAGGAAGCAAAGTTGATGGGTCCTTAGATATATGTATATGTTCACTCTGTATTAGGAATTAGACATGAGTACATGTTGGAATAGAACTTGAATAAAAGTTCAAAATATTCCAGTTTTAGCAAAATTTTATTACACGATAAGAACCATCAGTGAAATGAGGATCTATACTGTGCTTCTAGGATGGCATCATAATCTGAATCAGTCACCAACAAAACTGACCTTGATCAGTTCATATAGCTCTATTTTTAATGTCTGCAGACCCACTCTCTAGATCATTTGCATCTAGATCTAGAAAGCTTGGAACATGTTTAAGTATAGCCAGCATGCATTTGTTTCTGTAATTAATACCCAGGAGAGTTGTGAAGCCTGAATAATGAGGAAAAAAGAGATTAGGAAACACATTTTATTTTATTTTATTTTATTTTATTTTATTTTATTTTATTTTATTTTATTTTATTTTATTTTATTTTATATCAAAAAACCGTTGTCATCTCTCCCGCAAATACATATATAATTTTTTCCAACAAGCTAGGTAATTCAAAGTACCATGGAACATCTTCTTGAATATTAGGTGTATTGAACAGTACTGTTTTTTCAAATCCGTTTGTACAACTTGCTAAATACCAGTATTTTGGAGAGGACTGAGAGTAGCAGAGAGGGCAATTATGAAGAAGAAAGTATATAACACTGTTAAGTACCTTTACCCTTCTTCCCACAGCTTTCCTTTTAATTCCCTTCCTTCTGATGTTTCCTTAATTTACTACTTTATTTTCTGGCAGCTGTATTAAATGTTGGAGAGTCAATACTTGTTCTAATTTCGGTGACTCATGTTCAGGTAATTATTTCAGGCTCCAAACATTTTGATGTGGATTTGTACAGTTAATTGCAGAGTTGAGTAACTAACCTACCACCACTACTGGGAAGCAGCTGAAAGCATGCATTTCAGATTTGATCTGCCTCAGATTTATTTCCATACTGGGCCATATATGCTATTAAAATGTTTTGTAATTAATACATATTTACATTTTAATAATATATGTGAGAAAAAAATCCTCATATATTTTCATTCTAGTATTTATTTATCCATAAATTCACTTCTTGCTTCCTGGTGTATCACTGTGGGAATTCTCTGTACTTGAGGGAAGGAGGACAGGGCCATGAAGTCTAAAAGATAACTTAAAAAGTCTAAAGTAAGCTGGAGTCCTCTTAGGTGTTTTAAAGTTCTTAAAGACAAGAAAATTGGCACACATTTTCAGTCCTCCCTGTTACTTTCTCTTCCTTCTTTTCCAGAAAGAACAGAATCGGTAAAAATAACAACTACAGTTACTATGTGACTTTTGAAAGACCAGAAATATTAAGTGATATGCAAGGAACTGAAGTATGGAAATCAATTCCCATTAGTAGCTCTTTAAAATTAGCATTTGAAAACTTTTTAAAAAAAATATTTTCATAAACCATATTTCTGTGATCAGTCTTATTCCACACTTTTAAATAGGAGGGGGATAGCATGAGATTAGCAGAGAAGTAAAGCAGGAGAGCCAGTGTGTAAAAGCAGTAGATACCGGACCAAGAGTTCCTCCAGGCAACAATGTGGTGACTGCGGTCTGATGCCTGCAATGCCATCTGAGATGTGCATGACACAAGATCAGCAGAGCCCTATCTTTTAAGTTGTTTGCAAGCAGCTATCTGTGTGTGTGTCCGTGTTTGTTTGAAAGCTATTAACAATTTATTTATTTATTTATTTATTGCTGGTGTAATACATTACAGCAAGAAAAGGCTAAGACAGGGAAATGATAAACTGTTTGCTCAGAATCAGAAAGGGGCAAGCTAGAAAGAGGTTCAGAAGACAGACTTAAAATAAAATAAATCAGCGGAGGAAATAAACAAAGAGAAATTGGAGGTTATATCTTGCCAAATTTACTCTGTTATCAATCAGCATTCTGGTTCCCTGTGACTTAAATAAATCTTGCCATTTGTTTATCATCAGTCACAGAGGGCTTTAAAAGCAGGACAATATAGGTATTTGCATTTAACTGAATAGACAGTGGAGAAGCTCCCTAACATTCTTCATTTTCATTTAGAAAAATGGATTTGAAAGTTGTTAACTCTGCAGCAGCCTGGGCTGGGGACTTGAAAAAGCCGTAAGACAAGAAGGAGGAATATTGAGAAACTATGAGTACTTTTATGGGTTAGACAGATACTTTGCAGCTCTGTTGAGTGAAGGTTGAGCAAAAAAAGACTTTTTTTTTTTTTTTCTCCTTTCCTTTCCTTTCCTTTCCTTTCCTTTCCTTTCCTTTCCTTTCCTTTCCTTTCCTTTCCTTTCCTTTCCTTTCCTTTCCTTTCCAAAATGGACTTTTTTTTTTTTTTCCTCATGGTTTATTTCAGAAAATCAAGTTCCAGTAGGAAGAAGAAAACATTTGAAATTATTCAGGAATGAATAAAGAGATGGTATAGGCAGGATCAAGACAAGTATGAATTCTGGCAATGCTCCAGAGGGAGAAAGGAGCAGTCATACTCTGAGAGAGATGTAAACATTGGGATATGAGGGAAAATAGCTTTGGGTCAGGAAAAATTAAGTGCTTAAACATGTTGGTTTCTTTCTGTTGTGAGATCACAGAGTTGCTCCTTCAAGCCGACTGATCTGTATTAAGATAAAAGCCAATTCTTTCCTCCTCTTAAATAATTTATGTTAAATCAAAAGATCTGTGCTCTAGCATTTCTTCCTCATCCAGCTCTTAAATCCACCTTCTCTCGCAAATCCCACAACTATAATTCTATTGTGAAATTTAGGTATGAGACAGAGAGAGAGATGGAATGAAATGCTGATATTCTTTTGTTTGGCTGTTTAGTCCATTTACTCCCTAATCCTGGATGATAGGATTTTTTTTTCCTCTTTTCTTTTCTTTTCTTTTCTTTTCTTTTCTTTTCTTTTCTTTTCTTTTCTTTTCTTTTCTTTTCTTTTCTTTTCTTTTCTTTTCTTTTCTTTTCTTTTCTTTTCTTTTCTTTTCTTTTCTTTTCTCTTATTTTCTCTTCTTTTATTTTATTGTATATTATATTCTTTTCTTTTCTTTTCTTTTCTTTTCTTTTTTCATATAGCAAAATTATAGAAGAGATGGTACAGTAGAAAATAGTATAGTATTTGTAAAACTTTTGCTGATTAGTAAGTGATTTGAATTAGAGCTCTTGCTGAAACTTTACTCTCTGGTCTCCTCTGAACACATCATGGAAATCATATGCAGAGTGAGATTGTGACACAGTGATCTCACTCCAAACGTTACGTTACCTCATTTTGAAGATGGAGAGTTTTGATATGTTAGTTCCCATGAGGCTAACATGTTTCACAGCATCTTTATATCTTGTTATTTTATCTGGAGACCATGGGATGAACACCAGTGAACTTTCCAAACTTTCTGAACACATGAGTCTACATGAGTTCTTCTAGTGGAAACTAGAAGAATAAAAGCTCTGAATGGCCAAAGTTCTGAAAAAATAGACTGGTAAGTGGTTAAAACAAACCACTTGTGATTTAGAAAAGATTAAGTATTCAAATCCCAATGCCTGTAATTTGTGCAGCTTAATTCTACACTATTGCCACCTTACTGCCTCTTTTTTTTTTTTTTTTTGTGGCATCCGTTATTATACAGTTAAGAGAATACCATATTTAGGAAACTCTTTCAAAATGTCCACAAAATTATGCAAATTTATGAGGGCAGTAAATTATATTTTTCAATTTTTATATTTCTTCTGTCATCAGGCAAGGATATCCTGCTGGGTCACGTGTCATAGAGCATAACGTTTTGCAAAACAAGGATGTCTGCATCACAGGGTTAGAAGAGTTTCTGCAAGCTCTTTGACTCATCTGTTAAAGAGACTGATTGAAATTTCTCTACTTTTTCTTAGCCCATTGCAAAATTTTGGCCTTCATCTATCTCTGTCTCAGTTTACTTATAATTAAGTTAATAGTATCTGCTTGCTGAACAATGGGAAGGATTAATTTGTTAATATTTGTAAAGCACTCTGAGATTCTTATTAAGGTTTGTGTTGCAGAAGAAGCAGGATTAAGATATGTCTTATTGGCCCATACGTAATACTAAATACCTCTGGGACACTTGAGGAAATCAGAACCTCTGTTTTTGCATAATCTATAGCTGTATACATATTTCTAGCTTTTATCATTGCACAACAAGTGCTCAAAACATGTTGAAACGACCTTGATGCACCAACTCTGGAGACCTTTTCAGAGCAGAGAGCCTGAAATGAGCAACACTGCTGATTCTCAGCCTTTTTAATTTGACTGTCTTGCTTAAGAAATCTTTGGCTTTTCTCAAACATGCTGTTCTCTTTCTTCCTATTAAGGTCATATAAGCCATTCCTCTTATATTACTGTCATACATACAGGCTGTGATATAAACTCTCACATGTCCGTTTAGTATGGAACTGGAATTCCAAATATTAGCTGATCTGAACAATATGGTAATTTGTATGAGGAGGAAGGTTAGAAGTACTGTGTCTGAAACAACTGAGACTGTAGTTAATGGAACTACTATAAGAGCAATAGAAAATTATAGAGAAGCAAATATATATACTGATACAATTATTAGTATTTGCAAAAACCTAATGATCATGTGCACAGTTTTAATCTGTGATGACATTTTTACGGGACAATAAATGTGGATATAGTTTGATAATGGATGTTAAATGTTTTAATTTATTCAGAAACCAAATTAATTATTGCAGAATCAACACATGAAAATATGGCATTAGGTATTTCCTAAGTGACAGCAGAGAGTCGGGGCACTGATTCAGTCTAAAAATAAAATGTCATGCAGCCCAAGCAAAAGGAAGCTTTGAGGAGGAGGCTTAGCAGGCCTAATGGCAAGGTCGGACACGGTGTCATTACATCTGCTGTTTTCCAGCCTTGCATTCAAAGCTCTTGAGCTACACGTCAACCCCTCAGCTCTAGCTGAATGCCTGTTTATGCCCTCAACTGCTTAGAACACACCTGTCCCTTAGCATGAAACTGTAAAGGTTGTGTTCATCTGCATATATTGAATTCTCTCTGATAAAGCTATTATATATACATACATTACTTCCATGTAGGGCTGCAATATACCTTCCATTATATTGCCTTCAGAAAATGTTTTAATAGTCTATGTTTGATTATGTTTAGGCACAGAATTTTGCTTTCATAAAAGGAGAGCATCTCTGATACCAGGTGAGGAATTTTTAACATTCTTCACTCCAGGCACAAGATGCGTTAAGAGTGCAACAGGAATAGAATATTAGTGATTTAGTGACTTTTCAGTGACTTTTTTTCTAGGCAATAATGTTTCAGTTGTTCAGAGTAAATACATAACATAAGGATGCTCCATAGCTGGGGGACAAATATAAAAATATATAAAAAAATATAAATATATAAAAGCATACATAAATATATAAAAACATATAAACCATATATAAATAAATGTAAATGTAAATGTAAATGTAAACATAAACATAAACATAAACATAAACATAAATATAAATATAAATATAAATATAGGCATAAACATATTTCTGTGTTGTACCAATAAGTTATAGAACAAGGGGAGGTTTCACAAAAGGATGAGCCTCAAAAGTAGTCTAAGGGCTATTCGTAAAAGAAAACCATCTTAATCCAGAGACTGTTTAACAAGTGACTTCAGAAAGATCCTAAATGCACAAATACTTATCTGAAAATATTTGATTGGAAATAGTGGCAAGATTAACATAGAGTTTTCCCTGTAACAAACTATAGAAGTTTAGTACACTGCACTTGGAATGGACTTTTTTCCCTTTCCTACATTAAGGTGAAACCTGACTTAGAGCTGACCATATACTATGCTGTTTTTTTGACATACTGTAGTCTCAGCTTGAGTATATCAGTATACATTTACATTGACATTATTGCCATTATTCTGATTGACTCTTACTGAGGTCATCAACCTAAGTAAATTGATGCTTAGTAGCCTCTGAAGGCTGGCATGAGAGTTTTGCAGAAGTGTACAGTAAGCTGGAAAGGTGCAGTTTCCCATAAGACTTATATTACTGGTAGTAAAATATTGACCACATCCTTTTTTCTGATGCCATAGAGAAGACTGTGGTTTTGCCTTTCCAGAAAATGTCAGCTTTAGACTGAAGCAGAAACAGCCGTGTCTATCTGAGTGAAGTGTGAATTAAGAGGGAAGGATTTAACTAGCCAGCATGGTTCATGTTCCAGAGTCCTCCCTCCTGGCAGAAATCTATTATTCTCTCTGCAAGGTTATTTCTGTGTCTTGGTTTTTCTCTCNTTTTTTTCCCGCTATAAACTGTACCCCAACAGTAACAGTCTTATGCTGTGGTGCTTTGCATGAAACAGATCTTTTGTTTGAGAAATGTGTTTTTAGTAATACTTTCAAACTGAGCAGCTATGTTTCGGGTGCACTTATCTGCAAACTGCATGTTCTCTAGCCCTTGTTCATGTTTTGGGAAAGGCAAGAAAAGCACCCTCCTGATGTCTACCATATAAGAACAAAACTGAACTGTAATTAACAGGTGAAACACAATCCAGAAGTCCGTCTGCAGAGGAAAGAGAAGGAAAAGTCATTTCTCGTGTGATCCAGGTTAAAATATGTTGCATTCCTTTAAAGGACACCAGGGCTTCTTACTTCTCACCATCACGAGGCTTGTTTTGACCCTTCCAGCCTCTTTGAGAGTTTTCAACGCCATGGTGCAGCCCCGCATTGAACAATGTGTACTCCACCCAGGATTAAAACAATGTCCCATCAGCATCTTCTCCAACATTTCTCCCCATCTTGCCTGAATCAATTCCGGTTTGCCAGAAGCACCTGGGATTACCACTGGAAATAATATCCCTAGATGGCAGTTGTTATTTGGTTGACTGATACAACTGCATATAGAATAATTAGGTACAGTAGGAAGATTTTTTCTTGTTTCTTCTCTGTAAATTAAAAGATTTGAAAGTTCAAGCCTGTGATCACTGAGGACTTTCTTGTTTAGTGTTTATAATAGTGGAAATGCAATAATGTGAAAAGACTGCTTTCTCAATGGAGAAGAACCTGGTTGGTGCTGAACAGATGGAAATGTTTAAAAAGAAGGTATTTTGTATATGTTTGAAATAGCTACGTTTTCCAAACTAGGTACAATTTGCAATTACAACCACAAAATTACATATAACGGAGAAAGATTTGTATTTGTACCGCAGAGCTTTCTAGATACAATTTTCCTAATTGTTTCCTAATACAATTGTATTTAGGAGCTAAAAGCTTTTGGGATTTTGGTGTAACTTAAGTCATTTAGGTTCTTGGGAATTTAACTTGACATCTATGTTTCAGATGTGTCAATAAAGGAGAATGTGATACATACAGGGAAGAGATGGAGCTGGGAGCATGAAGTATGAAGCAATTCAAAATTCATTAAATGGGCTGGTAGGTGTCTCAGGTGAACCACATAATCCCTTCTCATTGCAAAAGGAAACTGTGTAAATAAGTGTCATATCTTTGTAAAGAGTAATAAAAATGCAATACATAAATATTTCTTCTGCCTTAACTCTCCACCCTTTAATCCATTATCTCTAGAAGATAGAGATAGTTTAGAGGTTTCTTCTAACTTCATTCACATATAAATGGCCATAAGGTTCCTCAGATAAAGCACGGGTAATGTAGCTCATATATGAATTAGTCGAGCTTGCATCTGCACACGAGAACTTCGCATGGTAAAAGCATCACCTGGTCAGTACATCTCCATGTGCTTGCCAAACAACGGTTCACAGCTATATTTATCTGATGAGGGGTCCTCAGATGGAGGAATCACAGAACTTGATCTTCTATCAGGATACTGTTCCCTGCATCCACTGAGGATCTCAAACTTCTTTGTTTATATTAATTAATGAACTCATAGCCTCTCCAAGAATAGCTACAGTTAAAAATTGTTTTCAGGACAGGAGCAAAGAGTACAAACTGTGGCACAGGGACAACTCCTGATGCATCATCCTAGCCTTGCAAGTGTAGTGAGGATGCAGGTCCCAGTGAGCACTTAGCATGTCTAATAGGCACATTTTGCTTCAGAAATTTAGAATCTTGGTTGACTAAAATAACAGCTGTATTTATAAAATTGCTTCTTGCTCACGCCCTGAGTAGCAGTGGTCTTGTCTGCACAAAGGAAAAAGTTTTTTGTTTTTTTTTTAACTCAGAGTTGAAATTCATTCACAAATGTTAATGAGGTGCTCAGATTCTGACAATGCTGATGAGGATGGAGGCAGGTTGCAATGCAGAGTGGGCTGTCGGCATGCTGATGGAGGACACCTGCAGGGGACTTGCACCATACATCGTCAGTAATCAGCACCAATGGCTGGAGGGCTTGTAAAGTGCTGAAGCAAGTGCTCCTTCAGCCTTAAATCTCAGGGTTTATGGATTACCTAGAGCTGTCTTCCTTGAGCGTAACCCTTGAAGATGTTTGCTGAAGAAGTCAGCCTGGCCCCTCTTTGCCATTCAGTGACCTGGCCTGGGGAGGAAGGAGTTGACTTTAGCTGTTCACTGATTTGATGTTTAATACAAATATTGTGACTTAGAAGAGTTTTTTGTTGTAGTTGTTGTTGGTTTTTTTGTTTGTTTGTTTGTTTTTTAATTGACTTATTGGGATGGATTTTAATTTGAGGACAATGCACTCAAAAAAAAAAAAAAACAACACACGCCCACCATTGTTATTTTTCTGACAAAAAAATGGGAGCAATTCCAAGGTTAGATTCAAAGAATTACTGTATTTTTACAACAACAACAACAACAACTACAACAAACAATAATAACTACAACCCTACAACTCCCAAGTCCAGAAGACCTTGGCATACTAAAATACTAAGAGTTAGTACAAACTCATTTGCCTGTGATAGAAACAGGATTCCCTCTGTTGCTTCCAGATGACCAGTTCTCTCTTATCAGCCTGACAAGAAGAGATTGGGGCAGAATTTGTAGACAAGGGAAAATATCAAACTGTGGTTTCATTGCATGCAGTCTTGGCTTTGCTGCTTTAATTGTGGCATTGGTCCATACTTTTGGACTTGTGTCCCAAAATGAACAGATGTATTATGGGCCTCTGGATTTTAACAGGCATGTGGTATCATTTCTATGAAGATACTGCTTCTGGTAGTGATAATTTTAACCTGACTGTTTACTTAAAGGCCTGTGTTGAATGGCAAGTGAGTTTCGTGTGTAAGAATGACAGCAAAATCATGATACAGTATATAAAATAAATAAATATAAGCAAGAGAAAAAATGTTCTCACTGAATGCATATGGTAATATTTCTAAACTAAATGCTGCTCAGTCTTACAAAATTACTTGGGTGAAGAATCAAAATGTGATGCAAAATTCTGTAAATGTAAAGCATCCACCTACTAATCATTGTCAACAACTCAGAGGATTCATTCAGTTTTCAAATTCCCTAATTACTTACTTTTATGACAAAAATGTTCAACAAGTATGAGTCAGATTGGACTGCTGTTGAGCCAAAGACTTGTTAAGAGAGCTAGAAGCTGGAGAATAAGCTGTACTTACTGATTGCAGTGTGAAATTACAGATTCACACAGATTACATTTATGGCCTTTCAGGTGCAGACATATGTTTAATTATCAAAATGAGTGTGCAGTTCTAACACTCACCCTAATTTATTCCAACCTGTTGATAGAAAACATTAAAGGAAGAAAAGATCTAAAGAAAGTCGGTTTGGCCTCTGCAGAAAACAATGAAACTCAACATTTTGAAAAGTTCAGTTTCCCAGCTTTGGGAGGGTAATGCTTACACTGAGACAATGAATAATTTTGGAAAGGAAGTGCCTTTGTGTCCCATTTTCTGATCTGAAGAATATAGAGAATCTGTTCACATGGAAGGCCTGCAAAGCCTGAATAAAGAGTCAGTTGCAGCCTCATAAGGATGGAAAAACATCCCCTCTCTGTACTTTCTCTGCTGAACTTGAGAGTCCTTGCAGTCAGAATGTGACCTACAGTTTTTCCAGATAGGTAGTGACTAGGACTAGCTATTTAGAAAATGTAAAGCTATTCTTATCAGATCAGAGCAACATGAAGGAGAATTTAATATTTGTAATGTTTATATAGAGATTTATCTCAGAGCCACTTCTCTCATATATATTATTTCCTGGCCTAATCTAATATTTGCTTGGAATCTTCCTTGTGTTCAATACTTTTTAGAACCGTAATAAATAATCCAATTCAATTTAGAAAATAATAATGTTTTCCTCCAAATTCTAATAATCCTGTGATACAATCTGTCCCAGTTATAGTAACATGTAGTAATTTCCTTTCCTTTTCAATTTCTTTTCCCAGTTCTTTTTTTTTTTTTTCTTCTCATTTATTATTATTATTATTTTTTTTATATAAGAGGTTCTATTGTTCAAAGGGTTTGGAATGGGATAGCAGGGCCTTTTTGAATTCATGGTTTCATCATATCTTTTTCAATTTCTTCCTTTAATGTACTAGATATTGCTCCTGAAAAATTATGCATAATCACTAATGGATATTAAGTGCTGCCCAGCACAAACTTTTCATTCATACATTTGAAGATAGATGTAATAGATATCCTGGTTGTTTCTTCTGTTCAGTTATCTTGTGTAGTGCATACAAAAGAGGGTTGTGTGGTTTCTTTCACCTGTTTAGGTACTTAGGGAGGAGTTGCACATTTTTTATTAGCACATGGACTGTAGTAGATCCATGATGATATGGACCCATTTCATCTTTAGAGTTTCTTTGCAAGACACTTCTCTATATAATCCAAAGTCCTTCTAAGTGTTATGCTAGCTAGTATCTGTCCTAGACACTTTTCAAACCACTAGGGCTCAAGTTTAAAGAAGGTGGTCCAGTCACTGTCTGGTTGTTTTTAATGCTGCATTTACTTTTCACTCAAGCTTAAAAACTATTTTTCAATATAAGTTACCAGATTCATAATGACAGAGTAAAGACTTCCAGAAGTACCTTGGTATTTTTACAATCTGTTTTATGGCCACAGGGTTGTGGATGGAAATGAAGGAAAATAAGTTATGGTAGTTAACATGAAGATTCATAAAGTGTGCTGTACTAGCCATGTTTTCATCTAGAGTGATGGTTAACCTCCCAAGCCATTCAGACACGAACAGAGCGAGAACACTCCTCTTGGACCTGAACCTTGAGGACAGGGATTTGTCCTTGGGACTGTGTCAGCATAATCACTATTGGCTAGAGCTTTCTCAGGATTAGATCTTATTATATTCCATCTTCAGAGAAGGTGTTAAATTATTTAACCCTTTGGGGAATGCCACGTAGATAGTTTTTCAGGCAAGGCAGGCAATATTCAGTGGTGGCTTGTGCAAGCAGCTCTTCTATAGACATCTGTTAGGGTTACTTTAGCTATAAACAAACCTCCTCTCTATGTGTTTGGCTATCCAGAATTCCCTTGTAACATTACACAGAACGCATGCTTACTTCTCAGTTGGGTCTGGACCTTGGCTGACTTTCTGCTGTTGCATATCAAGAATGCCAAGCCACATGCTCCCAATTTAGCAGGTCTTCTAGAGGTGTTTTCCATTTGTACTTCATCCACATGATCTTTCTCTATCTGCTGTGGGCACATCTACAAAACTAGCATTGTCACTAACTCCACAATGGCCTGCTTTAGGGATGTGTGGAGGTTGGAAATTTTATCCCTTTTTCTCTTATTTAAAACTTCTTCTTATGTTGAATGAATTGCCTTTTCTGCAGCACACATTCTGTTCTCAATGCAGCGTGAGTGCCAGGTAAACACTGACACACTTTTAATGGGGGTAGTTTAAGGGAATCTTTTTACTAGAGTAATTATGTTAAGGCTACTACAGATGCTTGTAATTTTAAAGAGAAAAAATACAAATATTTCAGCATAAATTGTAAAACATAATATTACATGTACTCAGTAGAGGACCTATCCATTACATGTGCAGATGCGGTCTGATCTCTTCTGCCATCTTTTATGACTAGTTAACATGTTGGAGACCAAATCATTTTTTACAAAAGAAAACTGGTTTTAGGGATAGACAATGGGATAGATCATTGCCTGTTACAAAGAGTAAGCTCAGCAAAACTGCTTCCCTGGATAGCCACTCACGGCTTATCCCCTTGGAAAAATCTTGCTCTCCTAAATCAAACAACATTTGTTTTCTAAAACAAAGGAAATTTTACTTAATACATCTTTTTGCTGTTGGGATATAATTAAGAGATCAGCAACCTATTCTGCTGAAAAGTTCTTATCCTATTATGCTGGAGCTTTTTGTCCTTCTGTTACTTAGTACTGTATGGTAAAATGGCTGTTATGCTAAGGATGCTATTGTTAATGAATCATCAGATTATTATCACATCACTATTAAATACGTTTCACAATAACAATTCAGTAGTGACATGAGTGTTATAATGTCATAGGAGTGTATCCATTTAGGCCATGTACCTAGGCATGCAGCCAAACAGTGCTTGAATGTTATCCTCAGATATTAAGTATGCTTATGTCACTCATCATACAACAAAGAAAACATTCAGAATGTGGTCATGACACCTGGCTAGTTAGTGCAATAATAAGATTAAAGTTGTGATTTATTCTGTAAGGTATGGAAATGCATAGGAGATAGTTGTCTTAGAACTGCCCAGCCTTTAAACCTTATTCACAAACCTATCTTCTTCCTCTGTAATAAAGAAAGAATGACTAATGGTAACATATTCTTTGCTTATTATTCATGTTGCATTAGTGACTGTGCATCAAGCTGAACAATTTTGTCTGTCAGAAGATAATAGACTAAATTTTCAAAACACAGCCTAAGGCCTGTAAACTTTGAACATAACCTCATACTCGGAATGCTTGTTGCTGCTTTTGGTGATGACTCTGAGAGCATGATCGTAGCACCCAAAGGATACCAGAGCAGAAATCCCCGAACTAGCAAAACTCATACTGAGGGATCCAGATAGGGCAAGAAAAAACACTTGCTTAAGTTTGGAACCATGTGGTTGTATTTACATTGCTTTGTGCCTAAGAAAAAGAAAAAGAAAAAAAGAAAAAAAAAAAAAAAAGCCATGCCCAAAGTCTCTAGCTTGTGTTTATTTAACACCCATCTAATATTCTGTATGTGAGTTATTCATTAAACATATGCAAGCACTTCCAGAATTGAGCTTCCAGAATTGAGAGCATTTGCAGAACTGATATAAAAAATAGAAATGCATCTTTAACACAGTTATGAACAATTTTGTTTAAAAAGCGATAAACTGACGAGGCTTATATACAATAGAACTACAGACAAGAAACAAAAGCACAGGTCGCAAAACAGCTGTTAAGAATTTTTCTTCCTTTTCCCTGGAACATTCAAATTGTTTTTCAGATTCCTGTTTGGAGAAATTAAGAAGACCACTCTTTTTAAGACTCCCAAGTATTTTTGTTTTGCAATGATGAGCTGCACAGACTTTGGAGGTTATTTGGGCCCACCCATGTGAACATTGTCTTTACAGAACTTTTACTACTGCAACACAATAAAATCAGCATTGTTGCTTTCCTTTTCCTTCCTTCCACCCTCACTTCCAAAAAATAGCACTTAATTCTAACAGCATTACATCTTGCTGCAGATGGAAATTACTTGTATTTCTATACCAGCCGTGTATACACAGTGAAAAATGAGACTCCTTGTATTTACCTTCATTGCCATATTTGAAGGAGATTGCAAATCCATGTAGAATGGCCAGTACTGCATGATCAGAGAAAAAATGTAGATAGACATGAGGAAGAGAAGATGCTGGAGAATATCTGTTTAAAGAAATGTGTATGGTTCTCAGAACAAATTATGGTCCAAAGGACATCTTAATGTACTGTCCTGAACAGTTGTAGATTTTTTGCTGCAGCTCTTGCAGACCAACCCAGGTGGTGTAAATCTCAGTGAGGAATATGGAGGCCTGCACATGGCATAGATCTGTCATGTCACCCTACACTGTGCATGAAGATATGAAGGCTGAACAGGAAATCATGTCTGCATATCCATATGGCCACAATCTGCCAACTGTAAGGGATGATGCAGCTAACTGGAGGTTGTTAAAAAGGTGACTGTCTCAAGAGCTTGTTGTTGCCCAATCCTTCTGTGCAGTTTGAAATGTAAAGAAAGCTTAGGTGTACATCCATAGCATTAAAACTAGCAGCCATCACAGAAGGAGAGGGAATAGGTTATGCTTAAGATTTTCTTTTTACATAGATATCTCTCTGGGTATACATTTGACATATTCAAGAATATCATGTGAATTAAAGTCAATAATTTTACATAGAGCACCACAGTAATTCATAATGATTGATGGGATACTTAAAATAAAGTGGTAACCTTTTCCTAAGGTGTCTAGGTGACCTGATAGCCACTTCATTAGCAATATTCCCTGTACTGTATTTAAGTAGTTGGAGAAATCAGTTGGATGTTTCATGCTGTGTTTTTATGCACAAGGCTAGACATAACTGAGTGCTGTACTATGAAGACACAGCACTGATATAATTCAGGATTTTACAGTGCTCAATTTTAACATTGGAAAGATGTGATATATTGCAAATGGCAAGAATGAAATGCTAACCAGCAGATTAAAAATCTACCATCAGTGAAGACAAAATATTTAAAGAAGGACTGCTTATGTCTCTTTTGTTATCAGAAAAGATTGTTAAATTTTGTTTTAACAACTCAGTTGTGGACTTTGATAAAAAGATTACGGTAGAACTGTGGTTATAAATGTGAAGAATGAAACTCCAACACTTTAGCTGCTGCAGATGGTCATTTGGAATACGAGTATCTTTTTCAAAGATCTGACAAAACTGAGCTATTTAAATAGTTAGAAATTACAGAAAAGGAAAGAAGATACCTTCCACATTGTTAACTAGTTGGTTATTTTAGCATGTAAAGTGTCCGACTTCTCTGTTCTGCCTCTCTGTTCTGACCTGTGTTTTGGAACCACTGTTTTCAGCAAAAGTCTGCCCAGTGCATATAAGCTTATACCAAATGCTAAAAAAATTACCATTCACCACAGGTCACATTCTACTCTGATTCTTTCCATTCCTTTTCAAAATACTTCTGGTTTCTGACTCCACTACAGCAGTATTTTATACTACATACTGATAGTCATGTTTTGTTTGGAGTTCTGCTTTAGGTTAATGTGTTGCAGTGGAGATTTGATCACATAGAAATATAGAGAACATGCTAATGATGAACGGTGACATTGTATATTTATTTTAAATGGGCAGGGCATGGGATCCATGACTTCCAGTGTTAGGTTCACAAAGATATTAGCTGGGGAAGAAGGCTGGAGAAATCAAAGAGGATGTGTGCTGTTAACTAGGTGCAAATGTAATCTACTTTCAGTAAGACACAGCTTGACATCAGGTAGTTTGGAGATTTACATCAAAAGTATGGGAATTACATGAAACTTTGGGTTGCAAACAGAGCTTAAAACTGGGCACAAAAGGCATATATATAAACACTGTCTTTACTTCATGAGTTGAAGTGACCTTGACTACTTTCAGAATTTCTGTTTTTTTTTTTTTTTGATATTTTCTTTCAGAGCATTCCTGAAAGCAGGAATGCAGTGCAACATTTTTCAGCTTGTAAGGAGCCAAATGAAGGAGGAAGAGTCCTTCAGCTCTGTATATTTGCAGTCCACTGACACCCAGGAGACTATGGCTTTTATTCCAAAGCCAAGCTAAAGGCATGATAGCTGTGCTAAGTAGGTTCAATAATGGTTGAGATACCAGGTCCACAGAAAGGTATATATGTATTTTTTACCAGTGCTGCTTTGAGGTAACTTTTTGGTTGACAGGTGCTTACTTTATTGGGTCATAAGGAAGATGAGGGACTTGGTCTAGGAATTACTAGAATTACTAGGAATTACTACTAGCTATGATCTTAGAGCCATTAGTAGTTCCTAGAAAGAGCCAAAACCTGGATAGAAGCTTGATAAGACTGTGAATTGAGTTTATAGAAAATTGTTTTTTCTTAAATAAATTAATAGAAAAAACATATAGATTCTCATGAGATGTGGATACTGTCAGATCAGAATGCATTTTTTTGTTGTTTTTCATGGAAAGCAAATTATTTAGGATTTGACTTTCTCAAGGAAAAAGGCCTAATGTGAGTAATTACTGCCTGGTCAGCTCTAATACTAAGAAACCACTGAAACAGCTATGATCCATGATGCAGTCTTGTATTTGGATATTTCTTGTTGGTTTATAGCTTACAGTCCTTACTGCCATTTCCTAGTTTCACTGAGCAACCGCTATTTATTCTTTTCACTATTCAAGGTTTATCTTTGCAAATCCAACTGGAAATCCCTATTAATTAGGAAAAAAAAAAAAGTAAACAAATGTTTAACTAATCATCTGTTAACAATCAGTACCAGATTAAACTAACATGGTTTGAAAATCAAACAGGGGGAGGGGAAGGGAAAACCCTTAACAATTCATGAAGTCGGTAGTAAATCTAGCTGACAGAAGATAAACTTCTCTAGCACTGAGGCAATGAAAGTGGTGTTGATCTATATAGCTGCAGATGTGGCTCCAGGGTGCAATCTGTCCAGCTGCTCAATATCAGTGCTGCCACATGGGCACTGCAACAGGGAAGATAAATAATAAACCTCTTAGTCAAAGAGATAAATACAATTGGCTGCTGCTAGTTTTCACACCAAAAGCCTGGTGGTTCCCATTGTTAGGGAGAGAGAGTACTTCTGTGGAGTATCTGCTGAATACAAAGAAAAGAAGAATAAAGAATTCCCTCATTAACTCTCTTATGTTAGGCAAACAAGCAAAGATTTTGGAATTTCATCTTCTAGCTTGTTATGACAAAGGATACCCTAAAATTTAATGCTATGTGGGGAATTTAGAATTCTAAGAGTGCAGTGCTTAACTCTGCTGAACCTGACATTGATGAAAGCAGTTTATCCTAAGTGGTATCTGCTTTTATGAGCCTAACAGAATCTCATGTGCTGGTCCACCAAATCCAGAAAGTCAAAGGAGATGAGCTACTTGTCTTTTCTCTTCACAGTGCTATGAATCCAGGGTTAATTTGGTGGAAGTCAGTGCAATGATTTCAGTTACAAACCTGAAGCACGTGAGAGAAGAATCAGGTGCAAGCAGTTCATTTGGTGGACATGTGCTAATTAAAGAACAGATGAGCCAGCCACCACAGGGTAACCACAGGGTGTCTTAAAAATATATATGGCTGAAATATATAATCTGGAGCCTACAGCTCCACATAACTGCTCTGCAGAAGCGTAAAAAGCTTAAATCCAGTCATTAAATCCTGGATTCATTAATGTAAATTTCCTACCCCAGAAACCAATTACTAAAATATTTTGCCATTTCTCCCTTTATATCTTTTAATGAAAAGAAAAAAGAGAAAAAAAAAGCTTTCATATTTTGAAATAATTTCTCGCATTTGAAAAATCTTTGCTTCTTGCGATCCATAACACATCACTGACAATCTCTCTTTGCTGGTTAATAGGAAATCACATTTGATGGATTAGTGAGGTTCAGCTAAATAATATTACAATGTTTCTCCCTTAATTTTTTTCTTGGAGCAAGTGATTGAAAAGCTGCTGGTGTAAACTTATCAAGAAGTCTGAGTGTAGGCTTTAAAAACTGAATAATATAATGAAATCCTGTGCCAGGCAGGTGGAAGGATACTGCCTGCAGGACTGTGTTTTCTGATGCCATCCAGTGAGATAATGAATCTATGTCTATGGAAATTAATTCATTAATATTTCATTGAGTAGGCTTCAGTACAATTCATGAACTGCCCCTAGAAATTCAATAAGTGAATTCAATGAGTTACACAGCTTAACAAATCTGGAGCAAAAAGTAAAAATACTATGAGTTGGTAATTACCAATGGAATTTGCTATGCGAAGTGAGCCTTGGCAACAGTATTTTGTGACATTTTTTATCTTTAGGAAAGTCTAAACAAAACAGCTGTAAACCTTCATGCACATGTGGATCCAGAGTGATGCTGAAGAAACATTGAACTGGCTATGGTCTTTAAACAAAAACTTACCTCTTAGTGCTTTGGGTTGTTTGAAATTAGAGCCTGAGCTGGATTTGTGTTTTTCAATGGTAGTTGAAAACATTATATCTTTATAATGAGCTCCTGCTACATAATACCTAAGCCTTGGCAGGTGCAATTGCAGAACCCAAAGCACACGTTGTGACACAAATCTCACCATTCTATCTCCATTTAAGAGTCTGTGGGAAAGAAAAGTTTTACCCAGCAGCACACAATGAAGCTTGTTATTTTGCTACATTTTGTGCAATCAAAGGATGTGGGACAGATGTGAACATTTAAGCAATCTTGGAAGAAAGCATAACCATTGAACATTGTAAATAGCTGAGGTTTTGGGTCAAAAACACATTCATGCCAGTAGTTGAATTCACCATGCAGAATTGGCATCAAAGTGGCTGATTAGGAAAAGAGATTCAAATTACCTTGTCTACTAAATAATTGGTCTTTGAGTATCCCTAAAAAAGGAACCAATAAATAATTTTATTTTCATTTTGTATTGGCGTCTCCAAGACCATGTCTAACTAACCTGTATTGATGTCTTTTAATTAAACCATGCTTGATATGCTTACACTGCAGTGGTGCATACCGAGTGTGCATGCTAGACATTCCAGATAAAGTAATTATGCCATTTGTCACTGTCATGATTAATGTGTGACAGCTGTTATGACAGCTGTGCCACTGTTTTGTCACAACACTGTGTTCATCCATAACAAAATTAGGTGTCTTACTCGAAGGTACACAGTTGCTGCTATTTCCCTAAGAAGTCAACAATGAAGAAAACTGAGAAGGAATATTACATGAACTCTGTGACAAATAAGAGAAATGACATCTTTATTTTTTCTTTAAATGATGGTATAGGTTGTCTGCATTGGAAATGCAGATAGCTCACCTTTAGCAAACAAGCTGTCACACAGAGCCAATCCACCGCTAATCTAACTAACAAGGTCTTTGTATGTGAAGGGTTTGCTTCATAATTTGAATTTACCTTGTCAGGCAAGGCTTTAGATGTTATCTAAATTAGCATTGGCTGTAACTTTTCTGTCTGTCAGAGTGGTGGTGGGGGGGAGGTTGGGAGAAAAAGCAAAGTCTGTATATAACAGAGCTAAAGAGACACATCTTCTTCTCCTTGAGTAGCCAGTCAAGCAGAGCAAAATAAATAACACTCTGTGCATTTGCTCCCACCTTTTTCTCTGGCACATGCACACCTTCACTTTTCTGAAGCTAACTGAAATCTAACTCCAAACTGGACCTTAAATCATCTAATTAGATATTATTATTAATGTTACCTAATATAATTTCTTATGAAGTTCTGAGACCAGATTGTAACAATCATTTAAGAAACTGATGTGTTGACACAGATGGCTACAGTAAAGCACTGTTTCATTATCCTGTAGGTTTTGGTGGTGTGCTTATTGTGCATGTATAGAAGAATGCACTTTGGCTTCTGTTCACTATGAAAGATAAGCAGTGAAACATGAGCATTAGAGTAGGAAAGTATATACCTTACCAAACCTGCAGACTTATACTGAAAAGAACACATATATTTAAAAGATCATTTCTTGTTCTGGTAAACTCATTTGGAAATGATAAACACCTGTTTTAATTCTGCCCTATTTTCTCCATAATTTAGTTTAGATTGAACGTATGGGGTATTTTACTGCCCTAACCTACTCTCAGATGTAGAGGAAGAGTATTCCTGGTATTAATTATATTTTATCCCATGTCTAGGGATAAAAGAAACTAACTCAATTACTGTGCCTATCACATATTTTACGTCAAATATCATGAACAGCATGTACTGCATTTTGCATTTCAGTACTTACCTCTGAGCCAAAGTGGACTGTTTGGAACTAAACGTAAAAATATATCCTTACTCTAAATTGGTGAGAGATGATGCAACAGGGAATTTCTAATTCAGCCCAAGGAAATATTCATTAGAGAGACACTTACTTTCTTCCCAATGATCATTCCAAGACTATGCAAAGAATCACATTTTGTATCTGTTGGAAATAAATATCCTCAGTAGTGGATGTATGTAGAGTAGGTATATATATATTCATGTGTTGAATGAATGAACTGATATAATTGCATAAATGTTAGATGAGAAAACGATTAAGTTAAAATCTCCACAGTTTTAAATACCTTTTCCCTTCTTTTTTGGAAATGTATGTGAGATTGCTGTAACATATTTGCATCACTGTTCCTATACACAGTGAAATATGATGGATATGTAGCATAGGTAAAGAAATTTACTTTAAAAATTAAAACACAAGCTCGTGGATAATCCTAGATTCATATAAATCATATCTCAGTATTTTCAAAAGCTAGATCTACTTGAAAGAAAACACTTTTCACAGTGAAAAGCCTTACCTTTAAATACGAAACATAACCTGAAGCAAAGCCAGGCTGAGCACCACTATTATTGAGGGGAATCTACTACTTTTTAGTTTCAGTTACTCAGTGAACAGATTATTTTTGGATATTCTTCCTGTAACTCTCTAAAGGAAACACCTTTTCCTTTAATTTTCCTTTAACTCTTTCCTTTGATTTCCCTCTAAGTCTGGCTTAGAAATTTCTTTTCACGTGAGAATCGCCAGCTCTATGTTGATGACAAAGAGTAATTTTGCACAGCTTGAAGCAAAAAATCAAAATGCTTCTGGATTACTCTGATTTGAAATCTTAGTACTCTTGCATGAGTGTGTCCCTGTCTGGTTCAAAAACTATCCTTTTTCTGAAACTTTCTGTATGCTTCTAACTTTCCCAGAGATTATGTGATGTTAATGTGTGAAGAAATGAGCCTACGTGCAAGAGAAATAAAAGATTTTGTTGTGGATAATGTTAAGTGCCATACTACTTACTCTGGTTCAGTAATAATTTTTATTATGGCAGAAAGATTTGTAGACAATATGCCTTCAAGACCATTTCTCCATCTATTGGCTGGCTGCACTTTATGAAGACAGCATGTATGCAGACTCTCCAGAAAGATCTATTGTAGTGATTATCTTGACCAATCTCTTTCACAAATGCATGCAACAATGTTTTTTGTCATGAAGACTACATGTAGGAACACCCATAAAGATGTGCACTAACACATAATTAGGAACCAAGAATGTGAAACTTAATTACTGACTGTTGTGGAGCTCTGTATAATATAAAGGGACTTTGAAAGCTTCACAGACAATTGCTGAGTATGTTCAACTTACCAGTATGATCCTGCTGTAAAGGCTGAAGTATAAACAGGGACATACCGTGTCTGAAGAAGGTAATGTATTTGCATAAGATTAGTCAACAACTGAAGTACAAGACCCATTTCTAGTGACCATTTAAAGTAACATTTTTATTTTTAATCACTGGTGTCACAAGTGTTACTACAAAAGGTTTGCAGATTCAGGTTCTGCTGACATTTGTGGCTGATCTGTTTCAAATGCTTGATTGTCTTCTGAATCATCCTTTTATATTACATGTGTGAAATGAATATAGCGCCCTACTTATCTGTAGGACAATTTTCCCCTATTTCTCTTTATTTCAGTTTTGCAGGCAGTCCTATACAGCAAGAAGACCCAAGTTAGTCATTAATATGCAGTGCCTATCTGTTGTTCAGACAAACTTAGAAAAATATCCATAAACCAGACTAGAAAGTCTTTGCTTCTTGGGTAACCCAGTAGACCAGCTTCTATGAATTCATTGGTTTTTGGCTGGAAATAGTTTTTGACTTGCAAACACCATCTCTGATTACTGGATGAAGATTATTAGCCTTTCTAGAACAATATAGATTAGTCTGATCTCTGCTACCGGATTTTAACTGGTATATCCGTTCTACTGTCTGGCTAAATGTAAGTAAAAGAATAAAATCTAGTTATTTAGTATGTAGGGCAGGCAACTAAATTTGTCTCAAAAAACACAACCCAAAACACTAAAAAGTCTTGCAGGCGATGGATTTGCAGGCTATAACAAAGCTACTAATAAAAAGACATTTCATTTAAAAAACACATTTTATTCCATCAGATGCATATATAACTTGAGAATAACCATCATGAGTTCATACAGTCTAGACTCATATAGTGTATTCATAGTGTATTCATGTTGCAATACACTAGCGTTTTGTGTTAGCTGATAGGGGAAATGAGATCACAGGTGGTTGGCACTTACTCTGTGCAACAAGCTCAAAACAGACTGACGAGCTGGAGTAGAGGTAGGTACCACATATTGTTTTCCTGGAGGTCATGGGAAATGGCAGCACTGAAGAGAGGCCCTTAGCAAACATGTCACAGCACATTGATCATGCAGGGGAGGAAACGCATCCTCATGGCTGGGACGGTTAATGAAGAAATTACTGTTTCCTGATCTCACACCTGCTCAAACCTTTGTTGTATAGAAGTCCTGAAGATTCAAAATATCCCTTGTTAAGATCAAAGAAAGGAGGAGCAGAGGGGAGGGTGTCTTGTTTTTATTTTATTTATCTATTTATTTATTTATTTTTTTTAATGGAGACATTTTTCCTTTAAATTTCAGCCAGACTTGGGTTAGCTTTCTAGAATATGATAAACTGTGAGGATTCAAATACAGTGGCCTTCCCCATGATCACACTGACTGTCTGTTCCTGATCTAGTGATTAAATATTGAGACTTCCTGACAATGTTGTCCTTGCCCAGCTATCATTTCAGACAGAATGCCTAATTATTTTCAGCTGGCTTACTTGTGAAGCGGCAGCCCTATTCTGCTACCTTGAAGCTTTAACTTTAAAAGGCAAGGCCACAGATTATACCATTGAGAATGCCTAGTCTGTTTCCAAGGTTGGTAAAAATGTACTAGAAGCAAATATGAGCATTTTCCAGTTTATATATTCTACTAGATATGTCCGCTCTTTGAAGATTTTAGCTCTGATGTTCTGCTTTGTTCATACTGTTTCTCTTTTCTTTTTTTTTCTTTTTCCTTTTTTCATTTTTCCCTTTTCCCTTTTTTCTCCTTTTTTCTCCTTTTATCCTTTTTTTGCCTTTTTTCCTTCCCCCCCTTTTCCCCTTTTTTTTACTGCTTTTTCCTCTTTTCCTCCTTTCCCCCACTTTCTTCCCCTTTCCCCCCCTTTTTCCTCCTTTTTCCCCCTTTTTTCCCCTTTTCCCTTTTTTTCCTTTTTTTTTTTTCCATTTTTCCCCCTTTTTTTTCTGATATACTAGCTGAGGTTAGTCATGCTAACATCATATGGTATGCTTACATCTTCTCATTTTAATTAGGGAGTTATATATGTTAAGTTTTGATCTTTTGAATATGAATATGCTAGTCCTTTATGTTATGTTTAATTCAGAAAAGTAAGGCATATTTGATGTAGACAAAATACTTGCTTGGTGCAACCAGCCTTCTAGATCTTCATCGAGATCTGGCTTATCTCCATGATATAGGATTATGCTATATAGATGTATGCAGGGTGATTGAAAAAGAAAATGGAAAGACAAAAAAGACAGAAGAGTGAGGAAATAAAACTTAAGGAATTTAATTATTTTAATTAGTTATGTACTTATTTTTTAAAAAACTTCTCAATATTTGAATAGATGAAGATTCAGCATCTGATCTTTCATTGCGTGTATCCTCTGCCCTTAACTTGACTGAAGTGACCAGCAGAAGTTATGTGCATAAAAATATATCGATCATCTACATTGTAGTACATCAGTAGAAAATGTGATATGACCAATATCTTTATCTTTTCTCACATTCAGTGCCATATTGAAAAGATATTTAGCAGACATTGGCTGTGAGATGACCAGCCATATCTTAGCTGAAAACAACATAAATAACCTTCTGCAAGGACAGAACACGATACCATTTTTGGCCTTTCTCTGGTAACCAGGTTTTGAAAGCCAAAACTAAGTGAAACTCAGAGAGTGCACAGTAATATCTAGGATTTTCTATTCCTGTAAAATCATGAAAGTAAGTTCTTTTGAAAGATAGCCTTTCTGTTTTGAAGAAATAGCATATATATGTAGATGTAGAAATGTGTATATGTAGGAATATATATGTATGTATTTACGTATCTGTATCCAATATACTCCTATTTATTTTATGTGTGTGTGTGTGTGTATATATATCTCTATATATAGTAATTTAAATTGCTTGCTAAATGAATAAATCCTACAAAGGGACTTTGAATCTGGTAAGCAAAATAACAGTTTCTTTATTCCTCAAAGCAAATAGCATTTGTCTCATGTACTGTGCAATGCTCCTTGTGTAAAGCTGAAGGAGCACACTAGACAGCTATTAAAGTGTGTCTGGAGTTCCACAAAACACAGATCTTATCACAGAGCAGGAGCTGCTAAAAGTGATAGAGCATCTTAGGCTGTAAATCCCTAATCATTTATATATATATTAAAGACTATGGAAAGCACAAGATCAAATCTACAACCAGCAGTTCAAAGCAACCACACTGATTTCAGTACTGAAGCACATCTGATTTTGCACGTCATTCTCAAAATAATAACCAAAGTCTAAGTACTGCTGCTATTAATTTTGTTCCAAATTCAAAAGCAGCTCTATTACTGCTGTTAATAAAACCAATCATTCTCTACCAGATTCCTGACTATGATAAGCTGTGATATCCTGATGACTGGCAATGAAAAGCAAGTGTTACTCTCTTACAAGACTGTTGCTTTCATATCCTGCTTACAGTACCCAAATATTTTGGGGCCTATTAATCCAGCATTTTTTTTTTTTTCCTAAACATCATGGCACAATATATCCAGCAATCAACATTCCCCATTTTTGTAAATGAGAACAGAATGTTCCCTCTCTGGAAAAATCTTGAAGACTATTAATTCCTGTGGAATAACCCTTGTGCATCAGGAGTGGTTTGTGTCACACTGGCTTTTTTGTGTGCTTCTTTCCAATGGGAGAGTGTAAGGGTATGTAGAAGGAATCACAGAATGTTAGGGATTGGAAGGGACCTTGAAAGACCATCTAGTCCAATCCCCCTGCTGGAGCAGGAACACCTAGATCAGGAACACATCCAGGTGGGTTTTGAATGTCTCCAGAGAAGGAGACTCCACAACCTCTCTGGGCNTTCTCCAAGCTAAAGCGACCCAGCTCCCTCAGCCTTTCCTCGTAAGGGAGATGCTCCACTCCCTTAATCATCTTTGTGGCTCTGCGCTGGACTCTGTCAAGCAGTTCCCCATCCCTCTCGAACTGAGGGGCCCAGAACTGGACACAATATTCCAGATCCAGGGCACAGTAGAGGGGGAGGAGAACCTCTCTCGACCTACTAACCACACTCCTTCCAATACACCCCAAGATGTCATTGGCCTTCTTGGCCACAAGGGCACAGTTCTGGTTCGTGGTCATCCCATTGTCCACCAGGACCCCCAGGTCCCTCTCCCCTACACTGCTCTCCAACAGGTCAGTCCCCAACTTATACTGGTGCCTGGAGTTGTTCTTGCCCAGATGCAAGGCTCTACACTTGCCCTTGTTATACTTCATTAATTTTCTCCCCGCCCAACCCTCCAGTCTGTCTAGGTTTCGCTGGATGGCAGCACAGCCTTCTGTGCTGCCAGTTTTGTGTCATCAGCGAACTTGCTGACAGTGCACTCTATTCCCTCATCCAAGCCATTGATGAATATATTGAATAGTACTGGTCCCAGCACTGAACTTTGAGGGATTCTACTAGATACAGGTCTCCAACTAGACTCCGTCCCATTGACCACAGCTCTCTGGCTTCTTTCCTTCAGCCAGTTCACAATCCACCTCACTACCCGATCGTCCAGACCACACTTCCTCAGTTTAGCCGTGAGGATTCTGTGGGAGACGGTGTGAAATGCTTTACTGAAATCAAGATAGACCACTGCTTTAAGGAGAGTGCTTCTTTAAGGGCACCTGGTCAAGGACCTTTTTCCAAGGCAACAAAGAGTGATAAGAAAGGGAGGCAGTGATGGGAAACAAGTCTGGTCAGTCACACTAATATATGAGCATGTGAGAATGTGGGCATGTTTCTTCCAGCACAATCACAAGAAACAAACCTCCCAGTAACACTAGTTTGTGGGCTAGCAAGCTACAGATGCCTCTTCCAGGAAGGATGAACCTGCTGCTGATAAACTCGTGAACCATGGGGCCTGGGCTGTGAGGGTGCAGAAACTGCAGAGCTCTGCAAACCCTTGTGAGTGTGCAGGGAGAAGAGCAGGGGGAAGAAAGAGGGGGGATAAGCAGGAAAAGGTATAAAAGAGCATGTAAAACAGGGCCAGGCAGTGCACTTGTCTGGCCAAGCCCCGCGCCTGATCACTGCAGTCTGTCCCTTTGTCCTACATTTTCTCTCGTTAAATCTTTTCTTAACTGTATCTCTGTGTATTTGTGCTCTCTCTCCTGTGTGTGTGCATGCTGCAAGGACGATGTGCCGGCTACTGGTGAAGCCTGGATGTGGGTGGGTGAGTGAACCTCGGTGCCAGCTACTGGAGTCAGGCTGGGGAACGGGCACCCCAGGCTGTGGTGCCAGCTATTGCAGCAGGGGCGGGGGTCTCAGCACCAGCCGGTGGGACCTGTGTGTGTGCCAATGGAATTGGTGCCAGCTACTGGAGTCAGGCTGGGGGTGGAGGTGCCCTACGGACTGTGGTGCCAGCTACTGGAGTGCGTGGGGTCCCAGCATCAGCTACTGGAGCGGGTGGGGTTCCCTACTCCCAGCCATGGGGTGGTAGCGATATATACTCCCAAACCAGCTACTGCAAGGGACCGGCATGAGTGAGGCGACTGTGAGCTCCACGCTGGCAGCTTGAGCGGAGCAGATATGGTGTGCCTGAGGGACAGGTGTGTGACTGTGTGCATTTGCAGAGAACTTCAAGCTGTACCAGCTGGCGAAGTAGGTGACCTGTGAAGTGGGTATGAGGGCCTGGGATCCAGGCAGGGGTGCTGGGCGGACAGAGGTGCCAGGTTGTTGGCGGATCCGGGGATGTGTGGGTGCTTGTGAACCTGGAGGGTGCCATGTGCGTGCCTGCACCAGGGCCCTGCTACCTCTATGGAGGAGGAAGGGGCCTCAGCTGCCCGTGTCTGTTTTACCCGAGGCCTGCGTGCAAGTGCTGCTGAAGGCAGCCCGTGGCTGGGGCAGCCGTGTGGCCGCTCGTGTCGGCATCCTGTCTCTGTCTGCGTGTGTCTGTGGGTCCCTGGGCACGTGCTCAGCTCTGCTACTGGCTGAACGTGCAAAGGGGAGAGCAGCAGCCGCGTGCCCAGGCCTGGGCAGAGACCGGGGGCATCAGACACTGGGCTGGGCCCTAGCAGTCAGGCAGGAGCAGTCCTGGGCTGGAGCAGCTGGAGTAGGCCGCAGCACGCTCGTCACTCTTATCTCACTTAACAGACAGGGTCTGTGGCACCATACCAGGCTGCTTTGTTGAGGGCTGCCAGTCAAAAACTGGTGTCAGTCAAATCCAAGTCAATGTCAGGACTTATGCAACAGTTGCTTCCAAGTTTTGCTTTAATACCTGGGGTTTGTGTTACTGATATTAAATAAAAATTCTTTGCAATGAATTTTAAATGAAGCAAAAGCTCTCACCAGAGATTTGTTAAAAGCAGACTAACAGTTGTTCTCTTTTTTTTCCCCTCCTTTTTAGTAGAAGGGCTTTAAATTATATATTAACCAAAAAGGTAAACAGAATAAAATGGGTAATTAAATATTAATGGAAGATGTAGTGGAATTGTCCTGTGCAGCACTTAAAACGGCCTGAATGATTGAGCTGTGAATTGCTCTCCCTCAGGTATTGAAAAATTCATCAGCACTATTTAATAAATGTTCGTATTCGTAGCCACTCATGTTTACACTACAGCACTTCCAGTAGAGTGCTTACTAAAGAAAACATTTTAATGGAAGGTGAACTTTCCTGTACAGTGAGTCACCTTAAATTATACAGACTATGCGGCAGAGGAGACAGAGAAATCTCTGAACTGACAAATGAGAAGTCTGCATAACTTAAGAGCATCTTTTGTTAAAGAGAGCTGCCCATGGATGGTAAAGGGCTTTCTGGATTCAAAGCTATTTTGAAGCTTTTAAAAATTCATCTTGTTTGCATTTTAAAAATATTTAACCTTTCCTGCCTGTGTGAAATCGTCCTCCAGGATGACTTAGTCTAAGGATATAATTATTATTGTAAAGCCACCTGCCTGATGTAGAGGAAGGAAAAGAGTGGTAAACCAAACTTGCATCACAAATCAATCAGACGTTGAAGTTCTTCTCCAGGTGACAGTCTGTCAACTCAATTTGCATATGTACCATATTAATACTATTAAAATATTCATTAGCAAATTTACCGGGTTAATTAATAAATTCACACCAAAACCGTATAAAATAAACAAAACAAAACAAAAATCCTGAATACTTAATATTTTAGTATGCAGACTAAGGAGGTAAGAATATCTCTGCATGATATGAGGATTTTTTGCTTAGCTGTGATTCAGTGGCCACCCCAGCCTGGAGACAATACATTGCTGTTAACCCCTCCCTCCCACGCTTGCTTAAAATTCTCACATTGCTCCTGCATGCCAGGCACAGCGGGGAAGAAAGCAACAAGGTTTCTGTTTTCTGGAGGGTAGTGGAGACCTGCTCCTAGAAATCCAGTGACTGTGGTATAGTCTGCCTTTGTGTCCTCTGTGTTTCAAGAGATGGGTTTTTGAACTTCTGTGATACATGTTATTTCTCTCATTAGTGTGTTCAAGTCTGCAGCTTCGGGGAATGGTGGGACTGCTCGTAGTGTGCAGGCACAGTGCTAGCTGTAGAGAGGCGTGATCTTTGTCTGTCTTATTAAGTTATTACAGCAGAGTTCCCTTCTGACCTTTGTGACTCTTTGATTCTGCACATTAATTCCCCACAGCAAGGAGCAGTCCTGTGACAGTACAGTATGGTACACACTGGCTGCTCTAGACATATGCTAGGGAAGTTTTGACCAAAAGTTTTGGTTCCAAATGAAGATGTCTTGGTTGTGCCATGCAGGTTCATGTGGTAGCTTCACTCATATTGTTGTGGCAGATGGATGAAGTTTAGAATAATGCAGAAGTATGTTAGGCTAGGAGGCTATTTGCAAAGCAGTGGTAGCAACACTTGCTGTGAAAGGAGGATACACTAAGTTGTAGTGAAGAAAGAGTAAACATTGCAGCTCAAAGATCTACCTGGTGGAGCTGAGCTGGACACACAGGACATGCCCTCTATTGCTGTCGTAGGACTCGATACATGCACCAGCAAAGAAGTAGGTGGTGGTTTCAACTATCATTTGAAATCACAATTTAATGTGATAGAAGTTGAAAATATTTACAAAGTTGAAAAAAATCTTTATTATTATTTGCCCATCTCATAACTGGCTAAAATATAGAGTGTTTAAAAACTGTAGTCTTGGAACCTTTTCAAATAATCAAGATCAGTGTACGACTGCTTTAAAAAACTCTTACACAGAAATATATTGTCAAAATGGAGTAAGCCAGGCACATTAATATACATTAATAATATGGTCTGGAAAAAATTCAAAGCTAGTCAGAATTTATTCCTCAGGTGTGGCTAAGAACCACATCTGGGAACAGATTACAATAATATATTTCTCAGGACATTAAAAGTAGTGTTTTACATTTACCTTGGTGGGTTTATGGAAATGCTAAAGGAACTGTAGATCCTGTTAACATAGTATGGCATGTAGCGGTGACGTGGGAGACCAGGGTGCCGCACAGAACTGCCCAGGTGTTGTGCCAGAATTACCACTAACTGCCTTCACTGAAAGCAAAAGCAAAAAAAAAAAAAAAAAATTCCCCTAACTTGGATCAAGATGGAAAAGGATTAAAGACAAAATGAACTTGTGTTAGTAGCCCACGTTAAAATTTGTTATTTGTTTCCCTTTGATAAGGTTTAACATGGCTCAATAAACTGAGTTATGCCATCTGCACTGCTGGCTGGCATGGTTTAGCTGCTTTCAGTAATTTCACTTAGACAGCCCTGGTTAGGAGCATAGATCCTCTTACATTGAAGACAGAGAAGGTTTAGGTGAAAAGGAATGTTGAAGCTCAAACTTCAACAAAAATTACACCACAGATCTGTTCCCTACGCCCGGTTCCTTACGCCCCTTATGTTCCTTACTACGTTCCTTATGCCCCGGTCTCTTCCCTATCCCAGAAGCAAGAAATAACAGGGGATTAAAGATAGTGGTGATTCTGATTTTACACAGAGTGAAGCTATAGACAAAGGATTCCAGCACTCTTGTCTCTTCATGTATTTTGTAAAACAAATAGTTACATGTGTTTAATAGAGTTCAGAGCATAACTTCTTTCCAGAAGAGTGTTGTTGACTCCCATTAGCTAATTTGTGCTATAAATACGGTAGGCTTTTTCTGATTTCTTTTTTTTTTTTTTTTTTTTGTCAATATATATATCCTAACTGGTGGTGTTGTGTGTCTGTATGGCTGTTCTCAGGCTTGTTTAAACTGGATTTAGTTTAGGTTATGTCAATTCAGTCCTTAACTGAAGTGAACTTAATTTAAGGTAAAATAAGAGCTTCTAAGTGTAGAAGATTAAATTATTATTATTTTTAACTTAAATTTGATTAACCTGAAGCATACAGTAATATAAAATGGCTCTAGATAACCTATATAGTTATAAAAAACATTACAACTGCAGTGGGTTAAAACTTCCGAATTAAACCTTCTCTGCGTAATAAAATAAGCCAGCAGTCTACCCAGGTGGCCAAGAAGGCCAAAGGCATCCTGGACTGCATCAAAAATACCATGGCTAGCAGCACAAGGGAAATGATTGTCTCTTTGTACTTTGCACTGGTGGGACCACACCTTGAGTACTGTGTTCAGTTTTGGGACCCTCTCTACAAGAAGGATATTGAGTTGCTTGAGCTGGTGCAAAGAACAACGAAGCTAGTGAAGTGACTAGAAATGACTTATGAGGAATTACTGAGGGATTTGGGGTTGTTTAGTCTGGAGTAAAGGAGGCTGAGTGGAGACCTCATCACTCTGTAGAATGCTTGAAAAGAGGTTGCAGTAAGGAGGGTGTCAGTCTCTTTTCTCAGGTGATAAGTGATAGGACACAAGGAAATGGTCTCAGGTTGAACCATGGGAGGTTTAGATTGGGTATTAGGAAGAATTTCTTCACGTAGTGGGTGGTCAAGTGTTGTAACAGGCTGCCCATGGAAGTGGTGGAGTCGCCATCCCTAGAAGTATTTAAGAGACGTGGATGTGGCACTAAAAGACACAGGTTAGTGATAGGACTCAGTAGGTCAGGATGACAGTTGGACTTGATGATCTTGAAGGTCTTTTCCAACCTAGATGATTCCATCATTCCATGAAATTCCTGCAGACTGCTCATTCAACAGCAAGAAACACACAACATGCAAAATTTTATAGATACTTGCAAGCTCTTCCTTACCAGTCCCTCGACATCAAAAAACTATTTTAAATGCTTTCTTTTTATGAAATTTGATTGAGCAAGTTGAAGTATCTGAGACAAAGTTTTTTTTCCAAGCTAGACAGCTGTCTTAACAAGGGACTAAGTAACTTGGCATCACATTTCATGCGTTCACACGTGACATGGTATGATCAGTACCCTGGGGACTGGGGAAGAGAAGGGAAAAGACCTAAATTTGAACCAAAAATTTCTACACAAAGAACACTTGTTAAAGATGTTTAGTATTTAGTTTTCCTCATGTATGCATGGGAAAGAAAGGAGATCTAATTCAGGAAGTATGGCAAATCATGCCATTACTGCATTCACTTTATTTGTAGCTAACAAGAAGGATATAGATTTTCAGGTTGCTCTTCTGCTGGCATTTGCTGAGGTTGGGAAGGATTCTTGTTCCTGTTTTATTTGAAGTTAATGTAAACCAAGAGTTTGATAAGCATCCTGATCTGTTTGCTATACTGGAAATAAATGTTGCTCTCTATCTCTGGAAGGCTGGAAAGAGAAAAGAGTACCTCCTTTTTTTAGAAAGAAGACTAGGAGAAATTAATATCAGCCCCTGACCAGAAAGTCAGAACTGCTAAATCTTTGTTGGAAAGGAATTTTAAGGAACAAGATATTTCTGGGATAAACAAGCTCCTTGGTTTTCTGGCTGGCCACCTGGAAAACTCTTATCAGTAGGTAGATCGATATTGGTAGGAATTTTCCAGCCTCATGACAAGAGATGGTGAGAGACTGAATCAGTTCAATCACCCTTTTTGCCTTTCACCTTCTCAGGATTAGGATGCTTGGTTCAGGCCCAAGAGTTTTTGTGGGATGCTCTTACAAGCTTCACTTTCACCTCCAGAGCAGTGGTTTTAATATTTTTTTTTTCCTCGTGAAAAATCTCTTCTGCTTCCTCACAGAAAAGTAAGTTTTTCCATAGAAAACATTCATTTTGATTGAATCTTATGCTTTAGGGTCCTTGTGCTATGGAAAACTGTACCCACACTGCAATTCATTAGCCCCTCTCAGAAGAAGAATCCAAGCAAAATCAACAGAGATTTCGAATACTTGAATTACTAGTGGAAACATTGTATTTTAAATCAAGCTGCTTCAATTTGTATTGATGAAATAACAGACTAGTTTTGCTATCAATTCAAGTGTGTGTGGTATCCGAGAGAAGTATTGACTCAAAAATAGGAAGCACTCAGTGCATAATGATCTCTGGCTGTCTTATCCGAAGTACTATGAAACCATAACCCCTTCTTGAGACTTTCAGTCACTCTTCATTCTTCTCAAGCTCTAGTAAAGAAAAGCCCACTTGGTTTTGTTCAGGATCTTCGTCTGTAACTTTATCCTGATCCATTTTATGAGCCTCTTCCTGCTTCTCAGTCCTTCATTTATTGAGCATCAGACTTCATCTCACTTTCCTTTATACATCACTCTTGGAATATGAGTCGTTTTCTCTGGAGAACAGATAATAAGGAGAAATGTATTTGTATCTCTCAATCTTGTTGTGGTTCTCTGCTGAAAACTTCTTCTCTTTTCCTGTATCTCTTAATTCCTCTCCTTCTCTGCTGTGCATTATTAACGTTGTCCCTAAATTATTTACCGTATCTCTGTAAAATATCATTAGTGAGAGACATTTCACTGGTGAGGATAGCTAAAAACTAGCTTGCAGAGGACTGTAGGAGGGATAGATAAGAAGAAACAGAGGCTAAAGAAAGATCTTTCTTTCTTTCTTTCTTTCTTTCTTTCTTTCTTTCTTTCTTTCTTTCTTTCTTTTTTTTTTGAAGAGGGGTAGAAGGTAGAAGCTTAAGCAAATCAGCGGCAGAGGAGAGGTCTTCAAGAGAAAGCACTGAAGTGTGGACAACAGTGCTAAAGGGAGGCTGAGGATGAAAGAGGGAACTGGTATTAGGGATGAAAAATATCAGAATTACATTAATTTGAATGAACCACTGACATAAAAGGCCAGTACAAAATGCAAAGTGGGTGGATGGTGTTGGATGAGGCAGGAGATGGACTTGTTCAACACAGCAGAAAAATCATGAGGGTAACCTGAGAAAGGGAGAGATTAAGCAATTGAATAGCATTGTTTTAGTTTAAATACACAGACAGCTAGATCTTGGGTAGAGGAAAAATGATGTAATACCTTAAAACCCAATATTCATAGGTGTCCCATGAGGAAGGAGAAATGAAGCTTTTTGGCAGAGCAGAGCTTTGGAAAAGAATAATGGAAAAAAAAGTTCATAAAAGAAAGATGAATAACTGATTGTGAAAACTCCTTTAGTGAAACTCTGAGAAACTCTGCAGTCCTGACACAGCAGAGAGAAGCCATAGGAAAAAAAAAATGCTTTTTCTTGCAAGAGAGAAGCGGGAAATGATACTGAGACAGTAAAATGTGTAATAGGCTTAAAATTGCAAGTATAAGAGGTGAAAGAAATGGAAAGGGGGCAAACAAGTGATGAAAAAAAGTCCTTTTAAGAATATGGAAATGTCTGAAAAACAGAGAAACTTCATGTATTTTTTCCTCAAGTATCTTGTTTTCTGCTAGGATTTTGTGTCAACCTAACTTTGTTATCCTTTGATTTTATTTTGTGTTTCAGTCGTGTCTATACAGCTATAATAATGACTTGGTCTTTACCTGGAAAAAGTTTGGTTTTCACTTTGGAGATTTTCCTGTAAATATTGGACCATATTGCACAGCCAATGGAGATAATTAGCATCTTTTCCATGTCCTAGCAGACAGCATCTCTAAAGCAGACATGGGATCTTCAGGCTAAGACACGAAAAGGTACATTTTCCAAGCTTTATGCAAGTTTAAATTGTACAAATCCATTTATTCGCTAACAGGGTTTATCCTTAGCTCCCTGTGCACAGCTTTGCTAATTTACTTACAAATGACCATCCCATAAAATTCAGGCTATTCCTGTGAGATAACTCAAATTTTTAATTTTGTGTATGTGTGTGTGGTTTTGTTTCTTTCTCATCATTATGTAATTAATACTTAGATAAGTAACACATTTAGATTGCAAGTAAGTATTCATGTCAAAACATGTCATGCTTTAAAGTGACACATTCACTGAATCTTTGTTAAACAGCAGCATTCTAATCCTTTCTGCCCTCCTCTGGCAGGTTTACCATGGAACTTAATACTGTACTTGTATGGGATTATGCCTCAGAATTGCAGATTGAGAGACTGCACATGGATGCTGTTTTGGGAATGGAAGATTAAAGACAGAGAATCTAAATATGTAGCATGGTTTCTTATGATTAAAATAGACTAACAGATCACTTTTCATCTGTATTTAAAAACAAGAAACAACAACAACAAGAACAACAGCAAAGAATCATAAATAATTTTATCAAAATTATTTTGAACATAGCCATAAAAACACAGAGGTGTACAATTTATTTGCTGTAACAACCAATTTGGCCCCCAGGGTGGAATCCTTAGTGAAGATATCTGCATATGTGTTTGAAAAGATTTAGTCGGACATAATGAATTATTTGAAAACTGTGGCAAATTTATTTTTAAGAAATGCTACAGCCCAAATCTTCTACAAATAGTAAACACATCAAGTTCCCCTTCCCTCTAATGTAAAATATCAACAAAACAATAATATAAGCAATTTAGGCAAATGTGTATGTTTGAAAGCGTGTCTGTAAGCTAGTGTAAAGGTCACTTCGCTGAGGTATTAAGAGTCAAAGGATGTACAGGAAGCATTTTCTGTGTCTTTGTTTCATGGCCAAACTTGCTGAGAAGTTTCTTCCAGTATCACACACATTCTGCTAAGATTTGAAGCTTCCAGCACATAAAAGTGGAGTGCCAATAGGCTTCACATTAGATTGTTCAGAACAGTGTCCAGAAAACATTCATTTGGAATACTTATCATTAGGAAAATGATATATCATATGGTTGAGCAATGAAAGTTTTGACTGTAAACAAGAGGAGGACCTCGGAGACAAGATTTTGAATACAAATATCCCATCATTGTAGCAATGGTCTGCTGTCCCATCAGGTGGGCAGACAGGCAGACCAAAGAGCCATTTGCCAGAAGGGAGCAACAGTCTGTTTGCTGTTATGGATGGCATTTTAGTTTCATGACAGGCTTATTTCATAAAAAGAACACATCCTACAACTGTTTGGAGATAACTGTTTTCTTTTTTGCATATGGTTTTGCTGCAAGTTGGACAAAACAATGAAGTGAAAAATAAATCTAGAATGCTTTAAACTTTTTTTTTTTTTTCCCTATTTGATTATATATTATAGCATGTACTGAGTATTTCTGGAGTTCTATTCACTGTACAGCCTTCCAAAAAAACTTGCTTTTGTAACTCTGTCTTTTTTT
>VXAA01002304.1:16482-34654 GCA_013399115.1 Anseranas semipalmata | reverse complement strand
TTTTTTTTTTTTTTTCTGGGTTCATGTGAAATTAAACTATAAATAACAGAGATTTAACAGAACCCAGCTGTTGTTATTCTTCTAGGTAAAAAATCAAGGAACTGCAACGTCAAAATGAAAATCAGCCTAATATTCTATTTCAATACAGCTGTCTCCACATGGCTAAGTATTTCTGAAGCTGCATGGAAGAATGCTACCACACATTAGGTAAGTGTTGCAGACCAAGGAACTGAGAATAATGAAGTTCAGTGTTTGTACTCCTTGTAAATGTCCTTGCATTCCAGCTTTATTTCTTTCTTTAAGGATACTTTAAGAAAGTAGTGGTATTTTTTTTTTGTTTTCCTTTGTTTGTTTGTTTGTTTTTGTTTTTTGTTTGTTTGTTTTACTGGTAATTTAAAATAATGGACAGGTATTGCAGCTGTGTTTCTGAAAATTCTCACTTTGAACACAGAAGCATGTTCAGGATGACTTAAGGTAACAATACTTAGGACAATCTTGTAAGCTCCAGGCATTATCTCTATTATGTTGAAATACTGAAATCTTGTTGTTGATAACAGATTTGTAATGTTAAGGAATTAGTAAGTTTATAAATTAAAAAAAATATATATGTATTGAGTATGTTGTATAGTAACTTAGAAAGGTTTAAAGGTGATTTTGTGCTTCAGGAGCCATTAAAGATTTACATTTGGAACTGATTAAAAATGTCTTATGAAACCAGGGTATGTAAAATATTTTGTGGTCATCTGTAGGCTCTGTAGTGGGATATTACTTATTAAATGTATTTTTATTTTGCCCTAAAGTTTGAAAGTTGTAGGCAAAAATTGGTTGCTTATGCTGCTTTAAATATGTATTTTTTTTCCTTTATTTATCTTGCCTACTTGTCATTCAGCACTTAGGAGACGATCGTGGAGATAGACCAAGGTGAAGTGTTTCTGTAAATACTCTTAGTCAGGGAAATAGGTAATAAAATTCTTGCTGACTTCAGTGGAAACAGAGTTACTACAAACCCCATCAATCTAGGTGCCATGAGCACACAGAGACTTTTAGATAGGATAATTATGGATTGAAATGTGAACAGAGGTCCATCATAAGAATAGGCCAGTAATACAAGTATCTCTATGACTTAAGAACAAAATATGCTCACGACCACTGTTAAAAACCTGTGAGAGATGTGATGTGTCATCCTGCAATTCTAGCACAAACTAACACAGTTTTAACTCTCATTGAGTTAAATATAATAGGGAATATACTTAAGCTTAATATACTTAAGCTGGACAAGGTTATGAGCAATGAAATGGAAACTGGCCTAAAAGGAAGATCCTTGTTTAACTTGAAAAGGAATCTCCATTGTCCAAATAGAGGATCATGCCACAATTCAAACACTTTTTTTTCTGATAAAGGAGAATGTATGCCAAAAAGAGATATCATTTCCTCTTCTTTGCCTATCCTGTCCTGTGAGATTTTTCATTAAGGGGAAGATCTGCCATCGCTGTGGAAGTATAATTTTGACAATTAACATCACTGCTTTGTGTGTTCTTTTGAGGATAAAGGAAAATGTGGACAGGCTGCTTATCCCTGGATGAAGGCAGACACCATAACATTGTAATTGCAAATAGGATCAGGAAGATGCTCCAGAGAGGTTAAGACTCTTTAAATCTTATTATATGTATATTCATGACACTTATGTGTGTGTCAATTCAGTCTTTACATTACAAAATGGAATACAATCAAATATGATAGAGGTGGAATAGTGCAATAGGATAAACATTCTTGGCCAGTGGTAAAACGGGTGAATGGAAACTGAACAACTAAATCTCCAAAACTTTCATCAGCTCTCCTCTACAAAATGGGAAGGTGTCCTCAGAGCTTACAGATAGGCACAATATGGAATTATCCTTACATGATGATCAGCTTTATTTTGAAGTTTTGTTAGAATCACCATGATGGTTCCTGTACAGAGAAAAGAGTGAGTGTACCTTTTTGAAGGTTTTACCCTGAAATAAATGGGAAAGACTTGGCAAACACTGAAGTGAACTTCAAAACACAAGAAGGAAAAAAAAATCTATAGGCCTCCAATTGTTACAGCTGAACACTACTACATTTATCTATCTGGGAGGAGAATGCTAAGAACAGCAGGCTGTGCTGGATGCTGGATGGCATAAATCAGTTGGATACGTGTCCTCGAGTCCCCCAGTGGTGGGATTTTTCTGAGCAGAAATGAAGAACAGAATGGCACATCTATCACAGCCCCATTGAAATAGAAACAATTCAATGCCTTCCTTAAATACTCTATTCTCTGTTCCTCTTTTTAATGTACGATTGAAAGAGGAGAGCCTTCCCATTGGAATGGACCTCATGTCATGTCTGTATAAGCCCTTGTACTTTATCGTGATTTTTTAGTGTTAGAAACTTCCAGTCTGAGGGAGGAAGGGGTGTTCTACTGGTGAGAACTGAGTGAATTCACTGAGCTCAATGCCTTCTTGCTACATTAATAAAAATCAAATGAAAAAAGCAATCTGATTAAATTATGTGTGCCTTTTCCTATGCCAGTGGAGCTTAACTAAGCAAACAGAAGCAGTGAAGTAAATCAGTGTTGGTTTATTAAAGATCAGAATTCAATATCTCAATAGTTGAAGGGCTTACGCACCAATGTTCTCACTGTTTAGCTTTTCTGTGCAAAGAAAGTAAACACATTGGCACTGTGGGGACTCTTGTTAAGAAAGTGACACTTAGAGAAACCTTGTTTTCTTGCAAGGAAGATGCTACTCTATCTGTTACTTCTTGTCTCTTGCCAAAAGCTTATAATGGAAACAAAATTCTTAATATTGTTTTCTAATAGTGATGTCATCCTCTGTAAAGGAGGCATTCTCCTTGAAATATCCTCAGGTCTGCAGATGGAAATGCCCCTTACCTCAGCTACTTTTCTTTTTAATACTCTTATCCGCAGAAATACAGATCCCCCACACATTGATCTTAGTGCACCATCAAGATAGCGGTTTTGGGGGGTGGAAGAAGCTAGTCTTTAGGACTCACAAAGTTTATGGTTTGTAAGATTGCTCTCTGAGTATTAGAGGTCTCACAGGAGACCTCCAGAAGAATTTAATGTAGTCTGCAGGGTGGAAAAGCTCTCTGTTAACTCCTTTGTGATCTAACGCTTAGCTTTTGCAAACAGGAAAGCCAAAATACCTGCTCCTCATGACAGGGATTGGCTGGTGGCTTTGTTATGATCCGACCAAGTACAGACTGAGAATCTCACGTTTCATTTACACCTGCCTCACACCAATGAAGATTCACCTCCATGCTGAACAAAGGCATCACCCTGTGCAGAGCTGTACTTCCTGGAGCTCTCATAGGAGCTGCTCAGGTCTCTGTCACAAAGCACTTTTATAGGCAGGCAGTTATCCAAGCATCATTAGATGTTAGGTATTATGTTTTGTCTGTAGATACAAACCTACATGCTGGCACATAAGAATTCTGTGAAAGACCTGCACATTTAATGTCTAAGACAGGTATATAGGAATCAGTCAGAAAATACTTGCTTTGGTACAAGTATTCAGTAGCGTATTAATATGTCATGAACTGCTGCATCCTCTCTCCTCATTTTGCTGGCAGACACAAACTGAGAAAAGCCTCAGTAATTGTACTTAGATGCTGCTTTTATCCATCCTCTCAAAGAGACAGAGATGAGCTGCATCCAGCCAGGGATGATAAGCAATCAAGAACACATATGCAATGGTCTCTGGGAGCACAGCTCCTTCTGCCTGTGTACGGGGGACACCCTTGGCACACATGATGCTTTGTGTAAACTAAAGAGCCCTCATACGCTGCTTTTGCATGCTGCCCCAAAGGCAGATTGTGCCAGAGAAACACAAACTTTCCTGTTGTGAATAACTAGAAAATTTAATTTTCCTCACTGCTTGAATGCTTCACGCCTCACAATTTGAAGAGATCAGAGAAGACTATGTATGTGGAGACAGGCAGTCATGAAGCTATTATCTTGGATAATGTCTAAGTCCAAACCATAAGTGAGCTTGACAGGAACTCTCTCTCTCTCTTTAAATAGCTGATTTCCAGAAAGCTAGGATAAATGCTACTTCATGTGATATGTGATCAGATAATCAGATAATCAGAACTGCTTGAGAAATTTGTAATAAAACAGAATTTGGGGTATCGTGGGAAGCCCATGGTCTAATCATAAAAATATCTGATCATAAAATCACCTGTAACTTCTGGCCAGACCTATCATATGATATACCTACCCTCAAAATGTCAGCTGCTGCTGAGGAACACTGATACTTTTATCTTAGCAATGATGAGAAGAAGTGTTATTGTCACTGAGCAGATACAAGGAAATAAGAAAATAAAAGATAATTCCTTTTCCTGGTTTGAGGGAAAAGTTGAAAGTTTTGGTTTTAACCCAGTTAATAGTAAAATGAAATAGCAAAGAAATACAGTTTTCCCTTACAAAACCGCATGGATTTTTGTAGATTGAAAAATATTAACATAAGATGGTGACTTTTAGAACAGATAAATTCAAAGGATGAATTTTTTTCATCTATGCCTTTGGCTGGTGAGGAGAAAAAACACTCATGTTTCTTCTTGTAGACTGAGAAGAATTTGGGCATGATCTTGGAAAATGAGATTACTATTAAATTTGAGAGTGCCGGATGGCAAGAGAATCTACCTGAGAAGGAAGGAGTGTCTAAATGTGCAACATCCAGGGAGGGGCAGAGGCAAGGGACAAGCCAGAATGGTGGAGAAAGGGGGAGAAAGACCAATTTGCATCTCAGCCTCCAAAGGGCCAACACTGTGGAGACTTTGTGTCTTCTGAGGTTCATTCATAGAAAAATGTTAGCATCCATTTGCTTTTCTCAGTGGTGGCCTGTTTCTACTACAAGTGTTTCTACTGGAATATAAGAAAAAAGTTAGTACCTACTGGCATGTTCCCTCATAAAAGCTAGCATCTCTGCCTCAATGTCAATTTTTAGTCTTAAATTAAAGCTGATCCCAGTCCTTGCCTTAGTCATTCAGACCCTTTCTAGGCATTTATAAATTTAGCAATCAAGTCTCAGTAGTTCCTTGAAGGCAATAAGTGAAGAAAGCTAAGTGAAAAATCTTACTTGAACGCTACAAAGCAATAAATATAGCAGAGAAAAATTAAATTGCCTTTAACTTCCTGAATAACCTTAAAAGGAAGATAAGCTTTCTTCCTTGGATGCCACAAAACATGTGAGTTATCAGACCTGCTGTACTTTTTGATCAGGGTTAGAGATTCTTGCTGTTTGTTAAAAGGAGAGGAAGAGGGGGAAGCTAACATGGTGAGTCTCTGTACAGTGTTAATGACAAAGTGTCAATATATAAATAGCATTTGTTCAATGTTGAAACATTAACACTACTTAGTAAAAGAAAAAAAAAGTGCAAAAGCTAGCTTGTTCAGATGAGATCGTGGGCATGCTTTATAACTATTTTAAACTGTCTCATAAGTACTAGGATGGTTCCTTTGATAGCACCTGCCCTCATTCAGAAGACTGTATATTAAATTCCGTTAGCAGAAGCTGGGCTTGAACCCAGTGCTGACTATACAATCCATTACTAAATAGACTCTGGCTGGTGGGTAACCATATTGACCTTTTGCTGAGATGCTGAAATCCTCTTGCCAACATTCCCACCTCCTGCTTAATTGGCACTGTATAAAAGATGTTTCCAAGGGAGTATACAACAGCAGCCATAGTCGCTTGCAATATTAACACAGCAAAAGAAGCATGTAATTTATTCCTCTGAAAAATGGATGCATAATAAAATCCAGCATAATAAATCTCTTTCCACAAGGATTATGATGACTGCAAGTAGGCAGCCCATGATCTATTTGCGCAGTGCTTGTTTCATCCAGGAAACTATTTCGGTTTTGTACCAAAGTCAGAAGCACTTAGCTGGCTCCACAGCCCACCTTTTATTAACAGTTAAGTTTATCTTTTCTTCTGTTGTTGTTGTTGTTGTTGTTTGAGACATTTTGTTACTAAAATCCAGTATAAACAGGAAACTGTTAAATACACTGTAAAGATATATTTCACCACAACACATCACAAAGAGAGCTTGGTTGCTGATGCTACCAGTTATGTCCAATAAGACTTCATCAATTTGCTGAAAATTGTTGTTGACTATTGAAAATATTTTCTACATATTTCAATTAACAAGAAGAGATTGCATAAAAGAAAAGATGGAACAAATCAATTCATGATACTGGAAAAAGCTATGTTAGGACTTTGCACTGAGAGAACACTTAATTAAGTGAATTAGGTCTGAATTTTAGTGTATATTTTTAGGTTTACGTTTACTTTCCACTAGCAAAACAGTAACAGTGGAGCAAATTAGGTCAGTAAATTTTAGTGTATTTAGGTTATTGGTTAAGATGAAGCTCTGCATGTACTCCACCTACCAAACATCGCAGGCAAAACTAGTACTTCACAGTTGGCACAACAGCTTCTATGGAAATCATCCTTAACATTCTGAAGAAACCTAGCAGATTTTCTTTGAGAGATTATTATTTATTTTTTTTATACGTCCAGCTGTCTTTAGTATGAAAATAATAAAGGCCATTTCATCTCCCTCTGCCTGTAAAAAGCTCATCAACAAGTATGATCATTGATTATACGGAAAAAATACCTTTGGAAAATATCTTGTGTATTTATAGGCATCCTTCACAGTAGCAGGTGAAACAGAAGAAGCATCACACAAATATTCAGTTCCTTGGAGACCACTAGCAAATGCTTCGAAGGTATCCCAGAGGTGAAAAAATAGCATTTTACAGCAGAAGTCACAACTTTGCTAGTCTTCTGGGCAAATTATAAAATTCCATGATTCAGTCCGACTAGAACATTCACCATGTTTACCAAGATGTGTTGCTATTATAAAATGTCACTTTTTCTGCCTGTGGAACTTTAAAAATTGAACATTTGTTGTATTTCTGAAGAGCTGAAAAAAACTTCAAATTATATTTTTGTGGGCTTTATTGTCCTCCTATGCCCTTCCTTCTGTCTCAACAACTCTGTGAATATTTTCGCACACTTCTTATAACTCTGTGGATCTGATATGATGAACAGAAGTTCATCTACAGTGGAAAATAGTGAAGAGTCCAGGTCAAAGTATTCACTCAGTGTAGCACATCCATCAGGCTCGTGATTGTTTCTTGCTTACAACTAAGTAGATATTGCTGTACCTTGTTTTGTGGATCAGGATAATCTCCTTAAAGACAGAAATGCTTACATTTTGCTATTACCCCTGTAAGTAGAAATTAATACTCTTGGACTTTTAACCTCCACGTGGCTGATCAGTTACACTGTTCTCCATCTAGCTCTGTATGTTGCTAGACTGTCATCCATGACACTGAAAACCTCCCACTGTTTTCATTGTGGCAAGATTTCCCCAACATATAGAACTTGACCCCAGTACCTTTAGCTTCAGCACAGGGATGTTACCTCTTGAAGCCACAATGGAACTGGATTATTCCTTTATTGATCAATTGTTGAGCTAGCAATCAATTGGTAATTGACTGTTAACCTCCATGAGATGACTGATGTATTTAAGTCAGGCACACAGTTAAATATCTTGCTGAGCTGGTGCCTACATGAATGTGGCTTTTGTGCATGAGTTTGTCAGCTTTACATTATTCAAAGCCACATAAAAAAATCTTCCGTAAACGAGCCACACGGAAAAGAATAAACCTGTTAAAGGGATAGATTTACAGTGCACTACAATTCCATATTTAAGAGCCCCCCTCTCTCTGTTATTACTGAGGCAATCAAAGGTGCCTTGAAAGATTGCTAAAAAAAGATTAAGGGTGGTTTATTTTAGATTGATAACTGCAGTGGCAAGTATGAGAAGGAGAGCAAGCAATTGAAGTAGATGGGATCATTGTGTGCCTGCCTAACATCGCTGGCTTAACATTTGTATTTTAGACTGTCTCTTGCCTAATAACAGCATGTAGTGAAATAAAGGGTTCGCTCTGGAGGTAATTGTTATGTGGTGGGATATAAACAAGACCCATTCTGCAGTATATTTACCACAGTGCATATTTATGAGTTGGGTTTAATTAAAAGTCGGGAACACTAGAGCTATTTTTTAACTAGATGCCTATTATGTAGTGTCAAATGCTTGGTTTTAATCACACATTTTATACCATCGTGACCTAGATCACTGCCTGTGACATAAGAGATAGCGTGTTGTCTTTCCTGAGAAGATGTAGCCAAGCTTGATGGATGTTTTCTCATTCCTAACCTCATTACTACTGGCTTCCCATCCATCTAATAAAATGCTATGATAGAGAGTGGGAAGGTGCTATAAATCATAATATTCCAGCCGCTCCAAGCAGATTCATTAGAAATGCTGACTATATATCTCACACACAGAAAGTCAACACACAAAGTAGGTTACTGCTTCTGCCTGTGCTGGAGACATCCCCTTACTCCCTCCAGTCAAGTCAGGATTTGCTTTTAATGGCAAAGATGACACTTAATGAAGTTCTGGGTGGCAGGCTGCTTTGACCTGATTAACCCAATAAATATTCCAGCTGTTATTAGCTTTAAACTGTGCTGTAGCCTGTTAGCTCACTCACATTGTTACTCTACCACTGAGAATGCATAATTGCTAACTAATGAACTATTTTTTTTTGAGTGAGGCAAGGAACTGAGACATTCTACTTTGCTGGTATCTTTCCAGTGTTTTCCTTAGGGAAATATATCCTGTTTCTCAGCCAGTCTGGGCTAGGTCCCTGAAGGGAGTATATAGGAGGAAGGGGGAGAATCTGTCCTGTCTGCCTGTCTTTCCTTTCGATCTATGAAAGGAAATATAGCTATGAACATTAAAATGTCCCAGACTTGTGCCTGGAGAAGGAGAATTGAACTGGCTGCATCCTCTCAAGTCCAGGCTGTGAATTTTCATTTCAGACTCGCATGATATTTTAGTTTTCTTTTTGTAGTGGCATCCACATGTTTGAAGAGGTAATGATGACTGTGATCTTTGCAGAAGGGGTAGGGTTACTGAGAGAAGGAAAAAATAGTAAAAAAAAAAAGGAAACAACAAGCAATTTTAATACAATTCAGCTCTAAAAATGCAGTGTGACTGTTGCTGTTCCAGGTGTTTGGATTTTCGTGTGCTTCTGTGGCAGCTGCGCAGAGCTGTTTACATTCTCCTGTGCAGTTTTCTTTGGTGACAAATTTCACGCATCCCTTATGAGCCTGCCATTCAAATGATTTTGGTGGGAGATCACCCAGACAAAGTTATCTACCTGTAGCCTGGTATGTCTTGATGCTGTAGATCTCACAGAGACCTCTCCCTGTGGACCGAGTTTGTCAGTAGAGTCATAGTATCCAACTTTCTTTTCTTTCGAATGTATAGTAATTAATGATACAAAAATTTGCAGTGGCTTTTCTGCTGGAATTGAAACAAGGTGTATGTCAGTCTTTGGAATTGTTTTCTTTCACTGTGTGCGACACGGGTTGTCAGGCAAGCATATGGGCATAAGCAGGCTGATGGAAGGCAACGGTGCATACAGCTTCCAGGAATCCATCAGGGGACACCAGTGGGCTCTTCTGCCTGTGTTCAAAGTCTGTTTCACTCCATTTTGGGAAAATGAGATAGTGTGTGAGCTGGGAGTATTCTTTATTAAATCCTTGAGGGGGAAATGCAATTGTGTTTGCATGCTATCTGCAAGCAGTATTTTCATTATGACTTGCTGTGATCTCCAGTACTTAGTGTCAAACCATTTCAGGGAAAATGATTGATAGCTGTTATTAGTAATCCATGGCTTTATGAATGTACAAATTAAAAGTAATCAGAGAGAGGGGGGTTTTGTACATCAGTTAATATAATCCATTTATTTTGAAACATGCACTAAGGAGTGGCATTCATCTTTATTGTAATGGCAAGTCACAGCTTTGTGGTGATATTCTTAAGGAGATGATGGTAAGATATGTAAAGGATTCACTTTAACAATATAATGAACATTTTCTGGTTCCTCCTGAAGTTACACCTAGGAAACAGCAATATTTTCTGGAACTGCAATGGTTTAGTGGAGGGCTTATTAGTGTTAGGTAATGGGTTGGACTAGGTGATCTTGAAGGTCTCTTCCAACCTAAATGATTCTGTGATTCTGTGCAATGAACAATTTAAAATTCTTTCAAATGAGACTCCCATTGGAGAGGCCTGAGGACGTACCTCAGTGGGCTATAGATATCTCATGTGCCCAGGAGCGCAGGTATGAAAGGAACGGTGCCTTCTTAGGCCCCTTTCTGCCCCTGTGAATCTAAATCCAAATCAGTTGTGGATAGGATGTGCCTAAAATAAATATATAAAGAATTGTTGGGTTTGGAAAGATAAGCATGCAGAACACAAGCTATTTAATAGTATCTGTTGCAAGTCATGTTTATACTGTGCCAATTTAGCTGTCTGTAGAGTTTTCTCTTGAAGAAACTCATGGTTGGGAAACATTTTGTGTACTGCACAAAGAAAGAGTCCTGGAATTAGCATGATTGAAATAAGAAGATATGATGTCAGAATCATTCATGGTATTGCTATTCACAGGTTACCAGGAAAGTTAGTGCAAACAAGCAAAGGGACACCCCCAATGTGTTATTTTGTGCCCTAAAATAGGGGAAAAAAATTATCACTGACAAAGGCATTTACTGGAATTTAACTGAAATTTGAAGGATTTGCAATGATGTGCACCGCTCTATTGTATTTATTTTTTGCCAGTTGTGGAACAAAAGTCATAGCACCTCATGTTTAGGTACTTCCAATATTCACAAAGAGCACAAATCTAAGTTTATATTAACCTCAGGATGTATTTGTCTTTGGAAAATGAAGGTTATCCTGCTTTGTTCACAGTGTCATTTTGTTTAAAGGTGAATATTAAAAAGCTTTTTTGATTTTCAATTCAAATAGTACCAACATAGAGGGGCAAAACCCAAACCAATAATATTTTTTTGGGGGGGAAAATAAATGTAGCAGCTTTTCAGTAATATGGGTGAAAATTATGGGTAATAGGGGAACATAAATTCAGATCTCCTGCATTTTTTTAGGTTTAGAATCATAGAATCATAGAATCATTTAGGTTGGAAAAGATCTCTAAGATCATCAAGTCCAACTGTTAACCTAGCAATGCCAAGTATACCACTAAGCCATGTCCCTGAGCATCACATCTACATGTCTTTTGAATACTTCCAGGAATGGTGACTCAACCACTTCCCTGGGCAGCCTGTTGCAATGCCTCACAACCCTTTCAGTGAAGAAATTTCTCCTAATATCCAACCTAAACTTCCCCTGGTACAACTTGAAGCCATTTCCTCTTGTCCTATCACTTGTTTCTTGGGAGAAGAGACTGATCCCCACCTCACTACAACCTCCTATAGGTTTAAATATGAATTTCATTGTTTATTTTAATACACTATCTACATTTAGCATAGTAGCTGAATACGCAAGACATCTTTACAGATCATAGGATATAGGTGACATGGCATGTTATACATGCCATGCTGTTATGAATACATGCTGTTGTCATGGACTGTATCAATACAACATACCATCACACAATAAGGCCCAGAAACTTGATATTAATTTTAGAAAGTAAGAAATTGCTACAGTTCTGGAAGGGGTGGGGGAAAAAAAAGTCTTTTGTAGATACAAACAGATACGAATTGTTGTTAATCAAAGAACAAAGAAAGAGAAGAAAGGCCAGACAAATATATAAGGATATTAAACAGACACTTCCAAAACAAAATAGAAAGTTAGTCTTTTCTTTGTTAAATCTTCATGTCCTGGCTTCAAAACTGATATGTAAGAGCCACCAATAATTATAGAACAGTTATCAATGTAATTCATCTTTGTCTACAACAGTTTGTGTACTACATCTGGCAGCATATTAAGTTTATTTAGAGTATGAAAAACCTGGGTTTCTTTCTTTCATCTTCCCTGTTGCATCAGAAGCATAGAGTTCTCCCGGTTCATGTTATACAACCGTACCTGCTCAGCCTCCCACTAAGCTGTATCAGTCTACTTATTTAATGACCTTGCGTTTTAGTAACATATAGGAAAATATTGTAACATATAATTGCATTGATGGCAAACAAAAACAGGAAGGTCTCCTGGGATATCAGATTCAATGCCTGTCTTCATGCCAGCTGTGTCACACAATCTTCTTCACTAACTCACCAACCCCTGCCTCACAACAAGTTGTTGCTTTTTGTTGCTGTTGTTGCTTTCTTTCTTCTTTTTCTCTTTTTTTCCGTTTTCTTTTTTCTTTTTTTCTTTTCTTTTCTTTTTCTTTTTCCTTTTCTTTTCCTTTTCCTTTTCCTTTTCCTTTTCCTTTTCCTTTTCCTTTTCCTTTTCCTTTTCCTTTTCCTTTTCCTTTTCCTTTTCCTTTTCCTTTTCCTTTTCCTTTTCCTTTTCCTTTTCCTTTTCCTTTTCCTTTTCCTTTTCCTTTTCCTTTTCCTTTTCCTTTTCCTTTTCCTTTTCCTTTTCCTTTTCCTTTTCCTTTTCCTTTTCCTTTTCCTTTTCCTTTTCCTTTTCCTTTTCCTTTTCCTTTTCCTTTTCCTTTTCCTTTTCCTTTTCCTTTTCCTTTTCCTTTTCCTTTTCCTTTTCCTTTTCCTTTTCCTTTGTATCATTCCTATGGGATTGGTCAGGACTTGTCTTCATAAATAATATAAGTTTCTGGGCTTGAGTGACATTCAGAGGTTTATTCTTGCTATCAAGTTCTATAAAAATTGCTTACTATACAACTTCTGCTTGTGCATATATATTTTTTATTTTTGTTTATTTATTTTTTTTCTGTCTAGAAACCATAACTATCTTCACAGTCAGTCGTAAAGCTTCCATTGGTCTCAGGGAGAGCATAGTGCTCTAACTGTACCCTGGACTTTGAGAGAGCAGACTTTGGCCTCTTCAGAGATCTACTTGGTAGCGCACCATGGGACAAAGCCCTGGAGGGAAGAAGGGCCCAAGAAAGCTGGTTAACATTCAAGGATCACCTCCTCCAAGCTCAGGAGCAATGCATGCCAACAAAGAGGAAGTCAGGCAAAAAAGCCAGGAGGCCTGCATGGATGAACAAGGAGCTTCTAGCCAAACTCAAGCAGAAAAAGGAGGCCCACAGAGGGTGGAAGCAAGGACAGATAGACTGGGAGGAATACAGAGAAATTGTTTGAGTGACCAGGGATCAGGTTAAGAAAGCTAAAGCCCTGTTAGAATTAAATTTGGCCAGGGATGTCAAGGGCAACAAGAAAGCCTTCTATAGGTCTGTCAGTGATAAATGGAAGAGTAGGGAAATTGTGGGCCCTCTCCAGAAGGAAATGGGAGACCTGGTTACCTGGGATATGGAGAAGGCTGAGGTGCTCAATGACTTTTTTGCCTCAGTCTTCACCGGCAAGTGTTCTAGTCACACTGCTCAAGTCCCAGAAAGCAAAAGCAGGGACTGGGAGAGTGAAGGACCACCCACTATATAAGACCAGGTTTGAGACCATCTAAGGAACCTGAAGGAGCACAAGTCCATGGGACCACATGAGATAGATCTGTGGGTCCTGAGGGAACTGGCAGATGAAGTTGCTAAGCCACTGTCCATCACATCTGAGAAGTCATGAAGTCCGGTGAAGTTCCCACTGACTGGAAGAGGGGAAACATAACCCACATTTTTAAAAAGGGAAAAAATGAAGACCTGGTGAGCTACAGGCCAGTCAGTCTCACCTCTGTGCCTGACAAAATCATGAAGCAGATCCTCCTGGAAACACTGCTAAGGCACATGGAAAATAAGAAGGTGATTGGTGACAGCCAACATGGNGCCAACATGGCTTCACTAAGGGCGGATCATGCCTGACAAATCTGGTGGCCTTCTACGATGGGGTTACAGCACTGGTGGATAGGGGAAGAGCAAGTGACATCATGTACCTGGACTCGTGCAAAACATGTGACACTGTCCCACATTATATCCATGTCTCTAAATCGGAGAGATGTGGATTTGATGGATGGACCACTCAGTGGGTAAGGAATTGGCTGGATGGTTGCAGTCAAAGAGTTGCAATCAACGGCTCAATGTCCAGGTGGAGACCGGTGATGAGTGGTGTTCTTCAGGGGTCGGTCTTGGGACCAGCACTATTTAACATCTTTGTCAGTGACACGGACAGTGGGATCAAGTGTACCCTCAGCAAGTTTGCTGATGACACCAAGCTGTGTGGTGCGGTCAACACGCTGGAGGGAAGGTATGCCATCCAGAGGGACCTGGACAGGCTTGAGAGGCGGGCCTGCCTGAATCTCAGGAAGTTCACCAAGGCCAAGTGCAAGGTCCTGGGTTGAGGCAATCCCAAGTACAAATACAGGCTGGGTGGAGAATAGATTGAGAGCAGCCCTGAGGAGAAGGACTTGAGGCTGTTGGTTGATGAGAAGCTCAAGATGACCTGGCAATGTGTGCTTGCAGTCCAGAAAGCCAACTGTACCCTGGGCTGCATGAAAAGAAGCGTGGCCAGCAGGTCGAGGGAAGTGATTCTCCCCCTCTACTCTGCTCTTGTGAAACCTCATCTGGAGTACTGTGTTCAGCTCTGGGGCCCCCAGCACAAGAAGGACATGGGCCTACTAGAGCAAGTCCAGAGGAGGGCTGCAAGGATGATCAGAGTGCTGGAACACCTCTCCTATGAAGACAGGCTGAGAGAGCTGGGGATGTTCAGCCTGGGGAAGAGAAAGCTTCAGGGAGAGCTTATAGCTACCTTCCAGTGCCTAAAAGGGACCTGCAGGAAAGCTGGAGAGGGACTCTGTCAGGGATTGTAGTGACAGAGCAAGGGGGAATGGCTTTAAAATAAAAGAGGGGAGATTTAGAATAGATATAAGGAGGAAATTCTTCACTGTGAGGGTGGTGAGGCACTGGAACAGGCTGCCCAGAGTAGCTGTGGGTGCTTCATCCCCGGAAGTGTTCAAGGCCAGGTTGGATGGGGCTTTGAGCAACCCGGTCTAGTGGGAGGTGTCCCTGCCCATGAAAGGGTGGGGAGTGGGGGGTAGGTTGAAACTAGATGATCTTTAAGGTCCCTTCCAACACAAACCACTCTATAATTCTATGATTCTATGGTTTGGCCAATACTGGAAAACTTCCTTACACAAGGTGTGTTATGTATTTCCTTGAGATGCTTTAGAAAACTGATTTGTTCCTTCAACTGGTATTTTCAGCTTGCTAGTGCCATGTCATCACTAAAATGGGTAAAAGCATCGTTGTTTTGTAAATATATTTGCAAAGTTGCTCATCAATTCATGTGTCACTGCAAGGTAGATGGCCAGATTCAGCCATTGTTTTACAAGTGAGATGGCCCTTGAGGCCCTCTGATAATGATTAACTGCAGTACAGTCTAGTCCCAGAGAAACTGTAGCTAGCTCTTTAAAATGTTGTCCATTTCCACTCAGGAGAACACCTACAATATTTCATGCTTTAACAGTCCAGCGTTCTAGCTTGTGTTTAAAGTTAATTGGGGTCTTAGGAGTAGTAAGTAAATAAGAACATTTACATGAAGTAAATAAGGATGTTTTTTAGGTGCAAGTGTTTTATGAATTAAGGCTTCTTTGAATAATGTTTAGTCAATCCCAATTGAATGAGAGAAGAGGATACTTGACTGCCTAATATCAATGGGAAACCATAGTTTGATTTCTGCAGTAGAGGATGAAATCCTTGGAAAGGAAATACTTCCTCAGTCCTGAGCAATCCAGGAGAGAAGCTGATTCCTTTCCTGGCAAGCTGTTTTCATTTTCTCCCATCTTCCCTAAAGTTCCGTTTTCTCCTCTTTTTCTGTGCCCTTCCAATCTATTGCACTTTCTTATCTTTAACTCCTTCTCTCCAACTATGCTCCCTCTTTACCTGGGAGGTGGATTCAACTGAGTGAGCTTTGCATGGGTTCTTTCACATTTCCCTGTCAGTGAATCAGTGTCTCTCTCATTTTTCCCCATCTTGCCCCTTTTTCATGGTAATGGGAACCAGCACTGTCTCAAGTTAGGAGCAAACCTGACATGCCGATTTGGCCAGAGTTTATGTTAAGGCTCATTACACAGTAATGCATACTTATTTGTGCAGGTGGTATGGAGGCGCAGATGGTGTATGACATTAAATCTACTTTAGATTTTAATTATTTCTTATTTGTTAGTTAAGTTTTATCTAAACTTTACTGACACATAATGTAGCCATTTGTTTTGACTCCACCCTTATTTTCTGCTCTCCCCCTTATGAGCTTCTCATTCATTGTATCTTGAGATTACTCACATGAACTTAGAAGCAGTAATTTAACTGGCTTTAGTATTGCTTTATTACTAAATATCTGTATCTTTGGCTAAATTTCTGTGACTCTTCTACAGGTGTTTAAAACTAGAAACAGAAGCAAAATCTGAATTACTTCCTTCTTTCCTTTCTCTTCACTGTAACCCACACACCTGCTCTGTAGCTACATGATATATAATCAAAAGAGTGCAGGTGCTCAATATGATTGAATTGAACCCTTCCATTTAGTCTATTGCTTTTCTAATTCAGGAGTGATGCACAGTGGGTGTGATTGAAGAGATCTCTCTCTAATTATGGAGATTTCTCTGTGCAGGGTTGGAGGATATTTTTTGTATTATTTACACTGTTCAGTCTAGAGGTAATATTTCTGTCTGCCAATGACAATTACATTGCTCTTGACTGTTGCAGATCAGCAGTCTGTGATATCTCTGAAAAGCCAGTGTGTATCACATGTCACTAACAGACATATTAATGTTTGAGTTGAGGAGTGCAAGTGATGTAACAAGATTAGATGGCACTGATATAAAGCACTAACTCTAAGCCTGTGAATAACCAAGAAACTGCTAGATGACAACTGTCAATTATTTACTGCCCTTGTCCAATGTAATATTAATAGCCAGGAGCCTGCACTCAACCCCCACCCCACACATACACACACACATCCCCCACCCCTAGCTTAGTGTTCAGTTTCTCAGTTTTACAGAAGTAACTTTCTTTTTTCAAGGCATTTTGCCCTGAGCTGTTATTAAATGATTTGCAAAAAAAGTGAACAAGCCATGCTGAACTATATCCTCTGACATGTCAAAGGACCTCATTAACCAGAAAAGATTAATTAATTTCAAAGCTATTTTCCCTTACTGTAAGTGTTAACACACTACACCTACTTCAGTTTTTTTCTTTTTTTTTTTCTTTTTCTTTTTCTTTTTCTTTTTCTTTTTCTTTTTCTTTTTCTTTTTCTTTTTCTTTTTCTTTTTCTTTTTCTTTTTCTTTCTTTTTCCAAACAATGCAGTAGGAAACAATTCAATCATGGAAGGGAAACTGGGTGGTATTGTTTTTTTTTTTCTTTATCTTTTAGCAGAATGCCTCTATATTTTTAAATTGTTCATCTAAAATTGAAAGAAAATATGATATTGCTGAGACTGTAGTTGCATGAAGATATCATGACCCAGCTATCTTTTATGAACCTAACTCTTTCTCCAACAATATGCAAAATGAAATCCATATTTTTCATATACTCTTTATTATTAAAAGAACCTTTTTTTGCATTCTATTTATACTCCATGTTTCCAGGCAAGTTTTTATTGCCTTCCGCCCCATGGGTTCTATTACTTTTTGCAGGTGGGAAGGTGGAGCTAACCAGAATAAATGATACTTTAGGTAAATGATTCTGGATAGAGGAGAAGCTAGAGAAGACATTAAGTTACACAACCTTCACCTCAACAGGAGAAATATAATGAACATGGTAGGTAGCCCAGACTATGCTTACTTCAGGCTTCAGCTCATGCAACTAAATTTAGCCTAACTAAAATATCCCCTGCAGCTTCAAATACCTAAGACACATTTCTTCTAAGCAGATTTTGCAGTGATTTTGCTTGCCGTGAAGACTAGCTTAAGAAAGCTTCATTGAAAAAAAGAAAAAAACATTAATTTGCAAACATAAAACAGATAATTATGGTCTTTAACTAGCCTTATCTTTGCTCTATTCCAGTGTATGAGACTAGATATTATTATGCACTGAACAGTACAAATGTTTAGATTATTGTGTTGGGATTACATGGCAAGGGTTTGGTAGCAGGGGGGCTGCAGGGGTGGCCTCTGTGAGCAGAGCCCAGCAGCTGCCCCATGTCAGACCAGAGCCAGCTCCAGCTGGCTCCAAAAGGGACC
>VXAA01002304.1:0-15987 GCA_013399115.1 Anseranas semipalmata | reverse complement strand
GGGTGGGGGAAGGGGTTTGTAGTTTGCTTGTAGTTTCTCACTGCTCTAGTCTGTTAGAGGCAATAAATTATATTAATCTCCCTATGCTGAGTCTGTTTTGCCTGTGATGGTAATTGGTGAGCGATCCGCTTGTTCTTATATCAACCCTTGAGCCCCTTTTCATCATATTTTCTTCCCCTCTTCCTTTGAGAAAGGGGTGTGAGAGAGGGGCTGTTGGGGAGTTTAGCTGCCCAGCAGGGTAAAACCACTAACATTATGATTGTGGTACTTCTAAAGCTGTTCCACTTACAGATTAAATGCCACCAAACAAAGACATGAAATTCAAAACAATAACTGTATAATTTTAAGTTTAAATGTAACCACCCAGTTACTATTTTTAATAGCATTTTTTTTTTTTTTTTTTTTTGCAAATCAGTGATAACCATGTGTTTCATAACCAACCTTAAATAACTTCCAGTCTTTCAAGACAGCCCACATCTTAGTACATCTCTCCTGTTGGGAATGATGTTATGCACTGAGTGATACTGAAAACTATGGCATAAAGCCAGTGAAGTAGCCCTCTGTTTCTGGGTGCATCACAGTCTTCCAACGCACATCCTAGTATCTTAACAAATATTTTTATATTAATTTTTGTGAGGTTGTTTCTGAATATGGACTAACACTTCTCTGCATATATAATGTCTGCTGATTGCATGCTCACTAATATATATATCTATTTTACTTTTTGTAGATTAAACTACTTTTTTTTCTTACTATTGAAAGATTTCACAGCTGTAAGAAATGATTTAGTGGTTGAATTCTAAAGGATATAAAGAGATACAGAGGATACTCAAAGGACTTCAGCTGAATATACCTTATATTACTATCTAGCCTTGTTTTATGTCAGAGAAAAGCACATTTGCTTTTGTTTGTAAGGTACAGATAAGAAAGAACAGAGATCTTCTGGCACACATCAATAAAGCAGAAAGAAGTTGCATGGAAGCAATAGCAGTCTGTTGGGATAACAGATTGGTGCCCACTAGTAAGGGGGCAAGACTCATAATTCACAAGCAATGAAGCCACAAGTGAATTATAAAGGTCTTGTCCTCTTCCAGTGGAGATAAATGAGTCCATCTAGTATAACCAATCATATGATCTGTTTAGATGGGTCTTCTTTGTCCGTAATCCTTTCTCATATAAAATTATTTGGGTGGGTATCACAATAAATAGAGAATAAAGGACATCCCACTCAATTCCCCACTCTGTCCCTGAGGATCTGTGATCTGGTGCTGGAGTGTTGAAGATGTTGCCTGCCTCTTTCTTTTCTTTTCTTTTCTTTTCTTTTCTTTTCTTTTCTTTTCTTTTCTTTTCTTTTCTTTTCTTTTCTTTTCCTTTCTCTTATCTTTTCTTTCTCTTATCTTTTCTTCTCTTTTCCTTTCTTTCTTTCTTTCTTTCTTTCTTTCTTTCTTTCTTTCTTTTCTTTCTTTCTTTCTTTCTTTCTTTCTTTCTTTCTTTCTTTCTTTCTTTCTTTCTTTTTCTTTTTTTCTTTCTCTTTCTCTCTTTCTTTTTCTTTCTTTCTCTCCTTCCTTCCTTCTTTCCTTCCTTCCTTCATTCCTTCCTTCTTTCCTTCCTTCCTTCCTTCCTTCCCTCCTTCCTTCCTTCTACATAAAGTCATGTTAAACTCATTATGTTAGTAATAGGCATATGTAACAGGACTATCTTTGTTATTTGCTTGTTTTCTTTAACTGGACTAGCAGTTCACTGTTTTTACAGTTCTTACTATTACTTACCTACTGTTACTGTACTTGTTTTCCACTGCCACACCACACCCCTCCCCAAGTATGATTACTTCTCTGGTGGTCACATAAACTTTTCCATAGTCCCCAGAGAAATGATCAGAAAGCCTGTCTTTAAAGCTGTAGGCTGCTGTTGTCTTTCCACTGCTAGTGTTTTTTGCACAAGCCTGGATCCTTGTTATTGAAGCCTTGATTATGCCAGGGGCTGAATCTCTAATGAGGTAAAGAAATTAAATGTGACCAGTCTTTTAAAAGTCATGATAACTACAAGTCTTTACACAAGGTCATTTCTTAGTAAGACTGTAGGTGTTTTGTCTTGTGAGACGGGCCAGTATTTGTGTAAAATAAAACAAAACAAAACAAAACCCTCCGAACTGCCAACTTTCATAACAATTTTATCTGGTAATTTTTGAATGATCTAGTTGATCATTCATTTTTACTGCTTCTGACAAATAGGTCATATGAACTGAGGCACTGGAGTTAACTGGTTGTGGTGGGGTAATCTCAGTTGAAGAGAGATCAAAATGATGGCTCTAAGAAGTCATTAAGATTATAGAAAATGCAAGCAGGGATAGCAATAATTGAGATTCTGTAATGATTTTTCATTGTAAGATCCTCTTTTAGTTGCTTATAAATTTGACAGTTTTGCCCGCTGAGACTGATTTTTTTTAATTATTATTCTGATTGTCTTTCTAAAGCAGTATTAGACTTAAAATAACAATAAAAAATGGAGACGCTTATCACTGAAATGTTTTAGCTAGTTCTGAGAATCAGCTAAAGTTTAATTACAGTATATTATATTGCAACAGTTTTTACAGCGACTTTGGTGAGAACATTGTATCTAGAATTTCATGTAGTACATGAAATTTGGTGGAGGTGGTTTGTTTCAGGTATGTCCTTTTGCTGTTCTAACAGAAGCTTGCCTACCTTTAGCAAAGAGATGAGTTGTATTCAGTGATCCTTTTAGGTCCCTTCCAACTCGGGATATTCTGTGATTCTATAATTCTGTGAACATCTTAGTTTCATGTGTTCGATGGAGTTATGTTAAAATTTGCCAGCTAAATTCTCTATAGACTCTGGCTGCAAAATGGGCACCTCAGAGCTCTTCCATGCTGGCTGGAGGTGGATGCACCAGTGATAGTCTCAGCCTGGGGCTTAAAGGCTGGGCGAAATTTTTACTACGGTTATTGCTTTGTGTATTGTGTGTCAGCAGGCAGAGCCACAGTTTAGGGGGGCTATTTTTCTTGTATTTCATTGCTCCCATACTGGTGTTCAGATAGTGTGAAAGAGAGAGGGGAATGTCTCCTCCACGGCTTGAAAATAGAGTTGGGATTGGAGAGACAGATGAAGAGAAAGAAGCGATGTGGGGGAGGATAGCAGGGGGCGGTGGAGGAGGAGGGGACAGGATTTGAGAAGGATGCGGAGGGAGAGGACAGGAGTAAACAAGAAGAATAGAATAGAATGGTAATGGAGGAAGTAGGACCTGGGATTTTACGAGATTGGAAAGAGGCATGAAGAACTCCAAGGGGGATGTTGAGGATAATGCAAGGAGATGGAAGAGACAGTAGGATAAACAGAGGTAGAGTACTGAGTGCTGCTTCAGTAAGATAAAGCATTTCTTTCCTGAAGCCTAATGTCAAGCTAACAGTTTCCATCACTTTTGCAAGCCTGTAGTAATTTTTTTCTTTGTTTAACAAAGAAACGAGTTCTTTGTTAAAAAGCTCTTTCCTCAACCACTTATTATCAACCAAACCATGACCATGCATAATGCCATTGACTAGGAACTCACTGTCCGTGGCACTAGGGTTTTAGGAGAAAAAAATAAATGACACAATGGCCAATAGTTTGAATTAAATGTCTTCAGTTGTAGACTCAGTCTCCTTTTTAAAAGGACCATTTTATTCTATGAAGAATTATTTGCTGATTTGCATTGTCATAAAAACTTTCAAGAAATGAATGAATAGGGATCATTAAGAAAATGCATTTGGTCCTAAACCTCATGTTTACATATGAAAATGGCCTAGCTTCCTGTGACTTGCAATATCTGCTGTCACCCAACTTATTTGCTTACAACTTATTTATGCTATACTATACTAGACTAACACTTTCCTTAACATTGGTTTTAAATACTGAACTAAACATTGCTATTTGTATATAGTGCGTATTTAAAAATGAGGATTACTGCTCAGACTGAGTGTAAATATTTATCCAATTACATACCATTTAAATATCTTTCGTGTTACTTGGGATGATTTCTGAAAGCCTCAAAAGCAACAAAAACTCTTCTGTTATAAAACTGTCTCCCAAATTAACTCCCTTTGGCTTTTTGTAGGTTTCATCGATCTCTCAGAATGTAGTACCATGAAATGGAGACACATAGCTAAAAAGTGAAAACCTGAAACTACATTAAGTATCCTGCTGATAGTTGAAGTTAACAGAATCTTTCTCTTATATTCCTGAGTGGCAGGATCTGGCCTTTCTACAGACACTTAAATTTCAAGTATCAGTAGCCTGGAACTGCCTTCTTTATCTCTGTCTCTTCCCATAGCCCCAGTATGTATATTGGAGATTTTCAAATAATCTCAGTAGCATTCTGAACTAAGACAATGAAAAAGCATTTCATTTTTGACGTGTTTGCAATGTCACAGGAGAACATTCTGGAGTCTTTATGCACTTATAAAGCTGCTGCAGGCCAATAAAGAATACAAGCAGAGAGCAGGAGACGTCACCCTGGCAATGTTCCAGCAGGAGAGTCTCAAGAAAACCATGTGTAGTGGTTTTACCCTGCCGGGCAGCTGAACTCCACCACAGCCGCTCTCTCACTCCCCCTCCTCAAAGAAGAGGAGGAGAAGAAAGTATGATGTAAAGAAAACAGGGCCTCTCGCAGGTTGAGATAAGGGTAATTTAATTAAAGGAAAAAAAAAGGAAAGAACAAGCAAAGGCCGCGCGGAAGCACAGAGGGGAAAGGGAAAAAAATTATTCTCTAGTTCCCCATCAATGAGCGGTGTTGGGCCACGTCTTGGGAAGCAAGGCCTTAATATGCGTAGCGGTTGTTCGGAAGGACAGACGTCTTCACAACGAGAGCCCCCCCCCCTTCCTTTTTTCAGCTTTTATTGCTGAGTGTGACATCATATGGTATGGAATATCCCTTTGGTTGGTTTAGGTCAGCTGCCCTGGCCATGTCCCCTCCCCACTTCTTGCCCACCCCCACCTACTGGCTTTGGGGGCTCTGGAGAGAGTCTTGGTGCTGTGCCAGCACTGCTCGGCAGTAGCCAAAACAGTGGTGTGATACCAGCGCTGTTCTAGCTACAAGTGCAGAGTACAATGCTATATGGGCTGCTGTAGGGAAGGTTAACTCTATCCCAGCCAGACCCAGTACACCATGCTACTACAGGCTGTGATTGTTTAGGTCTTCCAGGTAGCTGCAGTGAATTTGACCTATTCTTTTCTGAGGTTGTTTAGTTTGCTTGGCTTTGGCGTGGAGCAAACTTTTCTACACAGATTGCAAATCCCTTCCTCAAAATCAGAGCTGAGAAATTACAAGATAGTTAAGAAGCAATCTCTGTAAAAGAAAAAAAAAATATGATGATGGTGATATGCTTCCAGACACTAGCCTGACCCCTCTGATGTGCCTGTGGCTTGTAGGTCAGTGCAGAATGTGTGGAGCTAGACTACACTTGAATTCTGACTGATTCAGTTTGGATGCCATTCTGAGAACCACAAAAGGATGCAATGTTCTTTAGGTTTACTTTTTCCCGATGCAGGTGTGGGACCAGGGAAAGGTGCTGACATCTTCTAAATGTCACTGTCTTGTGACAATGAAAATAACGCACAACTTAATGATGCCTACTTTTATTCCTGACAACATGACAAGTAACAGTATGAACTTTCATATATAATAACAACACTACTGTTTATTTCTGTAGGAATAGCTATAGATTTGGAAATGACCATCAGTGATCATCAGTAGTAATCCTCACTCAGGTAAATAGAGCAAATTAACAGTGGTACGCTTTCTTTCTATGATGCTGGCAATTCGGGAACCTATAATCCACTCACATGAAGGACTTTATCATGAAAAGGACATGTTTCTGCCTCCCACTGATCAGAGCTTCAGTGCCAATAGAGGTCTCAGAACTTCTTCCTTCCATCTACAGTCACATTCATTTCAAGCAACTTGTACAGAGTATGTTCCAAAACTAGAGTACAATAACTGTTCTGAAACCTGAAACTTCCAAGAATAAAACAGTAACTCCATAGGGATGCTATTTCCGTAGGAACATGCCATATCAGCTAGATCTGAACCTTCTAGTTTGTCTTCTTAAGTTCTTTCTCCAGCACTGTGCTTCGGTTGCAAATAAGGTAGAAAAGTAGGTATAAATTGGAGTGATTGGAGGGAAGAGATGGTTTAAGAAGTCTATATCTTCTCTGTCTACTTCTTTCTCTCTCACACATGGATCCCACACATACTGGAAAAATACTTTTTTTCCTAAAATAATATTAACTTCCCAGAAAATTTTTCATAGAGGAAGAAAACGTTGAACTTAAAGGTCATTTTCATGTTTGAACCACGGATACTTTCTCTGCTGCTCCTATGTTCTGTTTATAAAAAGGAATTTCAATTATTCCTTCTTGAACATATCAATCTTACCATCAACTTTGAAATTTTTCTTGTTTTGCATAAAAAAAAAAACAATTCAGTCATAGTACTTTTCCTTTGATTTGAAGTAACCGGTGTGAATGTCAAGTTAGAGCCATAGAAAAACTTGGCCTATAAAGAGAAAGGAAACATTATGAGTGCTTGAGTATAGGAAAGGAAAAGGAATAATAAATCAAGACTTTTAAATTACCAGCATTAAAGCTCAAGAATGAAATGGGGAAAAATAAAAAATTTAAAATTGATAATTACTTAGCTTTGTGGAAATTTTGGCATTTGGGGCAAAAGTCTAGAGGGTTTAGACACAGAAATGCTTTACAGGCACACCTAGGTATACAGCCAGGTCATGGAAATTTTAAAAAATGAACAAAACAAGAAAAATGTATTTATACTCTTTGGAGAATGTGTAATTTCTAAATAAATATTAATCTAATCTAATCTATTTAGATGTTAATAGCTTTCATAAGCAATGCTGTTTTCTAAATGTCAGAGAATGGGGTTTTTGAAAGATGTAATACTGGGCAAGAAAACACATTAAAGCACATTAAAATTGACTCTGAGGTTGAAAATAGGCAAAAACTGACAGGATGGAGCTTGCTTACCTGAAAGACACAGAAGGCTGTCTAATTCGATCTTATTTTGCATAAGAGAGTCACTCAAGATGCAGAAGGTGTCTACAGGATACAAAACCACAAACTTCTTATTTGCTAGTAGCATGTATTTATTCTAAAATAAAAATCCAGATTACTAATATACTCTCTGCATTCTGTTGTACAGAAAAAAATCTTTCCAGTTTTATTTAATTGCTTCTTATTTTTGTTACTGACTTAATTTTAAAGTACTACATTTACAGAGTTAAGCATGAGTATACATGGAAGTGCAAAGTAAATATAAGGCTGTTTAAGACAAAAGAGAAATTGAATGAGATGGAATGTAAGGTGTGTAGGAACAAAATTTTTTTGCTTCTGATTCTGCTGAACACAGTTCTGGTGTAAGTAATTTTGAGATGTATTTTTTCATCTTTCAATCCTGGGACTTATTCCATCTGTAACATTACTGTTTTGACAGATCGTGCTTGTATGTTAAAAACAACACTGTAAATGCAAATGGCTGCCTTACTAAATAAGAGTCCTTGAGAATTTATTAAAGTTCCCTTCATTTCATAAGAGTCTGGATATCCACTGGTTAAGTAAAAATGGTGACAGTTCCTCCGCAGATGATTCAACACCAATTTTAACAGGAATGTTATGGCTAAAGCTTATCAGAGTCTTAAATACTTGGTGCTTCCAAACGACTTTGCTTGCATCCCAACAGCCCCATGTGGTCAGTGCTGTGGGGCTGGCATCACACATCATTTCTATTCAACTGAAGAGAATATTGAGCCAAAAGAAGAAAAACATCCTCACTCTCTATCCACTTTGTTTTGTGGCCGATATATCAGCTTCATGTTTTTAACATTATGTTCTCCTCCATCAGGAGGACAGTGTCTTGTCTGGAAGAAGACTGCCAGTCTACTACCGCGGTATCCGGTATGTACCTACTGGCCAGCCAGATCAAGTCAGATGTTTATTTCAAAGGCTGAGGCTGAGTAAAACAGCTGCCACAGAGTAACTCACAGCTTTGTCATGTGGCAACCAAAGAGGTTACTGGCTTATTTCCTTAATTTCTACCTAAGCTGTCTGTTTATTTTAGCAGCAGAATTTGGCACTTGGAACATACTCCATAGGAAATCCAGGAGCCACTACAGCCACTGGTGGTCGCTGCCAGGGACAGCAGCGGGATGGAGCACAGCCTGTATATCTAGTGGCTCCTTTGAGTAGCTGTCAAGTTAGAATGCTCCATTAATTGCTTTGGGTATAAAATCAGTACTTCTTTCGGAAATGAATTAATTTGAAGTTTAAGAAATTGTGGGCTAAGTATTTACACATAGCAAAAATGAACCAGGTGTTCAAGAGCAATTACCATAACATAAACACTTCAAAAATAATTAAATGCAAGGAAATCTTAACAAGGATAGTAAATCTTTATCAATTTTATCAGGAACTAAAGATAATTTCCTATCTCTCTTCTTGTGAAGAGAAATGTTCTTGCACAGACTGTACTAAACTACTTAGCTTTAGCCTGCCAAAACAGAGGCCTGCAGTCCTTGACTCTGACTTTTTTCAGAAAGAAAAGTGTTTTCAAATGTCTGATCTGACTGTTTAGTCTCATGAGCTGACTATGTCCTTTTCTGGTTTATGGCCTCAGAACTCTGCCCACTCCAGTGGAACTCCAGGTCCACATTTATTCCAGGAATCCAGTCTTAAAAAAACCTTCTTCTGGTATCCACTTAGCTGTAACCATGACCAGGGAAAGTAAGGCCTGCAGATTTTTTTTTTGGCATACCTTATTTGTACTGATTTTTCAGTTGGTGGATAGAGTAGTGAACAATTTTCACAAACCTCTACTCAGAAGTGATGAATCTTATTTCCTATATTCTGTTCAATGATAGCTGACAGTGTAAGCAATGATTATATGAAGCTGCCAGCTTGACACGCAATAATGCTACACACTGTCATTTTATAATGCAGAAAATCTAGAAAGGATTAATGTGGCTCAGTATTATTGCTCCCCCNTTTTTTTAATTTTGGGATAGTACTTTTAAAATTTTATTCTAGGGAATATTGACCTACCATGGTAAAAGTTTTGTTTTAAATTTGCATCATAGGCTGGATTTCCTTAGAGACAAGACATTTTTCTTATGTTGCCAATTCCATAAATCTCTGATTCCTGAATTTCATTCAGAAATACAATACTCTTTAATTGGATTTTTAGACATTGCTTGCACCCAGTTTTACATGTGGTCAGATAATTATTTTTGAGTTCTATCAAAAATACCAAAACAAAATCTGAAATATATAAAGGCTCATCGGATGTCCCCATTTTAATTCAATCTTCAAGCGGTTTGACAAAAGTGTAACTTCAAGAGTGTTGCTCCACTCGTAAAATTGAGCCCTTTCCCCTGTACTCTAAATGTTACTTGAGGAACAGGTAGACAACTATTGGATTTTATTTCCTTTATATTTATCATTTTGCTTAGGTGAACAGGATCACTTATTATTGTGGCTATTACTCTCTCCTGATTACAAAAATACCTTAATTAAGTGGCTCAAGATAGGAAAGTTGAAGTATAAAAGTCCTCTAAATTCTAATGACTCAAACAAATATTCAGTCACCCTTTTTCTTTTCTTTTCTTTTCTGCACAGATATTTTAATGTGGCCCTTACAGTTGTACATCTACTCATGATAGGAGAGTCAAATAGGAGTAAGATGTTCAGCTCCTCTGGTCCCTGGGAAAGCTTGGTGATAAACTGCTACTCCTTTACCTTGGAAAGTCTCCTGTATAATCCTTGCTTATGCTAAAAAGATGCACTGAGGGATGTTTTTATTTTAACATTTATTTTTGGCACAAATTAATACATGAGAAATGGCAAGGAATTGGAGTTCCAAATCTTTTTGACCTTCTTTAAGATTTTTGTTCAGTTTTGTGTGAAGGTTTGGGTCACTGGTTGCTTTATTCCAGCTCTCTCTTTCACTTCTGTTAATCACTTTGTGCTGTTGTGGTCTTTTGGGTTGCTCAAATAAAACTGCTGAAAGTCCATTTCTAAATGTCAGTTAGCCACATAAGTCCCAGAAGAAAATTTTAAACTATTAGTTTTAATGCTGCCCTTTTTTGAAGAGCATATAAAAGACTCAAAAATGGCTGAAATGCTTAAAGAAAATTATCATGTAACTGAGCTGTGGATGTTATTGCATATCGTGCTTCTGTTCAGATACCACGTTGACAGGTGCCCTAAAATTGAAATAGATAGATGTCATTCAGGCATGACAGAATATAAGTGCAGTAAATGATAATGACTTTGGCCAGCAGCACTAGTGAAGAGATATAACTCTTAAGGTGAGTGGTACTGTTAAACATGTGGTGGGTATGACTTGTAATAGGAGTTTGTGTTTGGAAAACCAAAGCTTTTTAAGATCTTCTAGCACATAATGTGAAGGTTGCTATACTTGTCATTTCCAAATCTAGACATTGCACATAATTACTTTACTGTTTGACAACAGAAAACTGCGTCTTGGAATTTCCTGATGTTATGATTTACCTGTATTTATCAAGTTATATCTTATTACTTATGTATGCATAAAATATATGTCAATTTATTTCTTAAGTTATATTTCTATAGCCTTATTAAGTTATATTTCTGACCTTTCATTCTGATCATTTTTTTATCCCAAATGTAATTCTATTATGCTTTCTTTAGTATTTGCCTACATATTGTGAATTGCTTACAAGTAGACATTTCCATATTTGTAATTTGTGTTGTAACCCAAGGAAAATATTCTTGCTTGCAGAAATGGCCTGTATGGCTTTCTCTTCTTTTTCTCTCTCTATTCTTTCTGGAGCTCAAGATCAACTGAAAAGGTGAATTGAGAGTGTTGTGGGGTAAGAGTATCTGCAAGAGTAAACCTCACAGAGTTTCAGTTTTTTTTTTTTTTTTTTTTTTTTTTTTTTTTCCACTGGATGGGGAGAGGCTGACAGGGCACTGCACACATGATCTGTCTTTGATTTTCTCTATTCCTCTTTTCTTTTTTCCTATTTACACACTATTTTTATTGACTCTTTTAATACAAGCACAAAAAATGCAAAGTAGTAAAGAAAAAAAAGGCAAGGCTGTGCATAATTCAATAGCCATGGACCTAGCCAAGCAACTTCACAGCAATAGAAAAACTTACCAAGTTTCTGTTTCTGAGGTGAGATATAAGGTAGTGAAAATTGTAGGTGAGTTAGTGGGTATAAATTACAGTGAGGTAAACACAGAGAAGATGGAACATTCATCAGACAACGAATGTTAGGACATAGAAAGTATCTGTGGTTCTTTTTCTGTTACGGTCCACTAAGTTTTGCAGTTACATGTATAAGCTAGTAATATTCAAAGTAATTTTCAAATAATAATTTACACTACCTTACAGATAACCTGTAAGTTTGGCCACATTTCTCTGAACCCCTCCTGTATTCACCTAAATAGTAAAGTTCTGGTGGAGTTTTGAGCATGCAAATGCAAATACACATACAGGTGTCTTGCTGTACATGTGCATGCACACACATGAATATACTTTCACATAAGTGTGTACATCTATGTGCATATGTTTTTTCTCTTTCTTTCTTGTGTTCCCTTAAGAATCCATTCCATCAATGAAAGAGAAAAAGCATGGTTTATAATAACAAGTATAAATATAATCTTGAGAAACAGAAAAGTTATTCTGATTTTTGCAGCTTTATTTGGGCAAAGAACATATGTACCTATTACATTTGAATGAGAAAATTTCCAGAAATGATCATCTCCAACTCTTTAGGTTTCTAGTGAGCTGTGATGCACAGTACTAGCTTGAACAGCAACTTAATGTAAATGCCATAAAATAGATGCCATCTATTTGTGATTAGTAACATTAAATTGATTTTGTTCCTGCTTTTAAACTGGGGAATTTTATTTACTTGGTATGCTACTATGTAATGTTCTCCAGTTCCAGTTGTTGTATTTGCACTACAAAAATCAATTTGCTCAAACAATTTTAATAAAACTGTATATACATGCATTTTTATCACACTTCTGTTCCCTAGTTCTGTGTGTAAGGATGTCATACAGAACTACACCTATATTAATATACTTTTACTCACAGATCATTAAGGAGGGACTGGGCAATATGAGCAGCTTCAGAGTAGTCTGCCACTACTGTATTATAAATGTATTTAATTATTCTATCACAAAAAATAAGGAGAACAAAATAAATACACTTAGTGCAGGCGGAATCTCTGCAACTCTAATTGCCAGAGCACAGTAAGAGCTTTCAGATAATAAGTCCTTAAATAATAAATTGATATGGGAGAGAATAATGACACCCAGGTGTGAAACCTTAACCTGAGAGTAGAGCTGCATACTCAATGACATAATTGCCTCTATTACCATATTCTAGTCTAGTATGGGGTTTTGAGTCATGGAAACTGGATTGAAATGAAAGACAAAATATGTTCAAATCAGAGGTGAGATTTGAAGCAGGAATATATAATAAATTCCAGGTAACTAAATTGCTACTTGAGTTTTGAAAGCAGGCTTAGATATTATGTTAAAAATTATATTTAAATACTATTCACAGTCTGACTTGCTCCCACAAAAGTAAGGGTTAAGAAAATTCACTTTGGGAACAAAAAGAGCCTTTGTTAAAAGGCTTGCAAAAATACAGTAGATTTTTCTTATTTCCCTGTGAACATCCCCGTTGTTTCTTTTTTTCTTTCTTTTTTTTTTTTTTTCATGAAATAGATCCCACTGTGGAAGATTCCTTTAGTAAAGGAGTTTTTCCTCACATCCTTGCTGTTCTGAGCTTAATTCTGTTCATCAATCTAACAAATATGTGGCAACATAGAACATAAATACTGCATTTTCATGTATATTTTATATTTATTTTTTGTGGTATGTTCAGTGTAACAGAACATAGGAAGGAGCTATTTTGTAGAGTAGATTTCATCATGTGCTGCAGTGTTGCAGATGTTACCTTGCCAGTTGCTGTCCTAAAATGTACCATGCCCACAGACCAGAACTGCATGTCTGCTGATGTTAATGATGCTTTGTTTTTTGTTTTTTTTTTTTTTTAATACAATCTTCAAGACTATGTCCAGTAGAAGCAGGAACGGGGAAAGATGTTATCAATTATATCATCCTCTACCTACACTGGTGTTGAGGTAATTTCTATCCAGATAAAATAAATCAGTAGTATGCAGAGCTGATTCTGACTTTTCTGTGGACGCAATCAGCACTGGGTGTTTGCTATATCTGTTGCTGAAGTCAAACCTCTAAAAGAAGTGCATGCAAATTTTGGTGGATAAGAAGTTGACATTTGCACTGCAGCAGCATTTTGATCTAAGAGTTATGATAACATTCACATTCTTCTGGAGCGTCAAAACTATAGAAATAATGCAAATTCCTCCCATCCCCCAAAGACACCTTTTTAGGCCGCTAAAAATATCTTTTGCAGACTACTAAATAACAGACAGTTTCTGTCAGCATTGTACCAGCATTGCGGAAACTCCTGGAGGTATTAGATACAGCTTAGACACATAACCAAGAGGTGACCCTTGCCTTCAGAACTGTTAACATAAATTAAGAGATGTTAGAGAGAAGTTCTTGGTCAATTCAATCAAAAGCAACAGACAATATTTAACTGTACTTGATACTATACACTCCCCCTAAGCCCCACATGTTATCCTAATATATTGTTGTCATGCCAGGGGATCCTGAGGTGAAGGTGCTGGAAGGATCAGAGATGATAACGGAATACACATGCTGAAATACTACTCTGTAGATGGCATGCCCATGTCTTCCTTAGCTGCAGACCTGTTCATCCGTTATTAGGTAACAACTGCTCTGAGAAGGCAGGCAGAGCAGATGCAAAGGTGCCATTATTCCTCTTTTCTTCAGGAATCACCTGGACTTTGCTCCCTTTTCATTGCATAGGAAGTCATGAGCATGGGTGACAACTTAAATGCACAGCAGTATAATCATTTGAGATGCACTCTTACAAGCTAGGTTGGAAGTGATTATTTATAGTTAAACCAAAGTAAAATGAACTTACATTAATAGAAAATCTGCTCAGCAAGTACCAATTGGTATTTATAATGGGTAGATGTAAACAGAAGTTTAACAAGACAGTGCAGTTTTTATTACAGAAATACTAGGATTTAGGAAACTTTTCTTAATGAAAAAGGAACAATTATCTTTATATGTATTTTGGTAAAGCTGACCATCTAAACTGCACAAACAATTCTGTGCTGGGTAGATTCACATAAATACAGATACCAGATATATACCCATAGACATAAAATTTTTATTATTTAAAAGGACAATGACAATTTGAAGCTACTTCTTTTCAGAGTAGCTTGTTGAACATTAGAGCTTGTCTCTGAAACTTCTTAACAATTTCTGTGGGATAACAGCTTAGAAATTTCCATTAAAAAAAATGCTCTTATCTCCTCTGTGGCCATACAAATTTCCCTTGTGGAGACTCACTATTTTGTACTAGTCTAATGCTTGTGCACAAAGGACCAGGGTCTCCTCGTAGTTCCTTCGAGGGTTCTCAGGAAAACTGTAGAGAAAGGTAAGCAACCTAAATTCTACTTTTCAGCTTGTGAGTGGTGCTTAGCATGTGGTATAATCTCTCCATGCGTTGGTTCTTCTTTATGTAAAGTGGTAGCAATAATATCCACTTATGTAAAGAATTCTCAGGCCTGCAGCTGAAAAGCACTTCATAAGTGTCTCCTGTATTAATACTATTATCACATATAGTTAAGTCCCACTGAGTTCAGCTATCTTTTATCTTCCATGGTTTGACTTTCTTATTCTGTTCCAGTGATTCCTGAATATAAAACACCAGTCCTGCCCAGAAGTTTTTTCTCATGATTTCCTGTCATTTAGGTGAACAGAGCATTTATCATTATTTATATATTTATCATATTATTAACTGTCATTTATGTGAACTGAATGGAACTGAACTTGGCAAGGGATGCAAAGAATAACAGGAAGGGATTCTATAGATACACTGCTCAGAAAAGAAAGGCCAAGGAGAGTGTACCTCCTCTAATGGATGAGAAGGATGAACTGGTAACGGCAGACAGGGAGAAGGTTGAGGTACTCAGCAACTTCTTTGTCTCAGTCTTCACTGCAAGTCAGGCTTACCAAGTCTTTCGTTTTCCTGAGACCGTAGATGGAGGCTGGGGGAGCAAAGTCCCACCCACCGTAAGTGAAGAGCAGGTTTGAGACCACCTGATGAAAATAAACACATACAAGTCTATGGGGCCTGATGACATTCGTCCCAGGGTCCTGAAGAAATTGGTTGATGTAGTTTCCAAACCTCTCTCCGTCATATTTGAAAAGTCCTGGCAGTCAGGTGAAGTCCCTGAAATCACTCCCATTTTTAAAAAGGGTAGAAAGGAGGACCCAGGGAACTACAGACCGGTGAGCCTTACATCTGTGCCTCACAAGATCATGAAACAGATCCTCCTGGAAGCAGTGTCGAGGCACATGCAAGACAAGGAGGTGATCCATGACAGCCAGCATGGCTTCACCAAGGGTAAATCGTGCCTGGCCAATCTGGTGGCTTTCTACGATGGAGTGACTGCATCAGTTGACAAAGGAAGACTGATTGATGTCATCTACCTGGACTTCTGCAAGGCCTTTGACACGGTCCCACATGACATCCTGGTCTCCAAATTGGAGAGATATGGATTTGATGGGTGGACTATTCAGTGGATAAGGAATTGGCTTGAAGGTTGCACCCAGAGAGTGGTGATCAATGGATCTATGTCCAAGTGGAGGCCGGTGACAAGTGGTGTACCGCAGGGGTCTGTCCTTGGACCAGTACTGTTTAATATCTTCATCAATGACATAGTGGGATTGAGTGCATCTTCAGCATGTTTGCAGATGACACTAAGCTGAGAGGTGCGGTAGATACGATAGAAGGAAGTGATGC
>VXAA01002299.1:70337-138858 GCA_013399115.1 Anseranas semipalmata | reverse complement strand
TTTCCTTATCTATCCTTGGAAATGCAGAGACCCTGTCAACAACAGAGAACACCTTCATACTGGACCACCTCAGGTCTGACCTGGATGTACGACTTCTAGGAGCTTTAAAAAAAGGCTGAAATGTCACAACAACTCGTAACAGCTGTCTGCTGCAGCACCGAAAGGCATTCACAGACCCACAGAGCTGATTGATCAGTGGCATTTTGCAATACACATACTTACAGGCTGAAACCACAACTTGTTCCACACAGGTTGCTCCTGTCAGATGACATTCAGGCTTGACTACGAACCAGAGACCCAACAGTTACAGCCCTTCACAGCTAAAAGCATCCATTCCATGCTCACAATGAATGCACCAACTGCAAACTTTATAATTCTGCAATACTGTACTTGTACTGTACAAAACATTTCTTGTAACTGCACAGTTTCAAGCCCCAGCAAATGCAAAACAAAACCCAAACTCCATAGAGACATTATTCTCTCCTCTTTTTTGAAGAAATCCCATTATATATACAATACATTTGTTGTCCTGGAGGCAGGCAGCATAAAGGTTTCCCAATTACATTAACATGTAACAGTAGCACTGTATACGTTTTCCAGATGACACCAAAATTCAAAATGACAATTAACTTTTTTTTTGGCATCTACACTAGAAAAAAAAGCATTCCCTTCCGAGATTATGCATTTCATCATTATATTAGAAAGTCAACCAACTGGACAGGTGATGGGATATTAACTCCTCCTGCTGATTGTAACAGGCTAAATAAATAGAGAGATATCAAGCCATTGATGCTGCTTTCTTTGTTTCAGCCACTTTAAAGAAAATACACTGAGAGCTTTGCTGAACAAACTGCGATGTAAGGGTGGCAGATAGCCGACTTCTGAATGCTAAACGCTGCCTGCTCTGCAAGGCTGGAGTGAAAGTGCTGCTTGTTTTAGGCTGCAGTCATTTTTCAATAATTGCAACGTAATTCCTCTAACAGTTCTAAGAATTCCATCCACAGGCTGTCCTCATCTGGCCTGCCAAGGTCAACAGCATCTCTTTTTTAAACAGGAGCGTACGTAAGTGTAGAAGGGGAAAATAGGAATCAGATTTTAACCTCCCATGCTGTGGCATCTGCCAGCTTGCCAGGGACTCGCATGGCTTTGGCTGCGGGGCCCGCTGTCGGCATGTGTGATGGGACGGAGAACAAGGCGCTGGGCAGCGTCCAACACGCCCAACGGGAAGCTGAAGGAGGTGGAGTACAAGGAGAAGAAAGGGAAAAAACACTACTAAGCACAGCTACGTAGCTTATCCTCATCTATCATGGCTAGAAAGGATCTAAAATAAAACTCAGCACAAGAATTCCTCCGGGCTTTGGGAAGTCTGAAACGTGGATCTGCACGCTGCAACTTTCATCTCTAATCGCGCTGCTAACCGGGGGAATAGAGCCCGCAGGGGCAGACTACAACGAGCTGTGGTTGTAGCAGCCTTTATCACGTATCGCCGTCGGTGGCTGAGCTGTGGGGAGTCCTAGAAGAAACAGCCTAAAGAAAGCCAAGAGTGGATTCAAGAAGTGTTTGCTGAGCCTCCGTTCTGTGCTCACTCCCTTTTGTGAACTAACGTAAAGTTGACATAGATGAAAATATCTGTACATCCAAAAAAGACCGTCCCTGTAAGGGTTTGCCACCGGAACACTTAACCGTTAACAAGAAAACACTAAAAAAAGCAGAAACATATGAAAAGACATGAGAACAAGCAGGATTTTTTGCATGTAGATACTGCATGCTTGTTGAACTGGACATTTTGTTTCTCTTAGGTGGTCAGCTAAAGCAAGCTATTCTCCAAGCCATTTGCAACGCTATGAGAAACCACACTGCCATTCCCCTGAAAGTTTTGCTATGCAGAAGGTACGCTCTGGCTGTCCAAAATATTTGTCAAAAAGATTAAAAAAAAAAAGTGAATCAAGTAACTTTAACAGCGTATGAAGTCTATAGTTAAGAAAGTATCCACACACAAAGTGAGACTTCATAAAAGCCTCTGAACTTTGTTAAATATTCTGCCACACGCTAGACACATACAGAAAATTTTAAATTTGTTTGAGGCAAACTGACTAAGCCTTCAGGAATTTTATTTTTGTTGGTTACTGGGGAAGAGCAACAGATTGGTTAGCATTACTGCCAAAGGTGACAGCTCAGCACTGCATGCCTTGCAGGGGGAGAAAAAATAGATTATGAGCTCTTTTAGCACTTCCTGTTTTCTGAACAGGATTTCTTGGTTCAGGCAGCTGTTTGATTCAGCTATCACTACTTATTTTGAAACACATCATTCTGCGGGAGAGGAGAAGGGAGGAAAACGAGAGTTTTCTTTTTATTCTTTCTTGAATTACATAAAAATGTCCTTTTTTCCAAGCTAAACATATGGGAAATGTCTCTGGCCTATTTTGCAAATGAGCCATAGACATTCCAAACACAATCAGCCTTTTGTACAGCTGAGTAAAAAATCATTATCAATCTTACATTGATCCAAGTCACTTTTTAGCTAAATTTTGTGTATCGTGGATGAAATTTTCAAAAGCATTAGAGTGACTGAGGACACAGCGAGACAATCACAGAATCACCGAACGGCTGAGGTTGGAAGGGACCTCTGGAGATCATCCAGTCCAACCCCCTGCCAAGCAGGGTCACCCAGAGCACGCTGCACAGGATCGCATCCTGGAGGGTTTTGAATATCTCCAAAGGAGACTCCACAGCCTCCCTGGGCAGCCTGTGCCAGTGCTCTGTCACCCTCACAGTACAGAAATGCTTCCTCATATTCAGCCATACTTGTGCAATTGAATTTAACAGTTTAAGAAGTTACCAGCTCTTTGGATGAAATGCAGCAGTGCTCATGTTAGCATCCAATTTAACTTCAGTACTGCTTTAAGTGAAACTAGCTACTTGCCCAGAAAGACGAGGTGCAGACAAGTATTTAGTGGTCCTCAAATAACGGGGCAGTAATGTGCAGGTGAGCAGTGGTAACAACTTAAATTATGACAAATTCTTTGTAGAGAAACATAAACACCGCTCACGGCCATTCACAGGAAAACAGCCTGTTGTCCAAAGCCTTACACTGATTTTTAATGAGTCAGATTTTCATCTCAACTACCCGTATCAATTTGGAAAACGGGGTTAGTTTCCTGATGACTTTCAAAGAGATCTGTACATAAACTACTCTTGAAGATAAGATGTAGAGTCAACATTTTTTCTAAACATTTTGAAGAAAAAAAAATTGCCTTTCATCCAAATATCTCAGATAACATCATAACCTCCTAATGAAACTTGAAAGAAATATGCAGACATTTTTCTTCTCAGGAGATGGCAAATAAATGTTATGGCACTTATCCAAGGTCAGAAAATCAATCTAAAGTAAACTTAGCAACAGAGCCCAGAAATCCTATTCTATCCAGTTTCTTGCATTAAATTCAGAAACATGCTTTTCAGAGACATGCTTCAGACAAGTTAAGCTACCAGAAGATTTTTCTGGTTAGCTAAAGAACCAAATGTTGTCAATTCTGTTTTATAGTTAATATGAATTATGAGTTGCTACTAGATAAGAGTGACGTGGAGACAAAGCGAAGTTTACACACTGGAAACCGTACCAGGTGCGAGGAGCCGTTGTTGGTCACCGAGGGAAGACTCGCCCAGCGTTCGTTTTCCAGTTCTTCCATCACTTGGTTCATTGCACTTTTTAGCCATGTATCCACAGACACACCGATCTGCTTCAGCAGATCAAGACGGGCTTCTGCTTTCAGCTTAATTATCTGAGGAAATAAACATGTAAAAATCAGAATTCTTTCAAGATTACATCTCACTCCTTGCCCCACTTCAGATACGTTATTTCTGGACCCGCAGATTACTCAGGTGGCTGCTCCAAGCAGAAACACGTCCAGTTCTTCATTTCCTTGCTGCAGAAATGCGGTGTGAGCCAAGAGGCAGGGAAGGGGTTTCTAGAGGTGTAAAACTCCAGGCATATCCAATTTCATGGAGTTGGTGTTTTCCCAGTAACATCTATTAGTTTACAGTAACTTCCTACTCATGTATTGGAGCGGTCAGTTAGCTTGATTATTTCAGAGGGGCAAAAACCCTGACAAAACGTAGTGCTTCACAGCATGTTTAAAATCAGGACTTCCCCTGGGCTGCAGCCCCTGGGAGCCCGTTTGGCCGGCCCTCACAGTACAGCTCGCACGGTACTCAAACTCGCACGGCCACGCTACGCGCAGCTCGCGCAAACCCACCAAGGCCAGCAAGAAGGCTGTTTTCCAGCAGCCCTTGCCAGGGATCACAGGAAGCTGACTGGTTATGGAAACAGACCATTTTAATACTCCCCAAATTAAATACATCTCACACTTCACCAAACAGTTTCATGGTTTTGTCTTTGTAACAGAATGAAAATTGAAGTTTTCTGACAGCTGCGTTCACTTCACCCTCCTGGCACACCTGCTTGCCGACAGAGCCAAGGCTCTAATGAATTCATGGTAAACAGCCACCCTGATCCAAATTATTTAACAACCTAAACAGGAGAATGGAAACAGTAGCATGAAGAAACAAAGCAGATTTTTCAAAGATCGCATCAAGAAGCGTGGGGCCAACCTGGGAATGAAATCAAGGATCCTTATGTCCTGTCCAGCACCAGCACCATCGCCCTGCTGCACCAGCTCATCAGAGGAAGACCAAGTGATCTACCAAAGGTCACACAGTGAGTCACTGACAGAGGCAACAACGGAAGCCCACCAAACTGCCCTGCAGTTTTCCTGCGTTTCCTTTCACAGCATTGTTCGCTCGTAGCAAGTTTCTGTGCAAGCAGCAAAGTTTCAGCCCCCTCCTCGCCCTCCCCGCCGCCTCCGCGGAGCTCGGGAGCACCGTCCTGCAGCACCACCTCCACCGATGGGGCGAGCCTCCAGCGGCACCGGGAACTGCATTAATGCAATTAATTAACCGGGAAGTTAATTGGTGCTACATAGACTTCTGTATCTCTTACACTTACAAACACCTTCACTAGATACAAAATCTGGTGCTGAGCTGAAACGATACTGGTACTTTCCTTGTTTTTGACAAGCTGCTGCACTTTACCACTATCTTTCTACTAAGAAGGTAGGTCAGAAAATAAATGACTAAATCTGTAGGTTTAATTTTCATTCAGCTGACCACCTAAACATGAGTCCATTTTCCCTTTGAAACTAACTGCAAAAGTGACTTTAAAACTGTTTCAAACAATGAAACTGCTTCTGCAAGACATTAGTTATATGGGATTTTTAAAAAAGTAGAGAATTAAAGAGTACAATTTACTATGTGAAATGTATCTTCATATGGGCGCGCTGCATGCTCATGCTCTCCCACATAATTAGGCATGGAGACTGAAGGACTGGACGCGTTTGAGAAACATTTCCCATGGGAAAGGCCAAGGCCACTTAGCCAGGAAAAGTTTCCACTTCTCCATTCGAGCAGTCTTCAGGTGAATGATTAACATGTACCATAAATACTGGTCATATAACCAAGAAAATGAGGAAAAAAGTAAAAATATATCAATATGCACCACACTGCTTCAGTCACGATTTAGAAAGTACCAACTTAAAAAGAATCAAAGTCTGAAGATTGGTCCACCTATCGACACGCACATTTGGAAGACAGATTCATAGCATTGAGCTGAAAACCTTGTAGGTCAGTACGGCCCAAGCCTGATCCAAACTTTGTAAATATTTACGAAAGCAATACCTATGAGAAGGTCTGAAACCAGAAGTCTGAGGTGGTTTTACAGTTTTGCGTTCCAGGATGAGTGGAACAGGCATTCTACCCCTCTGCTGGCTGTACTGGTCTCGGAAAGGCAACACATGTTGCTCAGTTTTGTTTTGTTTTTTTCCTTTTGCCCCTCCTTATACAACAGTTTGTAGATTTTAAAGATGTAAAAACATGGAAACAATTATTTTAATTAATCATTGACCTTATTTTGCGGAAAAATTGTTTTAGGTATGCTTATCCAATTGAGCAGTGGATTTCTCACTAATTGAAGCTAAACAGAGAACACGCTTTTAAACCCAAAGCGTTAGCACTGAAGGGTTGCACCAAAAAAGAAGAACCTGGGGATGCCAACTTCTGCACGTGAACACACCTCTTTCCTGCCAATAAGCATTGAAGACTTGGAGCAAAACCACTTTCTAACCACTTCTGCTTTGAGAGAAGGGGAAGGAGACAAGGGACTCTGTGGCACCAAGCGAAGATGAGCACCGCTCCTGCCTCATTTGGATGTCCTGAGTGCCTACAGCCCGCACCCGAGGGAACCCAGGTGCCAGCACTGTGCTGGAGCACGGTCAGCTCCCCCAGCCCAGTGCAAGATGCTGAGCTCAAACTCCAGACAAAGCCAACAAGTACCTTGGCATCTGCGTATCAGCACGCACTGGGCGTTTGCGGTGCAAGAACAACCTGGTAAAAGGCAACTGATTCATATGGGGCTGATCTGTTACCACGGTGGGGCATGGGTTTGTTAGCAGCTTCTGATGCATCACCCTTTTATTGTTTTGAAAAACAGTGATAGATTGACTTAATACAGGTTAATGCAAGTCATTTGCTTTTGCTTGTTAATGAGAAACTAATTTTATCACGTTACTGAGTTGACGTGTCTCCACGTATATATATAGTCTGGGAGCAGAGCAGCCACCCCTAATTTGTCTTTGTGTTCTGACACTATTATGGTATGAGGACTTTTTGTATGCCCTCAACAAAACCTGCACAGAAATGATCAGCCTGGTTGTTCTGCTGTTTTACCTTGTTATGCAATTTCCAATTAGCTCGAGTTATGCAACAGCAATAAACATTAGTCCAGGCATGCTATAAACATTTGTAGTTCTTATTAGTCCGCTGTAAACCATGTTGTTTGTAAAAACTTGTTAGCTAAAATAAACAAGCTGCTCCAAGATCCTTGACTGTACTTGCTAAGAGCCAGACAAGAGTTTTTAATTCAAGGTACCCAGCAAATCCAATTGAGTTCCCTCACTCTATTTACACACAGTAGTCTTAATATTCAACAAATGCTGCTTCCAAACCACAAATGTTTTGAGTTTCATTCCATTGCAGACAAACCATAAAAGTACTTACAGTGTTAGGTCAGGCCTGCACTTGAAAGATGTATAACTATTTACAAGCATATATATGTATTTTTTTTTTCCTAAATAATTATACTGGTAGACCAGGGTTAACAACTTTCTACCTATATATAAGTATGTATATATACACACATATATACATATACATATATATATATAAAAAGCCAGACAGTAGTATAACTTCATTCTGCTTCTCACCCAAGAACAGCTACATATTTAAAAACACAAGCACTTCATTCAAATTTCATTATGTCCAAATTAGCTGGGGCTTGACGCTTTTATTATGGCAGAAAAAAAACTTCAGTTACTGTCAGAGGGAAACAAGGCATCACGCGGAGGAAATACCGCTGTTTGCACCAGCACAAGTCACGTAGGAGCTTTGCTGTGGGCGCTGCTTGTACTCCTGTGCCCAGCCACGAGATCCGCTCTTGCCTTTGGAAGGTGACGCTTCCACGAGCAGGGACCCACCGTGCACAAAGGGCACAACTTCAGCCTGCCCCATTTCCTCTCGGTTTTGATGTGGGAATGTAGCCAGAAACCAAGGCACCAACGTCTGAAGAGGCACGGTGTGCCTTCCAGAAATCACCGCAGGAAGCCCCTGCGTACGCCGCAGAACTGAACGAGACTATTCTACCCTTAAAAAAGGATGCAACAGCTCTCAGAGCCCCGCTCCCTCAACGGGATCGGGTATTTCACGCTAACAGCTTTAGGCACTGATGCTCCCTTGCAGTGAAATGGAGTCTAGCAGACAAACACACTGTCCTTCCTTCCCGACTGACCTCCACCGACGGAAGCTCGTAGTCTCGAAAATATTTGTGATCAAGGAACGGCTTACATTCCCCCCACGCGAAGTATCTCCAGGAAGGCAGCTGAGTTTCGAAAGCACTGGAATGCTGAAATCCAGCACTCGCTCCGAGATCGGGCCACTGCCCAAATTTCATTGTTATTAAAGCCCCACTGTAGGACAAATATTTTCCTACTTAATAGTGAAATTACTATTTACTGTTAGTGTTTACCAATTACCATTTAATAGCTGAGGACTAGAATATCTTTACACTGATTTAAAAGCTGTCAGCCACCCACCGAGTTACAAACAGTGTTCTGGGTGGTTCCCACTTCCCTGAGCTCTTCTTTTGCCTTAGCTGGTGGTAGGTTATAAGATGATGAAAGGAAAAAGAAAAGTTAAAAAAAAATAAATATTTTTATCTATTTCTCATATACCTATCGTTGCTCTACACGGAAGAAGGAATAGTTTTGTTTATTTACTGTTCCAGTCTTAATTAAGAGAAGTCTTTAGACCTACAGCTTGCACAAGATGAAGATAAACAACTGCTTTGGAACTCATGGAAATTAAATCCAGCAAGAATACATTACGTCGCTGTTCTCTGTGCCCAGAAAGAAAAGGGCCTGTAAGAAACCAAGTGCTCTCCACATGCCACAAACACCTTCGTCACAAGTCTTAAATAATTTATAAAGGTGTTGGGGTAAAAGCAAACACAGAAATCCAGCAAAGTTGATCTAATGTAGTCCTTTAAACATTCTGGTTTATGATTGTTGGATTCATTTTGAATGGAGCTTCCGAGAAGCAGAGCTGCTTCATTTTCCAGGATTTTTCAGGGGGTAGAACAAGACTATGACCCCTGCCCATCGGAGAGTGCTCCTCTCCCTGCTGTCACAAGACAAGATTATTTTTTGTAGATATAGGCTATACTTACAAGCATGTACAGGTATTTAAATCGGATGAAATCAGGATTACAAATAGACCTAAATGATCTTCTGTGAGAAAGATCTTATTCTACTGCAGTACTTTTCTACTGGCAAGAACAAAATCAGTAGCGAGTTAGATAGTCTCATTTGGCAAATTGTTTTAGCTAAGAAGTAAACACCACAGAAAGGTTTTGGTTAAATATTCTGGTACAATACTATCTTTGTTTTCTTTTTTCCCCATTTGGAGAAACTTTTGTTTATATTCTAGGCTTTTTGAATTAACAAGGTATTAAATTGAAAACATTCTTTTAATGAGAAACAGTGTACCATTTAAATTTTGGGCCACCAGAATTATTTGCACAGTGGTAGGTGGAAGCAACTATGAGTACAGTAAAAACAAGTACTGGAATGCCGCTAATTTCTCAAAACCAAACATAAGCTCTCCCCTGCAAATGGGTTTTAAATTGCTAATGTAGGGATGCACAGGCAAATAATCCACAGAACTGGACTTCCACTGCCTTGTTGCCATAAAAGATGTTTGGGGTGGAAAAGCAGCCATGCCAAAACTGCCCCCAACCAAAAAAATCTCCTATCCAGCAAGGCTCACCCAAAATTTGGATCCCTGAGGCACAACCTAGAGCTCAGCCTTGAAAGGGGAGCCAAAGAGTAACCCTAGCTGTACAGCAGCCATCTGCAGCGCTGTAAATCAAGGCCATGTGGTGCCAGAGCCTCATAAAAAAGCAGGTAAGAAAGATATTGGTCCTGCTCTCGCCTGCGTTTCCTTTGGCTTTGCTGCAGCCAAAAGCCACCCTTGCGACTGCAGCGAGTCCTGCAACCAGCAGCCCCAGGCATGCACCTGGGCAGGTCCCCAAAACCCCAAACCAATACTTTTTCTGGAGCAGCTAGGGAACTGGCTAATAAACAGCCATTTTTCACCACCGCACTGAGCCTTTTTGAAGTGGGAGGATGGGTGGGGAGTTCCTACGAATATTACAGCAGTTACTTAATTTATATGCTAAATATTCTGCCTGACTTCATACAGTTAAATCAGAAGACCGCTGGGGTGAAACAAACAGGAAATGAAGCGCAGATAACATGTCTCACGAGTGAATGCCAGGGTTAAGAAAACACGGGTGAAGCTGGGACCGAGGAGAGCCCACCTGCGCAGCCCAGCCCCGCCACCAGCGCTTCGCTTTTTCCCAAGCTCAAGCACATCAAAACATTGATGATTCCTAAGCTGAGAAAGGAGGTGGTGGGAAAGGAGGGATGGAGAGTAGATGGGAGCAAGAGCGAAGCGTGGGGGATTTTGTAGGGTTCAAGAAGTCGTTGCCAGGCTACTGGTAACAGGAATGTATGGAAATTACCCAGATTCACTAGAAATGTATATAAAATGTGTGCACACAAACCTTTACTCGCATGTTTCTCTGCACTCCTGTTAATGAATACTGGTTCTTAATATATTGGAATATGTGGCATACTTCTCATAGTCAGAAGATTCAGAGGCTTCCTTTAAGCAGAGGCTACAGACACCCCTTGAATGCACACCCTGTGCTCTCAAACCACAGCTTTAAGAAAGCAGGTTGGGTTTTCAGTGCAATCCACCCTTCAGAAGGTGAAAGGAACCGGAATAAAAAAATACAGCAAGAACATCTAAAAAACAAGCAACACAAATGTTCTTATAGCCCAGACTAGTCACCGGTCCCTTTACCAAAAAGATTTCCAAAAGTCTGCCTGAATCCTACAGCAATTTGTCTTCAGCCCAGCCAAATTTAAAGTCTCAATGACTGTTGTCTGTAGGACGTTTTCAAAATGACTTGCTCATTTGTTTCCATATATAAAAATATCTGTCCTTTACAGTTCACGGGGGTCTATAAGATATATGCAGAGCCAGTATTTCTCCAGGAATCTTTAGGACCATATTTCATCACTAGCTCCAAAACATCCCTGTGTTTGTTCCTGCCACTTCATTCCACAGAATACCTGTTAAATGCCCACCAATAAAAAAAAATCCTTTATTATCACCACGAATTCATTATAACCCAGTCTTCTGAAGACTTCCTTTCTCATTGTTCATGCCAGAACAGGCAGCTTTGTCAAAAAATGCGCTGTGAAATATTTAAGCAGATTCTGAGAGTCCTGCATACTGTCCAAATTTCTCACCCATAGCGAGTCCCTGAAAAATAATTACCAAAAAGTATTATTCCAAGATAAAAATTCTCAAATACAGTAACATCATTTTGCCACACTGCAGTCAGAATAATTAAATGTTCGGATACAGCCGATACAGTACTCGGCCTTCTACATCTTCTTAATCCCCTGACACAGCTGCAGACCTCTGGGGATGTTCGTCTCCACAACGAAATTCTTATCTCTGCAGTTGTCCTCGCTAAACTGCTTCTCCCTACACAAGTTCAACATTCCTGATCTGGGGATGTCAAAAGCGGCGGTGTTTTTTCAGGCTAGCCCTCCCATCTGCCTGGCCGCAGAGACTTACCGCTCGCCCACATCTCACGCTGCGGAGGCAATCTGTTTACCCAGCACAGCCTCCCCAAGCATATGCTTCCTGGGCAAAGCCATAGGTGGCAGCAAGTGACATTTTACAAATTGAGCTTTTTATCTGTCGGTAGCCTTATTCCATTTCACTTATTTTGGTGAAGCATATGGAATTAGATTTTCTCACATTTCTTATGAGCAGAGAATAACACCACTTGCAGCACCAAGCAGAAAGGTTCAACTGAAAAAAAAAAATCCAACAAAAAAACACAAATACCAACAGGCTGAAATGTAGCTACACCTACGTGAGATGCAGAACTGTATGCAGCACACGATTAATAGATTAGGTCCTAAGATAGAACAGGAGCACAGCCAGCAAACACAACTGTTATCACAGCACAGTAATAAATATTCATAGCCAAACAGAAGGGGAGGGAGACAACAGCCCTCCATTTACAATTAGAAATGGACCTAAGCTTCTGAACTAATCAAATGAAGTAAACAGCACCATAATGAGTCTTAATCAAATCGTATCTGGTACAAATACTCTCTTGAGAGTTGTAGATATCCCAATTATGAGACAAAATGCATCCCCATATAATTAAGTGGAAATAGGATTAATTGCTGTGGAGGCCCCAAGACCTTCCTAGAGCAGACCTCAGCACAAATGGGAAATTTCCCATCATCACTGAGAAAAGATATTTCAGCCCTGAGACCAACTATACTACTTGATGAGACTCACACCAGGCAATCAGAGTATCAGGGTCTTTAGTTTGCTAGAGATACTGAGATGAGCAGCAGAAGAATTCAAGTCACCCAGCCTCTGGGTCCAGGATGCAGTCTGAAAGAAAGGATTGTGGAAACCAAGGGAATAGTTTCAACTTTTGCTTACCCTTATTTCTGCACAACAGAACAGTGGAGACAGTATTTTATTTTATTTTTTAATCTCCAGTAGTTCAAAGATAAAGGGGCACAGGCAGCGGAAAAATGGAAAGCTATTTTAAAGAAAATCAGACCTGTCAAACAGCCACAAAATGTCCAGCAAGCAAATGTCCAGAAGTTCTACTTCAGTTACCTGAGTTGGTTGAGTGAGTGCAAAGGAGCTACAAAAATAATTTATTTTCCTAAGCTCCTGAATTTCCAAGGTGTCGATCTCCTTTCCAGATGATGCTTGAATTGTGCCATTTTCAATTCAGATACACACATCTGCTCTCAGTGCTTGTCTTTATCACAATCCAGCCCCTATGCATTAGTGGTTAAAAGCTGTTTTGACAAGGATGCAGTTCCTCTGAATCTAAACTCTATGATACAGCATTAACCAAAGTAAATTTTAGCCCTCTGACAGTGCCAGAGGTATTATCAGACATATTCTAACATTTCCTTCAAAAGAAATGAGCAAAACAAAACAAAACAAAAACCTAAGCCCTTTAACCAAACAAACCAAACATTTTTCACATTTAAGAGCAACAACGAAAATGTGTTAGGGTCATTGTATATCATCTATCATTTATCAATTGTACAGGAACACTGGTGTAAGTCATATTTTTCCCAAACTTTAATCAATCACTGAGCCCTGAAAGATCACAAGGAAAAATACCTTCTATCACAGGGAGAGAAAGATCAGGAATAACCCACTGAGCTGTGAAAGCATCAATCTAAGTTCAGGCACTACATCTTGAGGGAGACAAAAACTTAACAGTAAGCAGGTTTCTTCAAGATGTCTCCATCGGATGCACACTTTCACTGGATTTCTTTGCTTTAAAACGGGCCTGCTTCCACACCCTTCGTGCTTGTCAGACAAATAGATGTTATACATACTGCACAGTTCCTCAGTTCCTCCCAACTGTCAGATTCCACAGGATTCGGGATCTCTGAGGAAGAGGGCAAAGAGATGAACACATCTATGCACAGTGCATCCTGGAGAAACCACATTACCCATATATATCTTCTCCTTTTCATCTGATATCCACGTACGTACTCGCTGTGGGCAGCTCCAAACTGTGCCTTATGCACATTCTGTACGTCTGTTCTTAAACGAACAGCGCCTGCAGGACTGCCCTGTTACATACAAGGTAATTTCTGGATGCCTCTCTGATGGCCCTGTGCCTGGTTTCGTAAAAAAAGAAAAAAAGAAAAAAGCTCCAGGTGGCTGCTTTGCAGATGTCCCCAGTGAAAAAGCTTCCAAGGAACCCTTTGGTAGCTGCAGTTTGTGCCCCGTACCCTGGCCGGACACAAGTCTGCCAAAAGGTTGGGACTTGGCTTGTGTCGTATTAGATAGCACGTAGAGGTCGCCTTGTCTTCAGATGCTGAAGCAGGCTGGCACTGGAGCATTGCACCAAGAATGTAAACTTCCCTAGGGAGAAACACGCAAGTGGAAGTGTCCAGTGATGACCAAAATAGCCTCACCGGAGGCAAGGCAAAATATAATCCTAATGGGCTTGTGAAATTACCTTCCTCTTCAGAAATGATGAAGAAAGAAAAAAAAGAAGAGTCGTTTTGCTAAGGAAAAAGCACCAAAGAGCAGGCCAGAAAGCCCACCTGGGACAGAATAATGGGCACGCTATGTCAGAGGGGAAAGAAAAATAAAATGCATCTCAAGAGAAAACACACACAAAAAAAGGAAGACGGGGAACACCTCTGGAATGAGGAATTTCAGTGCACACTAACACACCACAAGAGGAGATGAAGCGCCTGGACGCACATGGGACCCACAAAGCACAGAATCACAGCACGGGTTGGGTTGCTCGTGGCCCGCAGTGCTGCCCTGCAGGTACTGCAGGTTGGTACAGCCACACTCTTGTGAGGAGATTTTCTCAGGTTTACGTAATTCATACCCTGCGATCCCTTTCTTTTGTAGATGAGCTAGCCTCTGGTTGCTTTACCCAACTAGGATAAACGGGAGCTTTCCATGCCTGAGACTTCATCAACAGCAGCAAACAGCAGTGCGTTAACCAATACTTGTCGCAGCTGGGAGCTAAGTGCACTGACACCTTCCCCATAACACAGGGTTTTTTGTTGGTTTCCTTTTTTAATACAACCCACATGTTATCATCAAACGCTTTCAGACACGGCACCAGAACACATTACTCTTCCCGTTCCAATCACAGCAGCACCCACAGAGCTTTGCAGACGGTGCGATGTAACACGACAAGGTGGTAACGAACTGATCTTAGTGTCAAGGGGCAAATTCCTTTGGGTTGTCCACACCGGGTGCAACGATGCACGTGTCAGGCAACCCTGCAACACCTCGCCATCAGTAAGCGCTGCAGATGTACATCAGGTAACAGTTCTTTGCATGTTACGGGGACGTTGTTTTCTGTTTTACTTTATGAATTACACGCATCAAACTGCCATCCACAAAAAAGCCTGGGTAATTCCTTTGTCTTTTTCCATTTCCCAAGTCATCTTTTCCTGAGTAACATGGAGGTGCTGAAAATTCCTCCTCCTTCCTCAGCCAGGCCCTTCCAATACCTGCTGACCCCAGCTCTGCAGACACCCTGCTCTCCCCACGTGCTATCCTGAGCAGGATCTCTGAAGCACAGAGCTAAACCAGATGTCTCTTTGCTTTGCTGTGCTTTACTTTACTTTACTTACCCATCAGCAGCTCCTTGACCCGAGCACCGCTGCCCCAAACTCAGCACAGCGGGACAGGCAAAGGGCTGTCCCCGTCCTCCCCCGCAGCTTAAATGCACGACTGTAACTTTTTGCACAAACACCATTCCCGTACCCACCCATCAGTAATCCCGAATTAACCAGCTGCATTTTAACATGCAGGAATGCTGCATATGTTTGGCTTTCACATACTGAAACGAATAACAACTGTATTACAACAGATTTTTTTTTTTGGAGAAAATTTGCATAGTTTATTTTTCTGCAGACAGTATGTGTGGCAAAAATCTCTTGTCTAAGTAATGGTCCTGAAATGACTTCAGCAGTGCCACTTAAGAGGACTCGTAAGGGCTGAAGCTAGAAGAAAGGGCCACCCCTAAGAAAGTCAAAAAGCTTACCGAATTCACTTAGTAGCTTTTCACAAAAAAAAAAAAAAAAAAAAAACAAATTGCACTCTAAATAACTTATGTGGCAACATATAGAGGTCACAAACACAGCTCGGTTTACACACCTACAGTTCAAAAACTCAGAGACAACTTCACCGCTTTGAAAAAGACAGTAGAAAACTTATAGCAAAAGAGAATGAACAAAGTCAGTGAAAATCATCCAGCTACTGAGTCTTCTTAGACTCAAGTACTTGGCATTTCACCACCTTCTGTTGTAAAACAGAACATGTTAAATATTGGAAAGGTAAGGGACATTTTAACTACAACACCCTGTCTAGCACCAGAAAACCTGAGAAATACGTCATTTGTCTACCTTAGCTTTCTACCAAATACTGTGAAACATATCTCAGAGAAAAACATTCATGATCTCTGCCTCTTCTGAGTACTGTTTGGTGTTTATAAGGATGTGCATACATTACTCTGCATTTGCTTCTCGTTAGATCTGAGGATTGCATGGTATTTTTTCCTTCTTCACTGCTTTTATGAATCACCTTCCTGGCTGCGTACTTCCTGCACAGTGTGCTTCCCAACCAAGCTCTATCCAGCCCTCCTCTTTTGGAAAAGACCGTTGTTTTCTACAGAATCATCCTGGGTTTATTTCTGACCTCACTTCTCATTTTTTAATATAAACCTTCCACTTCTTGGCACTTTCTGTCTATTCTCAGCCATACTCTGTGGCTGAGGCCAGGAAAACTTGCAAATTTGTCTCTTTTAGCTAATTCTCTTAGAAAAGACAACCTTCTGCTGGGCAAAAATCCTCAAATGCTCTCAACTTTCTTCTTTGCTGTATCCGTATAGACAATAACTGGCATATTATCCCTGCCTTCATGCTCTCTGTATAATTCACCCAGGACCACTGCCTGATTTCTACCACTGACATCCTTCTTAGCCACAACTATTGCAACACTTACTTTCAAATTTCAAACTTTCAAGAATTCAACAAATAAAAATATTGCTGTCAATTTTTGCTCTCCACCACCTCCCCCAGGGAAACGTTATCTTTTTGCTCAAGCAAGTTTCCACTGATTTATGGGGTTCTGTTAATTATGCCTTCTTAAGATTTGCAAACACTTAAGTTCCGAAACTGATCCCATCTATACATTTTTGTGCGAGAACCTTCTCCTCTGCAACTTCTTATCCTGATTTTATTTCTTTCTGCTGCAGTTTTTATCTTTCTTTCTCATGCTCCCTGTCCTTGTGTATTTAATCATTAACTATATATACATTGAAGTACCTTGGAGTACAGTCTGTTTGAAATAGGTTACTCAAAACAAAAGGCTATTGCATGTTAAAACACCTTCTGTTAAAAGAAAATATTCTGGATTTGTTTTAAAAAAGAGAGGCTAACATTTATCATACCAGTAGGAGGAATATTTTCACTCTGCATTTTCTACCCTCTTGAACTGTAAATCACATTCCTGATTACAGCAGGTACTCTGACTATCTAGTGGTATGAGAAGCACTTAACTGAAATAATTACGTTTGCTCTACAGTTTTAATTAAGCAACCCACTCAGCTGAAAACTAATAGATTAGTTCCTCTAGCTTGCAATAGGTTTTTTGAATCACTGGCCATGAAAACAGTTAGCTTTACCAACCTAACTTTGACAGTCAAATATGAAGCTTTTCACGAGTCTTTCTTAACCCAGAGCAGGTCTCATAAGCCTCTGTAACCTTTTCAAAAGTACCTCAGAGTAAGAGTACAAGGAGATACAAAGATTACTTCAAATGTTTTCCCATCAACATTAGAAATATGTATGTCCAGTAATACCAGAACAGAAGTCTCATCAGCGTGTGGCAGTTCCTTCTAGATATGATCACTATTTTCCGATATCAGTTCCTTCAGGCAGAAGGAAAATTGAGATTGCTTTTTCTCTACTTAAGACAAAGCCCCTAAACAGAGATATTCGTGACCTTTGCACAATAGCAGGAAACATAGCAACTTTAATCACTCTTTATCACGAGTTTTTAAAAATATTATTCTTTTTATCTCGAGTCTTTTTTTTTAAGCTGATTCAGTGATTTGAGAGGTAAGAAATCAAGGAAAAACGACCTCTTAAAATTCCCCGATTTTTGATGCTAGAAGCTTACATTTCCACACACAAAATTAAATAGCTGTAACATAAATCATTCTGTGGTAAGAAGCTGAACATGCTAAAATAATTTCTTTCTTACCTCAGCCTTGCGAATACTCTCTCTGGCTTCATCTATTTTCTGCTCCAGTTCTGCTCGGGTTTGCTCAGACATCACAGGCCCATGGCATTCTAGCTCTTCGAGCGTCTGTCAAAAATAAGAAAATGCACCACAGATGTAGGAAATGCTACATGATAAATATTTACGACAAGTCACAGAAATCGTTGTTTGAGTAGGTTGACGGATGATAGCTCATTCTAGGAAAAAAGACGATGACCGTGGCAAAACACCGTTTAAAAGCACAGTATTTCAGATGGAAACTCCATTTAGAAGAATGTTTCAACATCGTAAGGAAAACATGACATTGTAGTATGAATCAACTCATCTACACATTGATATTTACATATTTAAAATGGACATGGCGGTCTGTGTTTATGGCAGGTTTAAAAGAGCATCTGAAATATGGAGAGAAAAGTTGCTAATAGCGTTACAGCCCTGCTGTAGGCAGGATTGCTGCATTTGCAGGAACCTTGTGTGCAAAGAATTTGCTGAATCACAGAAGACACCGTGGAATTTCTTGCCTTTATGTACATCTATGGTAACTGTACTGGTCCAAAGGAAAAATAACAAAAGCACGTGACTGCACAAATTGTCACCAGTTATCTGCAAATCTGTGACTGGTTCAGTGACTGTTTATGCATTTTGCGTTGAACAGTCCTTGGAGGAAAAGCAGGAGCACCAGGAGCTGGGACCAGAATCCAGGATGCCCCTTCCATCCTCTGAGGGGAATTCTTCTATCATGTTTTGGTTACAGACTCCCTGGTGCCTGCAGCAGCTCCTCCTTCATGCAGTAGGGAGCTGCAATACAAAAAATCTGTAAACCACGGTTTTCCTAACATACCCGCTGACTGTGGATGATGTTTTTGTGTTCACGGGCTACCCTGGTAGCCCATTTCCGAGCCTCCTTGTTGAGGCTGTGCTCTTCAGTCGTTCCAGTTTCCGATTCCAGTTGTCGACTCTGGAACAGAAAACAACAAGAGAATGAGTCATGACAGACCTGGGGCTACTGGGTATGATGCTATTTAGTTATATAATAACTTTATCTTACATTTATCAGCCTGGGATCTTGATTCATACAAAACAAGAAAGATTCAAGAAAAACAACTCTCTTCCTTATGAACTTTGTCGTGGTACCATGTTGTGGAAAGCCAACTACAAAAGCAAAGTTCAAAAGAACTCCCAACTCACCGTCTTGGGAAAATCACCGAGTGACACGAGTGTCAGACACAGTCTTACTGCAGTGAGACATTTCCGATGAATAAAACTGAAACACTATTTCACCTATACACGATATCAGAGAAATGAATGACTAGCCAGGGAAGTCACCTCATATCTAGACTAAACATGCACCATGGAAAGCAAAGATAAAAGGTTAAATAGGATACAATTGGCCATTTAGGCTCATTCTTTGTGATTTGTCATCAAATCATAATGCCATCAAATATCTCAGAACAGCACAGCCATTTTCTCTATCCAAAAATAAATTTTGTCTGCAAAACAGCAACTCAAATTTCAAACCACATTTTTTGATACTGTTTCATATTAGGCCTGCTTTTATTGTGTGTCTAACAAAAAATAATAATAATTTCTCCCATTCAAGAAGTGCCAACTGAAGCAAGATGAAGTAGTTCTCTATTCTCAACAGATTGAACAGAACCCATTTGGAAATCTGAAAACAGACGTTCCAGCATTTAATTACTGAAATCACTCCCAATCTTTCTATAATTTCCATTACTGCCACAGCAACTACCCATGGCATTTATATGTACATCTCAGTCGTTAGGATGTAAATCAGTCTCAATCCTTCCATTTCTTATATTCCTTCTATATTTGTGACTGTTCTGTACACATTTACTGCACCTACACTGCATAAGAATAACTTAACAATGATTCTTTTCCGAGCCAGTCTCACACCCTTCCCACCAGCGAAATTAGCCGTGAGAAGACATTACATTCACCCCGGCTTCCTGGGCCGTGCTCCTGGCACAGAGCAGATTCTTACAACATGCATTTCGGGGACTTCTGCAGCTCAAGTTAATCAGCACTCCGAGTGAATCCTCCACACCAACTCCTCCTCGTGGATGACCTGTTTACTCATGCACATCTCGCTACTGAGACAGTCACTGTGGTCCACAGCCACGGTGCTTTCCTTTTTATCACAAGCCCTCTTTGGACTGATGGGATTGCACAACCCTTGAGATCAACTGAAAAAATCCCCTTATGAAATGTTACTCAATGAGAGAGTAATAAATGGAGAGTGTGCTTAGTGCTGCTTAAAAGAAACAGAGGTGTATGCACGTGTGAAGGAAAGGACTATTTCATGATTTTCTCCCTCTCTTCCCCCTGTGGCTCAAAAGACAGGCTTTTTACCCATCAGGTGTGGTTTAACACCACAACAGATCCCGCAGGCAGGCAAAAGTTGTTTAGGAAGGAGAAGTTCAAGGTTAGCCAGCTGGAGGGGAAGAGAGCTGAAATACAAGGAATTCTTTCCAGGACAGGTGAGAAACCTCCAGCTGATGCTGAAGAGCTGGTGCAATCAGGTATTTTCACAGGGAAAGTGATATCATTTGTGTCAAGGAAGAAAGACGATTTTAATACCAGCATATGGTATAGACTGGAGGAAAATAAACAGATACAGGGAAGCAAACTGCGGTGATTTTGAAAGCAAGATTTTTATGCCTTTGGATTACACTGCCCTCATGAGAGAGGCAATAATACTAACTTATGCTAACGTACTACCAGAGGATTTAATTGAAAATGAGGCAAAAATTGGTTCAGCTTATTATTTTGTTCAGCTAAGCTACTTTTCATCCAAATTGAATCTGGCCTTTATTCTTATTCATCCTCTTATTACAAGAGAGCTGGGGGCAGTGGATTCAAGGGGTTGTGAAGGAGAAGATTTCCAGTGGTGGGGGCAAACGAGGGAAAGGAAGACAGCCCCTTGACAAACACACACACAAACACCCCCAGCACAGGGCTCTGAAATACAGCTGACACTCCCGGGGGCTCCTGGGCCACCTTCTGCATGTATTTCAGAAGCTGTAACTTAGCCAAGAAGCTTGTAATGCTTCAGGTCGTCCCCACAGAATGCCTTAAGGCATACATTACTCAACATCAAAAGGGGAGCGGAGGGAAGGGAGCATCCCTGTGCTGCTAGCAGTGACAAAATAAAACAAGAGGCTTTTAAAATCAAGTGTAAGATGCCAAGATATTTTAGCTCATAGCCAGAAACAAACATTTCCGTGAAGTTCACAAGCAGGAGTGGACAGAGCAACAAAGCCCGTGTGAATGGTACTTTCCAAGTAACAGGGAATATTAGACGAGACGTAGAGCAGCCCAGAGAGGAGGGAAGCAATAAGCACGCGGTAAGAAGAACAGGTAAGAGGGCAAAGCTGTCTGCTAAGCAAAGAGCAGACAGGTGCAGCTCTCTTCACACACCCCCTGTTTAAACATTAAGTTGCCTTTTGCCTGCTTTTATTGAGGGAGCTTTATATAATCAGGGTTTTGCATTACTGTTTGATCTCTAATTTCCTTCATTAAGCTGTTCCACCAAGTAATCGCAAAACGTAAGAGGACAAACACATGGATTTATATAGGCACATCCAGTCCTTAAGATAACATTTGACCTCAGTTTTTTGCAGGCTTAGTGCAATCAGCACTTTTGTACAAGCTCTTCTTCCACGCCTTCCAGCTGAGTCTTAATGGCTGCAAGTCTGAGCAGAACTGACATTGCTTCTCCCCTGTAAAAGACTTCATAAGGAATCTTCAGTGTTCCCATTGGTCTTGCTCCTACTCAGCATCTCATTCTCGTGAAGCAAGAATACAGACTTCTTTTCAACTGCTTGATAACCTTCTGCATAATCCCCAGTGTGTTTTTGGTTTTTAATCTATTTATCAAAAGCACTTGACCAGAAAAACGGATGCAAACTTTGTGGCTACTCCTAAGGGCATACTGAAAAAGAAATGAATTGTTGCTGGATCAGAGCGGTATTAGCTGCTCCTAAAGCTGTGTTGTATCCAAGCAGACCTCACCCTTGCTTAAAGGTCTAAATATAAACAATGTAAAAATGGGGTAATAAAAAGAGTCGGGGAGAAACCTACTGCTGTGGTCTGTGTGGATACCTGAAATCTAAGCAGAAGCAGGAGACAAGATATAGAGGCAAAATTTAGCCTCCTGGGGAAGAAGCCGAAAGGGACTCCTAACCTGCAAGAGAGCAGGGAGAGTGGAGGAAACACACACTTGGAATACTTGGCGGGGATGGTGGTGCAAGGAGAAAGGTTTCCAATCCATCAGGACCTGGAACACTGCCTGAATAAAGGAAGTCGGTATAGCAGGGATCGACTTTGTCTGACCTGCAGAAGACCAACAAGCTGCTGGCACTTCAGGAGGCTGTGAAGGAATTTCTAAGCCAAGAAGCGGGAGCAAGCTGACTGCCATGGAAGAGGACGTGCTTCAGGAGGACTTCAAGGACAACATGAGAAGTCTGTATCCTCAGGTAAAGATAGGTCAGAGAGGTATATCAAGTAAAGGAAAAAAAGGCTGCCATTCCAAGAGGTATGAAGAAAGGAGCTAAACCAGAGATTTAACTGCTATAGGCATGAAAAGCAAGCGTAGGGGAGAAGGTGGGGGAACAGAAGTAACTGGTCCTAGCTGATTCCCTACGCACAGATTTACTAGGCATATTAGAAGTGTGGTAAAAGGCAAACAAATCAATGGCCAAGGATTACACTAGGATGCAAAATACGTAAGAGACAGTAAAGCACAGATAGCTTTACTCTGCAAAGGTCCAGATAGCAAGAATACAATGCTGTGTCTACACTGCTGTCCCACCAGTCTCCTGTAGCATTAACACACTGCTCCATAGCCCTAAATTAATCCCTTGTTTAAGTGCTTTCAGGACTGGAACTTGGTAGCAGCAAGATTCCCAATGACTGAATTTAACCTCTTCCAAAACTGAGCGAAAACAAAACCACTCACCATGGCCAAGGAATGAAGGAAGAACCAAAAAACCTGAGCTAAACATAGATGAGCATTCTGCTGTTCTCTCAGGGCTTAGATTACAGTGAAAGCAGTGTTTAGTGCTAAAAATTCAATCAGTAAACCAACAGAAAATACTAGATGACTCCGACCAGCTAAAGAGCTCAGAGGCTAGCCATGCTCTGCTGTTTCTTAAATTAACAAATGCATTTAGTGTGTAGACACGTGTCGGTCTCCAGCTTTGTCTGAAATGTTGTTACAGGTGCAGAAGTTGCCTTATGACAGGGACAAACACGCTGCTTGCATTTACGTATTTATGCAATTATGTCTGGATGCAGATGGCACATGCGCAGTTTAAAGAACAAAAAAAGAAGTCAGCTCTTGAGCCTAAAAACTCAGTATTTTTCTAGCTGAAGACTAAAAAAGTTCACTTCAATGAAGGCAAAAAGTAGTAAACATTTATTGCATACAAACGACTAACACAAAACACCTAAAATCATAGCTTTTCTTTTAAAAAGTTGAAAATAAGAGGTTACCATGCCAATGCCAATTTGCAAGCACGATCTTACAATCAACACTTCTGGGGAGAAGGAAGGGATATGCATGACATTTTTCACACAACTGATAGCTAAACATAGCAGCTTTAAGAAAATGGTGAGTCAACTTTGGTGCTCATTTTAATCTATTCCACTATAGTGGAACTCAAGTCCTTTTAGTTTAACCAAAAGTGAGCTAGGACTGGCTTGGATTTCAATTTTCAATGTTACAAACAGGACACCCACCATCCTTAAAAGTTAAGAATATTTACAAACAGTTTTTCTTCTACTCAAGAATAAAAAGGGACCTATTTACAGGTTACATAAACCTCTGTTCAAACATTATGATAAAGCTAAAAACCAAACCAACCTACTATTGCTGCTTCATATAACCAGATTCTGCTTTTTAATCTAAGAAACTGAAGTGGTGAGCACTGGGGATGCAGAAGAAGGAACATCCTATCAGGCTGAGAGTAAAGCAAATAACTGCATTTAAACTCATCCCAGGAAAGATACGTCCAAGACATTTGAACAGAGAAAGGGGGGCCCTGGGACTTTCTGACACCACCTATGCCGAAAAACAGCCCCACCACAAGTGCACATTTTTTCTTAAAGAAATTTTCTATAGCAAAATATTTAATTTTCAACAAATACCAAGGCTGTTCTCTGACATCTGGCGCAACTCTCCATACCAAAATTGCCCAGGAAAGGAGCACTTGCAAAGCCCTGTGTAGGGAACAATTTCGCCATTTGGTTGTGAGGGGGTTATGTATTTATAATTCCGATTCAACGGTTATTTTGGGGGATCACAACTAACCTACAAATGACCATTAGCCAGAAATCCCCTCTGAAACGTACTATGCATGCAGATGGGCACCGCAGCTGATGCCAGACATGTCAGGAGAGAGTTACTGTAAAGGCTGTAACTCTGTTTCTTCCCATCTTTGCTTTTGTTTTTATTAAGACTAGAATCTTGAAGTATTGGTTTTTGTTCGATGTCAGTGATTAATATAGATTTGATATTCGCAGCGCCTGATGTTTTTGTATTATGCACATTCGTTATATAGCAAGGATTTAAATGCATAAACTTTATTTTTAATTTTAATCTCATTTCAAAGTTTTCAATCTTTGCCCTGAAATTAATTTTGAGATTAGAGTGTAACACATTCTTTTGCTATGGTGTATTTCCATTCTGACCCTCATAACTACTCGTATTTGCGACCGCTATCACAGCAGCTGTATTCACATCTAACTTTTCCAAAAATCTGTAATACGTTCTATCATAACAAGAAATACAGAAAAATGTCGCGTTGCACGGGGCATTCACAGCTCGGCCAGGCTCCCACGTCAGAAGTGCTCTTGCATCTGGTTTGTGTCCACCCAAACGCTTCCTTGCCTGAATGGCTGCATTTCTCCTCAGCAACAACTCCCAGTGCTTTAGGTTGGGAACATGCAATCATAACTCCTTCTGTCTCGTTAGCTTCAAAAAATGCTGGAGTTAGAAACAATCACCTTACTCTGTCCTGCTATCAGAGCCCAGACTGCTGTCAATGCAGAAACAGGAGTGCATTCTCTGGACCCCTTCATGGCTTATGTCAGCTTATAGTTCCAGAATTTTCGTATAGTTAAATATTTATATCAAACATCAAATATTTATATTAAATAATTGTAAAATATAGTTATTTATAAAGCTAAGGTATTTTAAAATATTTAAATACATTTAATATTAAATAAGCTTTAAATAGATCTTAAAATATTTAAATATATTTAATATTAAATGCTGAAATGTGTAAATACTGAGAAGAGAAACAAATGGACCTCTGTCTCTATATGCATGTGCAGCACCCCACTAAAATTGAAGTCTGGCAAAGCGGAGCCCTCAGCTGAGTCCTCACTCCCATTTCCACTGTGATTTCCAGCCGCTCTTACGCCCCGGAACGCTTCCAGAGCTGACAAAACAGGCCTTGCACGAACAAGAACGCTCTCCTTTTGTAAGCACAGGAAGCCGGGCTGCTCAGAAATTCAAGATATTTGCCTGTGTATGATAGAGAAGTGAAATTCAGCCCCATTCCCACCACCTAGCTGTAAAACTCGCACTCATCCAAACAATGAGGGGTGAAACTGCAAAGCTTTCCACCCCTCTTACTGAGATGGGATTTTTCCGCAAATTACACAGAGAAAAATATATTTTTTATTTTGATAAGCAGTCATACAAATAATCTTTGGCTATATTTTCTACTTGCGTGCTCAAAGAAAACGATAGCATCAGTAATGTACAGGGGAAACTATAGTCACGGGCAGCACGCGGATCAAAACAGGAAAGAGACCTACCTCGAAAGCTCAGCGTCAGCTTTTTGTTGCCATTATCCTCCAGCACTACGGACATGCTTTTTGCCATTTATCCCATTTTCTGACATGATAACATGCAGTTCAGGGAACAGAATCTCTTCCAAGCAGGAAATATAGAAAAGCTGGCTAATTTCCTTTACATTTTGTCCCGTTCTTATAGCTCTGCTTATCTCTGAAGCATGGGGACAGCATGTTTTCAACGCACCTCATTTCTGTGGACTTCATAACTATCACTTGCCTCGTGGGAGGATGTTGGATGACTGAACTGTCACTCGGCTGAATGTAGCAGTCCCCATGTCGGGGCAGCATGTGCCGGCTCTCTCTTCTTGTGAGGCTAAAAGTACTTCAGAAGAGCCTTTTATTTTTTTCCGTCTTGCTATTCGCAAAGGCCCAATCCATTTTGTGAATTCATTTATTGAAAGGATTAAAGCTGGGAGGGAATTTATCAGTTATTTCTTACTGAATACTTTTAAAACAAACCATTTCCTTAAGGGATCTTTTTTAATGAATTTATGTCAGTCAAAATTAACTGAGAAACAATAATTTAATAATTTAAATACTTCAGTAACATTAACAAATGTATAAAGTTAAGGTCAAAACAGTTTTTCAGACACTGGAAAATAGCTAAATGGCAAAATATTCTGTAGCGGGTTTCTCTTTGTGGACACTCAAGAGCCCATGTCAGCCAGTGTTAGTGTGATGCAGGGGGAACCAAAGCCTGAGCGTTCTGGTAGGATGGAAAACCATTTCAGACCTACCTTGCCCACACATAGTCCCTTCTGGAGGCTCTGACTGCACGTGTTGAGAGTCTCTGGGGAGTAAATTGAGCTGTGTTTTTTGTACCTGACCCAAGGACTGCATGGCAATACATACTGTGTTACTCTGTCAACAGCTCTCCCTCCACAAAACAAAACTTTAAGACGGACCATGTAAAACTGGAATTTGCAAAAGCATTCATAGCTTTTCCTGTAGGCGAGTTCCATGTTCATACTGTTTATAACACTCTTCTTGCCTACAGTATTCACAGTTGTTGTTTTTTCATTTCAGGAATACTTCCTCCTTACTCCAAATTTTGATCCCAGTCTCAGTGCATCAGGTATTTAGATTGAATTTGTAATTTGTTCTTGGACAAGGTAAACGTTAACCATTTGATTAGATGTATGAATCACTACGTATATTTCCTTCAGTGTTAGTCTTCAGTAGGAAAACTGTCATGCATATACCACAAAAACTAAAAACCAGCTGATATTCTATGCACATCATCTACAAAGCAAACACGTGGCAAAAGAATGCTTGTTGATCGATCCTCCACTGCATTTTGTTCAATTCATTAGAAAACATGCAATTTCTGACAAATTTGAAAGCCAAACCCTGAGTGAAACCTCATATTCTCTAATAGTTACTAAATACAAAGTGGTAAAAGTGTAACCTGCACTCTTCTAGGCAGGATCCCATTAGTTGAGCATAATTATTTGGATCATGANTTTTTTTTTTTTGCTTTTTTTTATAAACTGCTTACAGCGTAAGCCCGGGTGGGTTAGCCAAGTAAAGGAGTCACTGCATCCGAGGTACAGAGACGCCTGCTAAAAAGCTCCTGCAGTTAAGCAGTACAAGCAGTGCATGCATACATTGTCAGGCCACACAAGTGCCATGTCAAAGAATCGTGTAATTTTTCATATTGAAGACTTTAACAATAGTGAATTACAGTTCTGTTTTACATGAGGACAGCCCTCTGGAAAAGAACAAAATTAAATTAGTAATGGGACTGCATTTCATCAGCGCACACTAACAGCCTCCAGTTGTTACACAAGCTTCCCCGCTCGCCCTGGAGAAGCAGCCAATTACACACATCACTATCTTGAGCTGTGAAATTTTAATTCATGCCCCCAAAAGATTAGAATATCAATTACTAACGCTGTGCAAGTGCAAAAGGTAAGCGTGAAGCGATCCCCACAAATAACACTTTTTCCTTCTTTTACTCTAACTTAAGTCTCCTTGCAGAAAAAGCTTTTCTTTTCATTTTATAGATGTATTATGCATTCTGTTGCCACCTCTACACGAGTGCAAATTTAGCATCCCAAGCCACATGCATGCCAGTAACAACACAAATGCCAAAGGCTGATCATAAATACTACCATATACCTCTGCTATAGTCATTCGCATAGCACTGACAGGTGAGGGCTCAATATCCACCAGCTGAACTGCATTAAAACTCTAGATGCAGAGATTGCACAGAGATGAAAACACACAGCAGCAAAGGTTAGAAAGGCAGCACAAACAGTTAGAAAGATTCTGCTCACTGTATTACAAACAACCTAACACTTTACGTAAATAAGGACTCTATACAAAGGAGCTGGGAAAGCAACCAAAATCACTTACAGTTTGTTAAAACGGAATGACAAGGGAAACGGTGTTACAGACGTTAATATTCCTGGAAAAATCATGCTTACAATGTTACATATCCATTAAGACAACTCTCCAATTTGATGACCCAAACTGGAGATCATGACATTTTTGTCCAAGTCAGTTTATTAATGAATTTAAGTAATATAAAGCTACACAAGGTTAACTTCCTTTCTCTAGTCTAGACTTATTTTAAATTGCTGCTCCTTAAAATAACATTAGTGGTGTTGGTGGGACAACACCAATTCACTTTTCTTTAAAGCATTGATTGGAAATGTATTTACCTACTATGATTTCCTCAATTTTAGTATCATTAATGATTGGAAGCAATGTATGTCCCAGCATAATATTTTCTCAGACTTTTTGGAATACAATGTTTTAACAGTATTCTTTCTAAATCAAGAACTTGTTATACGCATCAACAGATATTCCTTGAGTAATTCAGAGGAATATGGACACTGTATTTGGCATAGCATCACACTATTTGTAACCCAGCATCAGTAAACGTTTTAAGAACCTCACCCACACAATTAAAAGCTAGCAAAATGTAGGAAGTATTATGGTGAAAGCAGAGAAACAGAGGACTGTTAGCCACAATCTGGAAACAAAAGAGATTCAGCGTTTCTGTGGATGCCATCGAGCCTGTTTGATGCTTCGTTATGATCACCCACCTACCGCAAGCAGAGCTGGTGGAATCAGGCCACTTTTTATTCCAAAAATACAACGTGAGCTTAAAAAAGACTGATACAGCAGTGAGCACTATTCTCTCACCCATTTATATCAACATTCTTAAAAGCAGAGCAAGAACAAATAAATCGAAGAATTCAGCAGAGTTCTTACAGTGTCGCTATCACTTGGTTGGAACTGGAAAGGCTGGGGTTTGTGAAACACTGAGTTCTCCTGCAAGAACAGCTGGAGATTGTAGTCCCGCACCACCTAGAAAATAACAAATGCCATTTAGATCAGTTACTTTACAAACTTAAAAGCATGCTACATAGGCTGCTGTAGTAAAGTTAGTACACTATTTCAAACAGAGACCAGATCTGTAGCAGAACCCTGAACGCAACACAAGGAAATACAAAAGCTGGCTCTGGGCAAGACTAGCCACAGTTAACCAGGAGCAACTGGTAGGACGCGCGCTGGAAGACAGAGACCTAAAACATACCTGCCATTAACCAACGAATAATACCGTAAAGGCAAAACGGGAAAAAAGCCAACTATCACACATACAGCATGTCGTATCCCTACCGTAAATATCTTTCTCTCCTCCTGCAGATAATTTCTTGTACCCACTTCTTTCCTAAACTGAAATGTCTTATCTTTACACAAATTATTACTTGCAGGAGCTGAAAAGACTGTTTGGAATAACGCATACACAATCAGTTACAAAATCCACCTCTTTATATTAAATCACTTTCAGAGAAAACTTTCAGAGTTTGCATTTTGCTAAACCAAAACTACTTCAGCTACTGAATTTGTTTAATGCTATATTTCACGTAGCATGGCACACATCCCTAAACAAATCAGCTGCGTGACAATTTGCACGTACTTACAACGAAAATCTCAGTGACTGCAGCATGACAAATAGTATCCCTAGCTGAAGAACTCTACAGAGTATTCACTGCTTCAGCTGATGACTGTGCATAAACAGCAGCATTAAATTATAGAAACGTATCACCAAACTGAGGCTTTATATGTACAGAAGTCTATAATAAACATGGTATTTATCAATAAGCATCATGTATACGGACAAGAATGCAGAACTAAGTTGTTGTAAGCTGGTAAACAGAACATGTTCTCTAATGTATTGAACTGTTGATGCGTGCGTTTCTGAAATACAGAACTGCAAAAAATTAATCCTAAGTTAAAGAAAGAAAAGTAAATAGTCCTCCAGGGCCAATAACGCACTAATTTAAAACAGTAAAATACATAATTACTGTTCCAATTTAAGTAGTTTAACATAAACACATTGAGATGCATAGAGAACATACAGAGAAGGCACGCAGGGAGTCTGCGCCAGGAACTACCAAACCCACTAATTCCTAAAACACCGAAGGAGGAATCGCCTGCAGCACCAGAAGACGCCGAGCACTGACGACGGGATCGTTATTACGTACGTTATGGCATGCCATACCTGAAGATCCCTCCCCATTCATGGGGCACACTCTTCAGCAGCAGGTTTCTTGACCACGTGCACCTGCAGCCTGCACCAGAGCTTGGGACGCCCGGCGGCTGCGCAAGGCAGCAAGCCTGCAGGGACTGAGCTCTTGAGGGACTGGGACAGAGCCAATTTTTCTTTTTTTTTCTTTTAAAAGGCCTCAAAAAAGGTCGAACTGCACCCAGCCAAGTGTTCTACGACAAATGCACTCTATGCACCCCTTTGATCTGATGTTAGGCAGTACTTCCACGCCTAAGGGAGTCACGGTAACTGCGTGTGAAGCACGAAGCAGACGCCTGAGCCACCCAGCCCGCCTTCCCGCAGCCCGTGACAGATACCTGAGCGGCATACAACGCCGTGCCGTTCCAAATGTACGTGTCTATTTCAAACCAACTTCCATCAGAAAAACACCCAAGTGTACTTACTGAGGGCGCAACAGCCCGTGCGTTTTTTTTAATGCAATCAACTTGGACCAAAGACCTCTAACTCAAAAGCAACTCCGTTTTCCAAAGATGAAAACCCACCTTTACAGGAGCATTCCTGAGAAACCTTCCCCAGAGCAACAAAACCCCGTTATAACTGAGGACAACTGCACCACAACGTCAGACCTGTTGGGTGCAAGTCCAGCAAATCAATGCCCTGGAGCATTATGCATGAGATATCTGGCAATTGTTAAAAACAAAAAGACTTGTAAGCAACACAGTATTCTCAGGACTAAGCGGCAACTTTTCCAAATAGATTTCCTGTTATTCAGAAATTAATTCAAAGTTCTCATGGAGTTTCTTTATGAAGTCAATGTCTATTGACATTTTAAAATAGAGTTGAAATCAAATGTTAAATATATTCCATATGCAGGAATAGTGCATAGGCAGACACACGCATAAGTGAAATGATCTGCCCTAGGTTGGACAAGTTTATAACAGAAACATCACAGAAATGTTATTACTTAAACCAGCGAATGGGATTTCAGAAAATAGTCTTTAGAAAACCAAATTTTCCAAACAGAGAAGTGCAAGAAGTACAAGTCTTGAGTAAGACTGTTCAGCTGACAAGGAACTCAAATTGCTTTTTCATTTGCTCAGTGTCAGGTGGCCTGGGTCACCCCAACCTCCCAGCAACAAAACCTCCAAAACCGCAAGGCACGGTGACACGATGAACTGTGCCAGCCCTTCTTTTTAGGCAGAAAGCGTGGTTCTGCAACGCTTCCCCGCGGCTGACGATCGGCAAGCAGCCGCCTGCAGCCCAGCCCCGCGGCACGTCGGGGAGCAGCTCGTCCTGCTCTAACGCAAACAGCACCGCGCTCCACCCGGCGAACAGAAACACGCTTCGGGTGGAAAGAAAAAGCAAAAGTATCTTTTCTAAACACAGCTTGGCAGTGATTTGGTATTTAAAACTAACAGGAAACAAGTGAAGTATTAAAAGAAAACAACAAATATTTAAAATCTTTGCTTTGATGGCAGGCTGGGTTTTGCTCCAAATTACTAAATTACTAACAAATCTGTTAGAAGTTTAACACTCAGGCAATTTGTAAGACACATGCATAGAAACTCTTTTGCAAAGTTTCTGCTCTGGATTCACCTCTCCTTTTTGAGCTGGTTCCAGCAACCCGGACCCACCAGAAATGCTGAACGTTCAAAAGAAAGGATGAGGAAAGCGTATGTCTGTGGAATAAGCCATGGATTCATGTGTTTACTATTTCAGAGCAAGACACACATTGCAAGTGCTAATGCAGCACAAACTTTTCTTCTCTGCACTCCTGAACAGCAAGGAGAGAAGAAAATTGGTGCCGATGAGCTATAAAGCAGTTGTAAAAATCCTGTTCGGACCTTAGAGCTGCATTTACATTTCTGTTCATTCTCCAGGCATTGTGCTAACTTAGTAAAGCAGAAGCAGAAATATTTTGCTCGAACACCCAGCATGAAGTTGTTACTGTACACAGGAAGCCAGAGCTGCAGGCTTCTGGCTGCACAGAGCTCGCTGCCACAAGCCGTCACAAGCTCAGCGCGCACGGACACGCGACAAAGGGACTCCTGCGCCGACGAGCCGCTCGGGAACGACGGTTCGGCTGGATGGAGGTGCTGGTGCTGCTCAGGCGATGCTCCAACAGCCCCATCACAAAGCACTTCACACAGCACCGGGACGCACCGTCAGTACGCAGGCATCGCAGAGAAGCACAATTCGTGAAAAGATTCAAAACAGCATTTGGGGGAAGGCATTTGAAGCCAACCTGAACGATGTACAGCAAGGTCCTCTTCCAACAGAAGCTAAAACGGCATTTCCCCTACCTTTACAGTTACTGCCAAGTAAATTCAAAGACCAGCCAGAATGAAGCCGACTTTTAATCCACTTGCGTTACATCTGATAAGGTGCAAGTTAGCCTGTCTGCAGGTGAATTAGGAACGTTTTAAACACGTTGTTTTTCCGGAAGTCTCTGCATAATGGGCTCTGTTTCTGTGCGGGTGGTTAAGGTATACGTACAAAGGAATATTGTGACCGCACCAAAGCAGCTCGTTTGAGCTCAATGGCAATCATTTTATTTTATTTTTTTAGCCCAGCACATGAATTATTTAAGTATCAAAATTATCCTGGAAGCGATCACGTATTTCTGATTCTGGCTGCTCGACAAAGCAAACAAACCATGTCTCTGACAAGACTCTAATCCTCTTTCTGTATTTGTCGTTCTTAATTGAAAGGAGAAAACTCTGTAACATTTTGTTTTTAAGTTGACAATCAATTACTAAAAAGTGATCCAAACCATTTTGTACAGCTTTACTGTGATGGATGCCTAACGCTGTTCCGGATTACACAGTACAGCACCCTCAGCTGCAATTTCTCTTCTAAACATGCAGAGTGAGTATAATTGGACATCTCTTGGTTGCTCCTCTCCAAAGATCTTGTTCTGTGTAAATGCACTCATGAGAACACACTCTGGGTGGCAAGAGGAAAAATTCTCCCCAAGAAAACTGTCTCGCTTCTTTTAACTTAATACCACTGCGGAGTAACCAAAAATAATAACCCTTCAGTTTTGTCATTATTTTGGAAGCAAATCTTGAGCCTGGGAACCTCCATATGCTGTAAGTATTCAGTTACAAAGAATCATTCAGTTAAAACTTACCCTGCTGGAAGTCTCCAGTAAAAACTGGAATGTGTTTTGTACAGCTTGGCATGTCTCGAGTTCAGTCCTGCTGAATGCCATTAAATAATCCTTAAGGTGATCATATACATTTCCATCAAGAGCCTATAGGAACAGGGAAAGAATTAAAGAAAAGCAGTATGTACTTTAGAACGCGATTTATTAATGCTCATGTTTAGCTTTGTAAGATGCTCATTCAAAAGCTTTTTAAAACACGTCCACCTCTGCTTACTGGAACAGACTTGGACAGGGACAGGTGGACGCTCTTCATTTCTGACAGGGAGGGATGGCAGTGCTGTATTTCCATTAGATGGCACCACAGAGCACCGTAACAATATCCCGTTATATTCAGTGATTTGCATCCAGCTGTGCCATACAGCCACAGCGGAGCGGAGAGGTCTGGGTAAGGGCACGTGCTCAGGGAGCTGTCACTATGTGCAGTGGTGGCCCACTAACCAGGACACGTGGTGCCATCGCCGGAGAGCTCCAGGTGACATTACCAAGGCACTCAACATCTGCACGCTTCAGACACGCAGCTGTTTGCTCGTTAACGAGTGCTAATCAATACCTGCCATTTCACGCACGTGCAACACGTTCCCAGAGGAATATCAAATGCATAACAAAAATTTATCATGAATTTAATAATTACCCAAGGACAACATCAAAGTTCAAAAGCCCTGCTGTAACAAGAGCCATACAATCACATACCACAGCCAAGGTTTAATGCAAGCCCTCTATTGAACACGTGCTACTTGGCAAGTAGCTGACAACTTCATTTAAATGTCACAGATACTCATTTAAATGGTATACCCAATTTCAGCTGATTCAAGAGTGCATTTGTAAATAAAATCACATTTGATTATTTAAATCATTTCGAAGTCAAGGGAAAAAAAAAGGTGAAGTTGTGCAAACCTTAAGAAATAGTTTCTGTCCCAACAAAATCAAACCCAGCATTTAAGACGAGGCTAAGCACGTAAAATGGACACAAACCACCCAGAATTTACGTTGAACCACAGAGGAGATTTTCCTCCTGCAAGGAGGTCGCACCCAGCACCAGCACCAGCTGCAGCAAGCGCCAGATGAAATCAAACGTTACTGCGGGAACAACCGCAGCGAAGTCTTGCGTTGAGGAAAATGATCAAACTGCACGACTGGAATCCTCCTCCTACCCAAAACTTGATTTCCAAAATCTGCTTTAGACTGCACTGGTTTCCTCACTGCCCACCTACCAAACGTAAAGCCCAGCACCTCCCAGCACAGGCTCAGTTTCAGGCCCAGTCCCAGACTACCACCAGGATTTTAACTTTGACACTTCGCGTGCTTTTATAATGTTAAACCGTAACGTGCCATAATTACATCCGTGCCATAATTTGCAAGCACCAAAGTTAGTACCCCATTTCAAGGGCGTTTAACTCCCCCAAACGGAACCTGCAGACCTTTACGATCGAGTGTATCTGTTCCTAAGGCTTTTCAGATCAAACATCGGGCTGGATTGCAGCTCTACTAATAAATGTAAATAGTTTCAACTTGGCAAAGCAGTTATAAATGCTCAGTTTGCAAAGCAGCTGCGATTTTTATTCCAGTATGCTATAAACAGTGGTTCACAATCAAAACAAGTAACTATTTCGGAGCTTCCCCCCGCTTTCATACCAAGCCCATATGTTCTTTTTATGTCAGACCCAGCAGGAGGGATTCATGTCATTTAGCCGAAGACTTCTACGGTGCAGGCGTCTACGTTTGTGTTTGTAACCCCAGGTCCCTTCCACGGTCGGTGGAGAGCAGCTGGTACCCGTGCGGTGGGACTCACCTCGCCCTAAGATAGCTAAGACAGGGAAAGGCAGCGTGCTGAGCGCCCGCTGGCCGCGCACAGCGCCCAGACGCGTGGCTTGCAGACACACGTCTACACGGCGTCACGTAAGGCTGGGGGACACCAACCCCATCCCAGTGCCCGCTTATTCCCTGCGACCGCCACCTATGGGTCCTTAGGAACTAACTTTATAACCCACAGCTGTATTCTGGAGCTCTAGAAATATAAAAGGATGTAGAACGTTAACTTCATGTTTACCTACATCTCTTGCAACGACCACAGCCCTCAAATTTTGTGCTAAAATGCCAGAATGCTCCCCAAAGTGATACAGAAGGTATATGGAAAGACAACACAGAAGAAAAGCGTGGCAAAACATTAGCAAGCATACAAGTCTGTCAGCATGGGAAAACTGCATTACAGCCTTCCTCCTTCCATTAATTAAAAGTGGTTTCAATATGATGAAGTTCTTAAATACCGATGAGAGCTGCCAGAATTGAAGTTATTAAAGTCAATGCAATACAACACAGTCACATTTGTCAGCCAAGCAAGCCCACAGCTAAGCATGCAGCTCTAACACATGCTAAAAAAAACCAGGACGTGTAAACATTATTGTACTGAAAAAGTGACAGTCCCATCAGGTAGAGGATTAGAGAGCTGGTGGGTTACAAATTGCTTTCAACGGTAATGTATTTCATTAGGTAATTCATCCTATAAAATGGCAATTATTATATCAAGCTGGAATATTGTAATACTAAAACAAAAGATTTGACTTGCTGAGCTATACAATATAAATTAACATTCATGGGGGATTTCATAATACCTAGTCTGAATCTCGTTTACTTGCTCACACTCTGACCCAAACCACCGAACATCACCAGTTAGGTTTGAAATAAAAAGTCTTTTCAAAATTTCTGATCACACAACTCAGAGAGGAAACTGAAAAAAACTCAAAAGCCCTGCACATTATTACACTACAATGGCTTTTGTTCTCTTTCTGAATCTCAACAGAATACTAAATCACTTACTGTATTAAAATCAGTCTGACAAAAACTGTGAAAGAATTTTTTCCAACCAAAAAAGGAAATTAGTAATTTCTTTAAGCACATTTCACATCAGAACTAAGATAATGGGAAGTTAAGTAACACAGAATTACAATTTCCAAAGATAGACAAAACTGGTTTTTGTGAAATAATTTCTTTGCAGTGGAACTGTCGTACAAAAGGTACAAAATCACTTCTCCACCTGAGTCCAAGCTTTAGCAGGTAATGGCTCAAATTAGGATTAAGAAAAACTGAAACTGTAAACAAAGGTAATGGATACACAACCAAATTAAATTGTATTTTATAAGAAATCCTATACTGTTCATTCAAATCACTACAATGAAATATTTGGGGGAGAACATTTTTCTGGTTTCAACAAAAAGTGTCAAGTGTAAGATTATAGTTTTACTAGTAACAACATTTCTCAGTTTGAGGAGATTTTTTTATTTCAAGAGATTATAGTAAACCTTTTAGGAACTTCTTAGATGCTCTGGTTTTAATCACTCTAGATTCTACGAAGACTTTCTCAAAAACAAAGATTTCAATAAAACCATTTCAGATATTGCTGGTACATTTGGCTGCCTTTTGGATGTTGCTTTTAATCAAAGATGACATATAATGCATTATGTAGCAATGTCAGTGTGTTGAATGCATCATGGTCATTTATGCAGCTTCAAGACCTCTTCACTGTAATATCTACAAGTCTCTGTTACACTCCCTTTAAAAATCACCATTTCAATGCTAAAACATACACTGAAAACATTATTAGAGCCTCTCAATTTCTGGGAGAAGATGGAGAACAAGCTAAAATACTGTGCATTTTTATTTATTTTAAAAGATTCGTTCCTTCTAAAATCCCCAAGCACAACTGTGTATGCTTTGACCCATGCCTAAGGCAGACCAACGTCGTGCAAAGGCACCAACGCAGGTCTTCCATCCCATCTCTTCTATTTCCAAAATATTCCTGCTACTCCATTCATGACTGTCTTGCACAAAAACTGATGTGTAAGATGTGCTGAAGCTTTGGATAGTATTTTTACAGTTGGTACTCACGTGTTCAAATTAAAGCTCTCAATCAGCGAGCTGAACCTGCCAGGCACCAAAATCGGGACCTTTAGACACTGAGCTAGAAGACCCCAAAAGCCTCCCTGCTTAAATCACCACCTGTAAAGTTACCTGGGCTTTCACTGTGCTACTTTGCAGCAGCCCCATCTGAATCACCACCGGCAGCTCTCTAAAGAGCCTTACAGTTTTAAACATGGGCACCGAACTCCATAACCTCGGCAGAACCCCAGCCTTTCAATAAGATGACGACCGTGGCTCAAACAAAAGTCTGCACCTGTGGACTTCCAGCCTTCCAGCAGCTGATGCACCTCAACAGTTCACCTGCACCAATCCAGCCTGTGCCGGGCATCAGGGACCAAATGCTCAGCACCAAACGCTCAGCGAGCAGCCGCTGCTTCGCCAGAAACAATCCGGCTGATGTTGAAGGCAAAGAATGTCCTTGCCTGGGTGGAGGTAAGAGAACAAAATTGGACCTGCCCCTGCCCCACCCCACCTCCAGGCTGAAAATGGAAAGATAAGGAGAAGTTTTAAATGAAGTGACCAAAAATCATTGTGCTTGGGGAGTGATAAGTCTTCACGTTATCTGTTAACTCAATGGTATTGCATCACAGTAATGTGACCTAACTTCCTGCTTAGTAATCACAGCAAAACCCCAAAATAATAAGAGAGATCTGTATCACGGATGCCTTCTTCCATCTATTTTAGGAAGCTTATTAAAATTAAAATTATTATACCACCCTATTCTCATTTACATTAGAAGCCACGTTTTGTTTTGAAAACAACCTGTAACCCATTAAGAACAAGGACTAACCTTCTTCCCATATCTTCCTTAACACTCTTCTAAATCTCTTCTTACTTAACATTAAAAAAAAAACCACAACAATATAAATTACATAGCATGCATGCTGACTAAAGCTTTTGGAGTATTTGGCTTTAAAACTTAGGCCCATAATCCATTAATCAGTGTGATCTCAAGGATGGTGCAGTCTGGTCTCAGTCAAATGAATTGGGTAAATGAGACCCCATTTGTATTAATTTTTATATGCAAATATATCAGAGGTTTGTGATCAACAGTGGAAATGAAAAGGAAAGGCTGGGGTACACCCAGTAATAGCTGAACTGTTAACTGCCATTATTACTATTAAAACATCAGCTTAAGCATCCTTTTGGCCCTCTGGGGTTAAAAACAAAGGCAGTTTGTGTGTATTTCATCCCAAGCATGGCAATGGATCTCAGCTTCTTTGACAATGAAGGACAGAGTATCTCAAAAATTCTTCTGAACTCCCAAGTAATAAAGTCAACGACTGGAATCGGCTGGCTTTGCCAGACTCAGCAGTATCCCGATCAGTGGTACGCGACCGCGTTTCCCAAGGACGTTGGGAGAGAAAGGAAGGAAGGTCAGGAAAACCCATCCTTTTCAGTTAACAGTTACATTCCACAGCGATTTTCCCTTAAAAATGCTGACTGCTGTTCCTGCTAGTGATTTATTCTAGGCATCTATTTCTCCTTGTACAGAAGCGGTGCTTGTTTTCTTTGAGTCATTATCTTTTTAAATTCTCCCATCACTGCAGCATTTGTCACATCTTTGCCATCAAGACATCCTAACATAAAAGTAAATCAGGTCTGTCAGTGTTTGCCAACAAAACACAACGTCTATATATAAATTACCAACAAACCCGAGATCAAAGCCACCTAAGTGAGCCTGAACAGCATGCCTGCAGCAACCACGTACCTGCTGACTTAAATCTCGTGTGAGCTCCCTTCTGCATCCCTTGTCAGAGCAGTCCTGTAGGAACTACTGTGCCGGGTCTGCACCGATCATGATTTTGAAGCCTGAAGTCTGATTTAAAAGTGACCAGAAGCCTGCTGCCCATCCTGTCCTCAACAGGCTCTCCAGTTGATAAAAAATCCTCTTTTTCTGCTAAACCTTATGTGCAAGCCAAAACCAGTGCCTGCTGCAAAGAAAGCAGACGACAAAAACCTACCCCCTTACCTGGATCAGAAAGTTCGTGCTGGATCTCTTCAGCCTACAAGGAGGAAGGACCCTCTAAGCTTAGCTCTGTGAAGCCAGAATTTCGAGTTGGGTAGCAGTACAGCCAGTTTGCATCCAATAAAAGACAGCGCTAAGCTAATGCTATAGAAATTCTCCGTTTTCCAGGATAATCTTGCACATCCAAAGCTGCTGTAGTGCAAGGCATGCTTCACAGTGATGTCCAGGTGCAAATCCCTCTTGGTGACATACCACTAGCCAGTTCAGACTGTGAACATCTGGAATTTAGTGGGGTCCATAACAAGAAAACACAACTACACTAAAGAAAACCAAACTGGGCAGAGTGAGGAAGACCTCTAACTTGGGGCAGAGGGCTGCTGTTCAAAATGCAGAGCTACAAGAGCTGGGACCAGGCCAAAAGAAGCAAACGTATAAAGGAAGACCGGACCGAATGAGTGCTGCGACGCTGCTACCTGGAACCTCAGCTGTCCTCAACTCCTGCAGCACCGACTTTATGTGAACGTGCAGCAACGTCGGACACCAGGTATCAGCCAAAGCAAACCACCAAAAAAAGGTGGTAGCTCGCAGACATTTTTACTTTGCTGGCCCTTACTGCACTTACAGAAAACCCTTCTACCTCCCCAGCCACCGACCGGTTCATCTCTCCTTGAAATGAGGAAGGTTTGGGCCCATTAAGCTCACGGCAGCAGGAATAACTCAGGAGTCCCTCCAGAAGGCTCCTCTGCCACCTTTCTGGCTTCTGTACTGTTTGCTCTTGCAGTTTCACATAAAATAGTTGTAAGGAATTTTTATAACCACCTTGCTGTACTGATGCTGTCAAGTTAATTAGCTGCTTGCGTTTCTTTTTTCTCTTTTCTTTTCTTAAATGAACATCCTGTACAACTGCATGTTCTTCAGGAGTATATCCTTAAAGAGCCAGCTATGAACACGGAAGCAGAAGGTATTCCAGGGAGGTGAGACATACCCATACTGCTCAGAAGCAGTAAAACAACGAAAAATCTGTGAAGGACTGTAAATAAATCATGCAGACTAAAAATGTGGGAGGAGAATACGATGAGGAAGGCAGCAAGAGGTATAATGTGTCTACTTAATCAACACACAAAGGTTGCAGAAACTCTCTTAGCTTCCTCCTCTTTTCCCCCAAGCTGGAGAAGGAACTTTCATCACGGCAAGCATGGGAACAATAAACACTAGGAGACAAGTGCGCTGATTTGTTTGCTTGCCTTTCAGCTCCGTGCTCATAAACACACTTTGCACTTTCCCTTACCCCAGACCTTTCTACTGCCCAGTGTCAACAGTTTGGGGTTTGTTTGCAAGTCCTTTGCTTGGTCTCATTAGTCACTTGACAATTGTTCTGCACATCCTTTTGTTCCTTTAAAGTTTAGGCAGGGTCATTGTTTTTAATGACAAAACCTCTGTAGCAGGTGCACCAAAGTCTACTTTGAGCACAGAAAAACCCATAATGGCCACCAACACATGCCTGTTACCCTCCCCCGAACCACAGGAAGTCCCTTTAAAACAAGTATGAGCAAAATTAATGATAATACTGAGTACTGCTAGATCCACCTCCACCAGACCACATGACAGTGCCCCGTAGCGGTCCCATGCAATGGTGAGGGTCTGCTAGGCGAACACAGGCACCAAAGCAAATCTCCTCTGCAGTTGTTTGCCCCATGAGGCAGATGGCCATGAGAGTTACCTGATGAAGACAGCATTAAATTAACATTTAAGGGCCCAAGAATAATTCCGCTTCAGTCAGTGGGAATACCCTGATAGAAGACCAGCATAAGATGGGAAAATCACATCCTAAATTCTACTGTATACAGTTCAAAAAAAACCCTGGAAGATGAAAACAGATTCCTTGTAATCTAGAAATGCACCTGCTCTTCCCAGAAGTTTTTAAGTATCATCTCTGAAGACTTCTTGGACCTATTTTGCTTTCATAGCACAGGAATAAATCCCAAAGGGACCCTTCTGACACAGCCAATTTTCAATAAATAGCCAATTTTCAAAAATAAATTTTTGTACTTCCTTGTTCTTGGAATAAAAAAAATCCTGGCTTGAATCCAACACTCGGAAAAAGGCCTTGTGGCAGACTGTCCCCATCACATCATCTTCATATCTGAAGATACGCCATACCGTTCCTGCCAGTAATGTTTGGCTGCCTTCACGCCTGAAAACTGTATGTTTAATTTCAGCATTTTGCCACTGACTTCTGCTATTCGAGTATTCTTACACTGACCACTTCATCACCACGACTGTTGAACAGCAGTGTAGTACGTGGTACGTCTAACACTCGCCATGTGCAGCTTTAGTTTTTCTTCAGTGGGAAAATACCCTGCAAGGAATTATCGCTCAGTGGTACACAACTCACACTTACCCATTTAGGAGGTAGGGTGAAGAAATGCACTTTGCTCAGCAATGGGCTAGAACCCTGACGAGTCTTAGGTGCTACAAGACTTAACCACACAAGCACAGACTGCTCTCTAAGGAAGCTCTTGAAACGGTCCCCGATTACCCAGTTGCATCGTGTCAAAGGAGAGGACTTACCAGCTTGTCTCCATCTAAGCCTTCGCAATACAGACACACTAGCTCTTCTAGGTAAGTCTCAAAATCATTTATGTTCTACAACAGCATTGACTAAGGACAGAAACCTTAAATTTACACAAATGTGCATGTGAAAATGCATTTCATTCTAAATTCTGTGTTTCTTAATAGTTAAAAAAATACACCCTTGGCAGGTAAAATGCATACAGAAGTGGGAAAAAATCAGGTACTGATCACATGTCTTCCTTACGAACTTTTATTTTTTTCCTTGCATCTTTCCATTTTTTAACCATCTATTTTGCCACTACTGTTTTCAGTTTTTGTTCAGTATTGTATCTTTTTGATTCAATTTCTTTATTATCATTTTAACTGCACTTAATACACATAATGTTTTTATCCAGTGTGTTTTTCATTTACTTCTTCAAATAAATCTGTTGAACAAAAACTTTTCTGCTCCAACAATGGCTGTTGTTCCCAACTGCTATTTGGATTTATCGCTTCCATATGTGTGCTTTTTTCTGTCCCAGAACATGGGTTTAAGGTTACCTGTCACTTACAGCAAACTATTCGCTGCACGGGCTTTTGAAAAGATGCTCTCAGAATAAGAGAGGCTTGGAGAAGGCTCAGCCTAAGAGAGGCTCAGTGATGGCAATATTAAAAAAATGAGAAGATACTTCAATAAATTTATCCTATTACTGAACATTTCAGATCCTTACCACACCAAACAGACGTAACCGGCAGTCACCCAAGGTCCTAAAATTTAACATTGCACTGTCTATCCCACAACACAAAGGGTGTTTTCAGAATAACGATGGCATTTTCCAACTTGAAGTATTTTTTAATTTTTATGTTAAAATATCAATTAATTAAACAGCATGAAAAGTGCATAGCATATTTCATACAGTGAACATTCCCGAAAAGACACTCTGCTACAGGGTTAGTAAATACTCTTTACCAGTCATACTAAAATTTGAGGACTAACACAAGCAAAACTATTTTTAGGAATTTTTGTAATGCACGCAAATATGCAGCATGTTCTTAAAAGGATAGTAGCTTGGAGTCACAGCAGTGTGATTACCGTAATAATTATAGAATCGTAGAACAATGAAGGAAATTATCTTGAACAATAAAGGAAAAAACATCATAGCAGTATGCCAAAGGTGTAACAGCTGCATTGCAGCATAAAAGATTAATCCGTGTTTCCCAAATATCGCTTGGGAATTCCACGTGCCAATTATGCTTTATTACTTTTAGGAGTCCATTCTCATCTGGCCACAGGGGAATCACGCTCACAATTTATGCCTGTACTCCTTGTAAGCACCAGTGGGTGAGGAGAGAGATAATTTTAGGCTGAAGCCTGCAATTAAAAACACTGTGAAAGGTTTGTCCCTTTGAAAGAGATTCGACAAAAGCCTCGCACAAAGCAGGCACGGCAAGCAGTATTCCTACACGAGTTTCGATGGGCTTAGTGGTTGTACCATTTGCTCCAGAAGCTCATAGAATTTTATAAAGCCTCTACTATTTGATACACAATCGTGATGGGTAACAAAAATCAACAGAAAAGTGAACAAAATGGGATCCGGTGTTGTTAAAACTCTCTCTTAATTCAATCAATCCTTAAGCACGGCCTGATTGGAGTCACCTGAATATGTTACACTCCCTAACATCATTTCAGGAACATAACTGCATCACAGCAAGCTTCTCTTCAAACTTATTTCAACAGTGCTGCACACTCTGGAAGCCGAATGCTCAAACCTTTTTTTTAAAAGCATTATTATTTCATAATAATACTGCTTAGATGTCCTAATGACAATACACAGTCAGAACAGTGCAAGCAATGTTTAAATCTCCTAAGAAGAGATGTCTCCGCTTGTATAATTTAAAGTTTAAATAGAAAGAAAGGATGAAGGGAGGGCAAGTGCCTTGCATGATGGCTTACAGCAGACTGTCTGCACAGCTAGGACTAGAATTCGAGTTTTCTGAATTATTAATATTTTCTGCACCAAGAATCTGGTAGCTTTTGGATTTCTTTGGTGCAGTGCTAGTCTTTGCTACAAAATAAATTGAAACAGGCACCACCAAAGTTAATTCAATGAGCACTGTCTCTGATATCCATTTTTGATTTTTAAATGGGGCTTCTCAACCTAGCTAGATAGCAGTGCACGTGGTAGACCTTCCTGCGATCGTTGGTACGCAGAATTTAAATACATACATTCATTCTTGAATTTGCATATGCATGCCATAAAACATACACTATAATAATCCTACCCAAGAGTGCCCACTGAGAAGGGTGAGGCCTGACAGGAGCAGGTCAACTGTTCTGACTTGTCAAATTATTTGGGTAAATATATTTGCACAAATATTTGTGAAGATGTTTTACTCTGAGAAAAGAAGCTTCTCAGGTTTGTACTCTTCTTTTTATCCACCTTTTTCCTAGGGCTCCATACCATTTTTAATTTCTTTTATTAAATTGAATTCTTGTCTATTAAATTATATCATTAAAGCTGAAGTCTAATACAAAGCATTGAACAATTTAATCAATAGGAGCAGTTAAAAAAAAACTATTTCTAGTATCCATAAGCTTGAACTAGAAACCTGTTTTCTACATATCTCCACATAACTGCTTTTATACTTCAGTCAAAAGCAGCTCCTCCAAATAAACGTAGACACCCACGGATCGGGATACTGTCACGATCCTTTCAAGCAAACACATTTTCTTCCAATATCTTTAGACATGCCAGTGGTTTGCTTTTTTCCAGGACAGTTCTGTGCTCCCACAGCTCTGAGAAATGGGAGATTAAAGCCCTTGAGCCCAGCTGTGTAAAATTCCCTGACGTTTCTGACATGCCCTCAGAATAGCACAAGGTGAGGGGTGCTGCTGCCGGGGGCTCGATGCCTCCGAGAAGCACCTTGGGGTGCTGCTGCCGGGGGCTCGATGCCTCCGAGAAGCACCTTGGGGTGCTGCTGCCGGGGGCTCGATGCCTCCGAGAAGCACCTTGGGGTGCTGCTGTTGCCCCGGGGGAAGCACGCACGCGCGCAGCAGGCAGGACTTGTGGCGAACCCGTTCTTCCCATCCATGAGGAGCCACTGGCTCTACCACCAGACGGACATTCTTTCTTTTAATTACCATTGGAATCCTATCAGTTACCTCAGTGCTTCATTAACTACAAAATAATATCCTCGTTCAGTCGGACCACACTCTTCTAGCAACTCTCAGGACTCCCCCTCCTCCTCCCCTGCCTGATCCTCGCAGCCAGCTTTCCAGCCAGAAAACATAGGTTTCTTGCCTACTTATGCCCTTCTGCGGCCCAAATCCAGCGGTGTGCAGGTCGGCTCCATTCAGCTTCCTCCGTACAGCTCCCGGCGAAGGCCCAGGTCCCTCTTTAGCCACCAGCTGCCGACTCCGTGCGTTCTGCTGGGCCCTGGGCGACTTCCTGACCTGCTGCGTGTTACCGCAACGTGAGCTGCACCAGCCAAGGCTCACACCAGCACGGGGCCAGAACTCAGCTGTAGCAAGGGTCCCCAGGACAAGAAAGCCGTCGAAGGGCTGTGCCAGTGCACTGATCAAACAGCCGTCGGCCGCTGACGGCGAGCTTCTCGCCCCCATCCAGGCTGGCAAACAGCACTGCTCGTCACCAGCCGACTCGGTTATGTTGAAACACAGAAGCAAAGCTTTTGAAGCAGAACGAATGAAAAGCATCTCACAACTTGACACCCATCCACCATCCAAGCCTCCACTCTGTAACAGTTCTTACAAGGATTGCCGCCCCTGGGATGACATCCAGAGGCAAACACATCACAGATGAGAAGCCATTTTTCCAATAACCTTTTTTCAGGATTTAACTGTGCTTCAAATTCAGCGTGACGTTTCCCATCATGAGATTCTTGGCTCATGCGATTTCAGGTCTTGCCTCCTCCTTACAAATTCCTCTGCTCCATTCACAAGTCAAATCCCTCAGAAACTCCTTCTCCTGCTGCTGACGCATAAGCCACTAAATTAGGGAAATTAGTCCTTACAGTCTCCTTCAAAGGATGGTCACATTACAACACGTTTTGCCCTCTTCTAAGCTGCTTTCCATGCTCCTCGAAGACAATATAATCTATAGCAAGATTATGCTTCAAACGGTTTGTGAGAGTTTCTACCATTCCTAGAGGCTTTGGCAGAGGCTCACAACCAGCTGATCTTTGCCACCAGCTCTGACGCACCCAGATGACCACTTTTAACTCGCAAGCCATATTGGTTAGGCTGCTGGGACACCTAGATGTTTCATTTTTGGCAAAGCAGCAATTATTCACAAAGAACTTTGGATTTCACTTCGAATCATCCAACTGAGCAGCTGAACGTTTTCAGTACCAACACTATCAGCACGCGGTTTCAGTAACCTTTACAGCTTCAGGCAGTAATATCTCATTATTTAACAGGACAAAACCTGTACACGTGCATTCAATTTTATAAAATGGTCCAGGAGCTTTTCACCCGGTTTCAATGTAAATACATGTAAGTTCCAGATAACTCACTGACACATTAGGTGGCTGTAAGTAATAACAGACAGAAATTCTGAGGAAAAAAGCATCTCTTCCCTTGCTTCTTCAATTCTTTAAGTGAACCCAGAGTTGCTAAGAACAAAACAAAACAACCAAACAAAACCCCAGGAATGACCTGCTCGGGATGTCTGTCTCCACGACTTCTAAAACAGGAATGTCTCATGTTTCTAGTTAAAAATTTAGCCGTAGCCCCACCTGCCTCCCAACTGGAGCAGGCCAGGTGTTTCCTGCGTTTGGCCACTGCCCTGCACCAGCTACACGCCAATTTAAGGCACGCGGGCTGGTTTCTGGCAGAGTGAAGTGCTCTGGGAACTGTTCTTATTGTATCACAGCGTGGCTTCGAAACAAGATGGCAAACTTTCATTTCCTGTTCAAAATGGGTAGTTTTATGACATTTGACAGAAAAGCCTTATAGCCCAACCCAAATCCTAAAGTCTGTTTCTAGATAAAGTCTTTAAAAGACAAAACAGAAGTTTGATAGTTTTCCGTAACTCAAACTAGATCTCCCAAGGAGACGGCGCGGAGTGCTGCTAAGCACCTCCTGCCCAGCCCTAACCCTTGTGCTGCTCACCTTGCACCTCTTCCTAGGCAGTGATTTGCAACGTTCTGGCTTTCCAGGAGTTTGCCTTGTTCTACTGCACTACACTCGTCCTTCGTCGCTATTTCTCCTTTCTCTCTATTCCTCCCCTTTCGAAGTTGCTCCCAGTCACTGCCCCGGTGACTTTCTCATACAAACCGTCTGTGACTTCTGCGCAGCCTCCCATGCAGGAAATACCTTTCATGAGCATCTGTAAAATCACACTGCATGTTTTGCAATCAACCCTTTTTCTAACGTTATTTCTGTCACCAGGCCAAAGGAAAACCATCTGACAAGTCAGAAGCGTTATCAAGAAAGAGTTTCGTTATGCCATGAAAAACTATTATTGGTTTAACGTAATTACATAAATTGTCTTGGTTTATATATTAGGGTTTCTTAGACTCTGTCTTTACACCGCACGCCCCTCACACACTGAAGGATGCACACTGAGCCCCTGGAAATAAACAGCCCCTTTTGACCGAATGCCTGACCAAGGAATTGACTTTGACTTGTGGTTAAAACACGAGGTGAGACAGCTGTCATCGGGCAAATGTGACCATTGCTCAGTTTTTCATCTGTAAAACAGGAACAGGTCTGACTCAGACCCACTCTTTGTCTCGAGCTAGCTTGGAAATGCTGTGTGTTAAGGAATGTGATCTGCCAGGGTGCAAGTGGCAGATTTTAAATCGAAGATATTTGATGCTACCATAGCATCTAATAGCAGTACCGCTTACTGTAGGTAAACTTCATTTGCCTGTGATTTTGCCAAAATCCTCCAGAAGTGGCTTTCTGTTGGGAAGCCTTCCTTGTAAACGTTTACTCACCGTCAGCCAGAATATCAAAGTTCAGAAGTGCAGTTAGCATGTATTCAGGAGAGAACAGCTATCAGGAGCTGCTGTTCTCCAAAGCGGCAATTGGGTAACAACTGGGAGGTGTGATGTGTGAGCATTTAAGAGAAAGCCTAAATAAGAGTGCTCAATTTTGTATTAATTATTCAACAATTTATGTGGATGCATAACCACATTACAGCGTCTTATTAAAGGAATTAATTTCCCCAAGGCTTATAGGACTCTGTGCAGCATGCACACGGAGCGATGCCCTTGGAAGGGAAGTCAGCGTGGCAGCGACATTGCGAAGCCCCCCGTTAGCATCTCCTGAACACTCGCGCCGTGTGTTGTGCAGCTGCCCCTCTTGCTCACCCTCATTCACAGGAACGAACATGAGAAAGCAACGCGCACCCACTGGCCGTCTTTCCTGTAAAGTTATTGTGCCCATCTGATACCGTAGATAAGGCAATCTATGGCTGGCTTAATTGTAATTACAAAATATTTGTGGCTTGCAGCTGACAAGAACAGGAAGTGAAACAATAGTTCTTTCACTTACATGAATTCCCTCTGAATTTTAAAGGGAGTATTACAGGACCTTAAGAGAACAACCAGTGCTAAATTTATCAAAGAGATTTCGAGAAGAAAACTGAAACCTCTTCTGACACCAGAAATATTTTAGAAAAGCAAATAGTTCCCTGGGTGCTTCTAAATCATTCTAAGAAGCACAGAACAATAATGTACATGTAAAATGATTTCTTAGAGTGATAACATTGGTTCGGCTAGTTCTGGAGTCTACAGAGATAGGCACTCATGCAAATGTTCTTTATTCAGCGCACACACTGGCCAACCATTGCTAGGATAACATTCCTGAGACAATTTAAGACCTCCTGCCCACATGTCAACTTTTAAAGTCAAATAGAGTCACCAGAGCAAAGCATCGTTTGCCATATACATCCTATTAATTTCTGGGTATGAATCAAATTATTAAATGAAAACCAAGTCCTCGATCTCGGGTCATTTCTATTAATATCGCTAGCTGCAGCTGATTCTCATTTGCCTAAGTAACATTTGGAGTTTGTATTTACATTTGTTTTAAATTATCATTAAAAGTGCTCCATAAAAGTGGTGGATGACTGCTGAAAACACAGTTGTCAGCTCGGCTTCATAAAAACCCCCAACACCACTAATAAAGAAAAGGTTCATCAAAACATGAATATTCTAGCACTGTGTGCTCACACAGCTATTCTGGCAACGGCAGAAAAACCAGAGGCTGGAAGCTGTGTGTTCCCGAGCAGATCTTCTGACAGAAGATCTTACTTAACAGAGTCATGGAATAATTTAGATTGGAAGGGAGATATGGGTCCAACCTCTGCTCAGAGCAGGGCCAAACAGATCAGGTTGCTCAAGGGTGCATCCAGTTGAGTTTTAAATGTCTCCACGGTGTGACACTCCTCCCTGTCCTGGGTCCCTGTTCCTGCATTTGACCACCTTCATGGGAAACCTTTTTCCTTGTATTTAACCAGAATTTCCCATGTTCCAACTTGTGTGCTGCCCAGCATCCCATCACTGCACACCTTCAGAGAGAGCCTGGCTCGCTCTTCTCCATGCCCTCCCCAGGTGGGTAGCTGGAGAACATGAAAACTGTTAGATGTCCCTCCTTTCTCAGGCTGAGCAATCCCAGTTTGCCCAGTGTCTTCGTCACGTGCTGCAGGTACTGTGCTCACGCCGGGTGCTCCCTTGCTCAAGCACTACTCACGTTCATCCTTAGGACTGCCAGCTCGTGCCTCAGAAGCCAGACAGATCTCTTCCTCTCTAGAACCTTTTAACAGTACTTAACAACAGGCAGGGATGTGAGAAAGGTAAACGTCACCTGTATTTTTAAAAACTGATCTCTCAGCTTAAAAAAGCAATGCTGTAACATGTCTCGGTACCATCATCCATGCATAAGTAAAGATCTGTTCCAGAGAAATTACGTAAAATTAAGTTTCTATTTAAACCTGCCATATCACCACTGGAACTCTGATCAAGAGCAAGAGCCAAATTAAACAATTGCACTTCCTCATGTCAAGCAATCTGGAAAGTACAGAAAAGCCAGAAAACATGACTGATATTCATAGCAATACAGAAAAACCTTACTGAAACCACAAAGAAAAAAACAGCGAAGCAGACTAGCTTTTAACACTATTCCTCTAACTCAGTCGTCAAACACCAAAGACCACTGCATGTACTACACTACGAAATAAAATTAAGAAAAAAATAAAGCACAGAAAAGCATTAGTTAGAAATACCTGCTATTACTGCTTGCTACTGTATTGGGGTTTCTTTCAAAGTTGTTCATAAAAGTGCATCACTATCTGCAAACACTCCCACAACACTAATATGACACTTGATTGTCACTGTTTTGGGGCTTTTTTTTTTTTTTTTTTTTAAATACTCTACAGTACCATTGAGGATCCTTAAAGATCATTTAGCCACAAAGGTGACTGTGTGCTTGGCAGCAACCATGAAGCTCCGCTGACGACCGACTCTATAAAACACCTTTGAAATCGAGGCAGATTTTCTTTAAAGATTTCATCTTTGAAGTACAAGCATTAAAAAGGAAACCTCAGTGACAGCAACAGATTTTGAGAAACATACTGGAGAGACAAAATAAAATACTTCATTAAAATATTTTCCTTTGTGTCAAAGACCTTGGTCCATGCGGAGCTCCACGTCCCGTGACTCGCACGCGCGCCCTCACGCTGCAGACCCCGAGGGAGCGAAGGGCTGAGCTGATGCTTGTGGCGTCTGCATGAGCCTACACTGGGAAATCAGGTTAAGTTTGACTTCTCTCTCTCTCTCTCCACTAAAAATAATCAAAGAATTATTTAGAATGTTAATGATGCTTCCTTTTTTTTTTTGATTAACCTTTCCACAGTTATCAGTGTGTTATAAAGTGGTATTCAGAGGTGGTTCACGAGAGGAACTTACAGAGGGGTTACGAGTAGAGTAGCAAAAGAGGAAATGCAGTAATAATAAAGTTTAGAAGACAACAGGTATCAAACAGCCCTGAACTTCCTTCAGCCATCATCTCACACTTCCTTCTGACCTCAGGTTAAACTTCTGCAGAAGCCTGAGCACCTGCAGATAGCTTAAGCTTAAAAGGGCTTGCACACTGTACCTCAGCGTCGGGCAACGGCAACCCTTCCTAAGCAGCTGGTCAGGAAACTGGCAAAGAAGAAAACACTACGATGCCTTAGTCTATGCCCTTTTTATTTTATTTTTATTTATTTTTTTAATATCTCTACAGATTCCTGAAATACAGACTGCGGGTCTGTGAGAACCCCGTGAGATGCACGGCCCGCGGGAACGGTGCTGCAGCTGTGTGCGCAAGAGGCACAAGATGTAAATCCCGGACATAAAGGACAGCTCCAGAAAAAAGCAAAAGGATCCAAATCTTTTCTAAAGGGAGAGCTAGAATAGTTTTGCTTCTCATTTACTGCTGTAATTGGCAAGCTAGGATGGCACTTTAGAAGTAATTCTCGATTCTTTTAAAAATGCTGGAAGCATTTCATACTTTCTGAGCATCTCTGCTTTGTTTGTGATGGCCTTTCATAATTACAAACACAGCACAGTGAATCATTTTTTCTTCTTCACATAAAAATGTTGCAAACTAAAATAACATATTCTAAAATACTGAAAATTATCAGAAGCTGTATGTCACCAGGAATTCTGCCACGGAAAATGTCAATTTGTTGCCTGTTACAGAAAATGGAGTACTTTGTGATCCATTTGCCACAGGCCAGTACAACAGCAGCATTTCTGAGTCGGATACAATGAACAAAGCAGCGCTGGCTTGTAGCAAACACGAAGGAACCCAGGGTGTCTCAAGGCCACCACACATTATCTTTTCCCAGCAACAGTTTCCCAAATACCTGGTGCCAGCATACACCAAGGCTGTCACTGAAATATGTCGCCACCCCTCCTCTCCTTCAGGTGTTTATTCTTTTCTGTCCTGTTTAAATAGCTGTCACCTGTAGACAACGGGATGAACTTTCACTGGACTTCACTGCTTGCAAGGCACCCCAACAAGCCCTTGTCCAGGCTGTCGGACAGCCAACGTCCGCCTTGCTGTTACCAGCCTGCATTCTGGTCACCTTGCGCAGGATGCAGCGACCAGCCTGCGGTGTCCACGTCCTACAACCAACTCCAGCTGGTTTGCTCGCTTACCCGACTAAGTCAAAAAATTTCAAGAATAAAATTGCAAGTTTTCAAGGAAAGCAAGCACTGTCTGCATGCGGGCAGGGTTCCCGTGAGGGTTTCAGAGCGCCACGTTACGACAAACCCAAAGCCAGCAGCAGCACTTCTGGGAGAGCCTGGGTGCGCTCCAGCGAAGTCAACCCGGCTTCAAATGACAGCCCTGGCAAACACAGCAGCAGACAACTCCCTCACGACAAAAACCACACGGGACAACCCTCGCTGGAAACAATAACCTGATTAAACTAAAACCTACAAAGCAATTGGTTATGAGGGACACAAACAGAAACGGTCTTTGAAGCATTTGTAAAGAAGCACAAGTTTACTTTCTTACACAGCAACAGAGCAAGTAGCAGCTGAAATTTCTGCAGGGCTTTTTCCATTTCTAAAGCTTTTATATCTTTGGGTAGCATAACTAGAGAAATGTGGAAAGCTCTCACTCTAGTCAAGTCCATACTGATGCACTCCAAACGAACAGTACACCAAGCAGCTGCCATTTTATATGTAAATTCAATTTAGAACAACTTTTTTAGACAATGGGTATGTAAGATCTGTCTTTCAAACAATTTTTTTTTTTTTTTTAATTTTCCACGCGATTTGTAACATCTTTATTGTAAAACTGATGCTCCAGGTGAGGATTAGGGAGATTCTGAGGGCAAGGGAGGTGGGGCAGTTTGCTTTTCAAGTTTGAAGGTTACTGTATTAAACAAGTAATATTTTGAAGTATTATTTAAATAGAGGATTCATCTACAGTTTACTGAATAACTCTGAAAACCAGCCTGAAAATAATTAAAAACGTACATCGCTGCCACATACAAAAATATCTGCCCTGAAGAAAAGGTGAGGTAATGAGCCTGGTTCCAAACAAAGTAATGAAACCAGTACTGCAATCATACCTTCGTATCTGTTGAGGCCGCACCTCGAGTCCTGTGTTCAGTTTTGGGCCCCTCACTACAGGAAGGACATCGAGGTGCTGGAGCGGGTCCATAGAAGAGCAACGAAGCTGGTGAGGGGTCTGGAGAACAAGTCCTACGAGGAGCAGCTGAGGGAGCTGGGGTTGTTTAGTCTGGAGAAGAGGAGGCTCAGGGGCGACCTGATCGCTCTCTACAGTTCACAGAATCACAGAACCATTTAGGTTGGAAAAGACCTCCAAGATCATCCAGTCCAACCTATAACCTAACACTACCAAGTCCACCATTAAACCATGTCACTGAGTTCTACATCTACACATCTTTTGAATACCCCCAGGGATGGTGACTCAACCACTTCCCTGGGCAGCCTGTTCCAACGATGCCTCACAACCCTTTCAGTAAAGAAGTTTTTCCTCATATCCAACCTAAACCTCTTCTGGAGCAACTTAAGCCCATTTCCCCTTGTCCTGTCGCCCGGCGCATGGGAGAAGAGACCAATCCCCACCTCGTTGCAGCCTCCTTTACGGTAACTTCCTTCTTCACTGAAAGGGTTGTGAGGCATCGGAACAGGCTGCCCAGAGGAGTGGTTGAGTCACCATCCCTGGAGGTATTCAAAAGACGTGTAGATGTAGAGCTTAGTGACATGGTTTAGTGGTGGACTTGGTAGTGTTAGGTTATAGGTCGGACTGGATGATCTTGGAGGTCTTTTCCAACCTACACGATTCTGTGATCTCACTGTATAGATGGTGTGTGCTACAGGACTTTCACGCTCACCCAGTCTAGAGCACGGATATAATCAACTCACCTGCACAACTCCTGAAAAAGTAGACACAAAATAACTGAGTAAACCTTGTGATGTTCGAGGTGCTGCTGATTCTGCTCAACATTCCCACCCTACAGAAGTCAGGCTGCTGTCTTCCACTCTGCTTTCAAATGGGGCAGCTGGTGAGACGTGATTTTTTCAGGAATGCTTATTTGTGTCTTTGAGGGAAAGGTCACAGTCTCGGTCATGAGAGAACAAACAAGAGAAGCTGAGTATCTGCAAGAAGACAGTAACTCCCAAGTGCTGCAAGACAGATAAAATCTGCACAGTTCAAGGAGAAAATTGATGTGATTTAGAAATACGGCCAGCCCCACAGAGTTCAAACAGAAGGAGGTAGATTAACTCAGTCACAGATAAATGAAGAAATACTGACGGATAGCAAGGTGGCCACGCCGCGTGAGTGCTGAAGGAATAACTAAGAAAAAGGTGCATTTTAAAAATGTCAATCTTAACGTGTAAATGACCATGTTTGGTTTAGACACTACAACTGCATTGTATGTAACGTATACGGGGGTCACACTATTCAAACAGGAACTGGGCTGTCTAGAAAGAGCTTTAATCACCTTTCAGTAGGCCTCCGTTCCTACTGATATTACCTAGAGGTAGGATTAGGAACATATAATAGACAAAGTCCCCATTTCTTTATCCTTCACTCCATTTTCTAGTTCCAGTATCTCTTCCACAAATGGTAATGGCAACTCAGAGTTCTTCATCCTGTAGGCAGCGTTTTTATCCCTAAATGACTGCTTTTCACTTTTTAACATGAATTTCACATGCTATTTTCTTGCCTGGTCATCCAAAATCATCAAGATCTTATGACAGATCTTGTTCAAGATCTTGTTTAGCTTGGAGAAGAGAAGGCTCCGGGGAGACCTCGTTGCGGCCTTCCAGTACTTGAAGGGAGCGTATACACAGGAGGGGGAACGCTTGTTTACACACGTTGATACTGATAGGACAAGGGGGAATGGTTTCAAACTAAGACAGGGGAGATTTAGTTTGGATATTAGGAGGAAGTTTTTCACTCAGAGGGTGGTGAGGCACTGGAACAGGTTGCCCAGAGAGGTTGTGGATGCCCCATCCCTGGAGGCATTCAAGGCCAGGCTGGATGTGGCGCTGGGCAGCCTGCTCTAGTGGTTGGCAACCCTGCCCAGAGCAGGGGGGTTGAAACTAGATGGTCTTTGATCATAGAATCATAGAATGGCATGGGTTGAAAAGGACCTTAAAGATCATCTCATCTCATCTCACCTCATCTTTAAGGTCCTTTTCAACCCATGCCATTCTATGATTCTAGGATTCTATGACACTTCTTGGTCATAAGCTCTACATTTGCTTATATGGAACAATTCTGTACCTTCAGATCATCACCACTCTCCTTCAGTTCGTTTTCCATATCATTTATGTTAAATCATTATGCTAAATAAAATAATCATTTTCTCAGTATTTTGAACACCATGGTTCCCCCACAGATTTCAGGAGGAAGAGAGAGGGATAACAGAGAAACCAGGACCCTGCTGGCAAATCTCCTCCCATTATAAAGCCCAAGTATTTACTTCAATCCCACATCTTCTGTATCTCTTCATCAGTTACTGATCTGTGAGCAAACCCTCGCCCTACCTGTGAGAACATACTTCTTTTACGTAAGCAGAGCCTGAGTGGGAAGTCTGTTGAGAGCTTTTGGCAAATTTGAGACACTAAATGAGATGAATCACCCTTATCCCCAGGCTCACTGACTCCTTACAGATGGCCTTTTGAGGGATGCCTTCCCTCTTCAAAAAATCATGCTGATCATCCCACTGTATCATATCTATCCATGTGTGTACTGAGTCCACTCGCCAGCCTGTCTGGTAGGGAAGTCAGATTTCTTAAGATATAATTCACTCCCGAAACCCATTTTAAGGTTGGGGCACACTTGCTACTTTCTGTTGGTACTGAGATTGGTGTTAGCACCAGATGACACACAGTTGTTCACATTTAAGCAGTTTCACGTGTGAATTTACATTAGAGTCCTGGATAAGTACAGTTGGATCCTAAAGATACTACACTTGATTTTCCTGAGAGTTTTTTCCCTCCTCTTCTAAATGCATTCAGTAGACATATTGATTTGAAACCTTGCCTTAGACTTATTCTCTCCCTTGCCCCAAAGCATGACCCTGTTGCAAGGATGTGTGTGTGTACCCACGTATTTTTGCTCATAAACAAGAGTGCCAAAAACGAACTTACAGATCTTCATTAAGAACACAGTTCTTCACCAGACTAGGAGATTTAACTACAACAAATACCTCAAAGAGATGCAGAAAAAGAACCCTGAATGTTGTCCTTCCCTTCCAAAGTAATTTGGCTCAATGGAAGTTCTTGCAATTTAGGTTTTCAGCAAACCACAATTATTTATACAGAAGAATAGGTTGCACAGAGAGATTTCCATATCAAAAAACAGTCACATTGAAAACGACTTCAAAACAAGTTCTACAAAAGAAAGGACTGGGCAAGAGGGAGCCCAGTAACTGGTAAAGAAACTACCACGAGCTAACACTGATCAGCAGCAGCTTTAGTGACAGGACCCCGTGCAAGCAGAACATCTACGGACGAGAGCACACACGCAGAGGAATGGCACCGGCATGACTTTGTTATCCATTATTGTATTTTTCAGTCTTCCAAGAATGATTCAACAGTTTGTAGTTTGATTTCTTATTGCGAGCTAAAAAAAAACATTCCTGGGGTATCTGCAGGTTTCTAACATCACAATAGAGAAAGCTTGTACCATCCAAAAGACGGAAACGCTTACGGAAATTCAAAGAGATCACAGTCCTGCACAGCTCCCTGTGCAGACACCCACTGTGCCTCGTTCCTAATGCACAAAATGCAGCGGCCATACAGAGAAAACGAGGAGCTCGGTGCGCGCAGCATCACTCTGCAGGCATTGCGTTACACCGCCCTGAGAGTTGAGCAGCCGTCACCCACCACAGCCAGCCGTCGTTTCACCTGGGCTTTTTTTTATTATTATTTATTTATTATTTCAAACGTCCATATTGTTTCCTAGGTTCTGAACATATTAATTTCACTTCTGGCATTACGTACCTATAAAAGCAGTAACTGATGACAGCCAGCCATGCATGCAATTATAGAATTACCTTGTAAGTATCTATTAATAATTTTATCTCAAATATTATAAGGAATATTTCCTTTATAATCATTTCCACGTACTAAATATTTAGTCAGCAGAAATATTCATATTTTGCTAACAGAAGACCAAAACCGATTTTAGTCACATGCAGAAGACTATATACTGGCTGTTACACATGCACACACAGCGAAGGCAGCCTCAAGGACCATCAGCTCTGCATTGCCTCTGAGATGCCCAGACCTGACTTCGCCATCCAAGAAGTTACAGATTCGGCAGAGCAATGAACTTACAACACAAACTGTGATTTACTTTAAAGGCATGCACATACTGCCATAGGAGTGGTTAACCTAGTCAAGATATGACAGAATTTCACATATGAATCCCTCAGAGGCCTCGTTTTGCTCCCTGACTTCCTAATTTTGTCACCTGCTTTTCAGATCAATGTATTTTTTCTTCCAGCACACAAAAGCAAGCTGTTAATGCAGTGACTTGTTACAACCTGCTACCCTTGTCCCAGGTGAGAAAGCCTACTTAAAAATTTTAGCTCACAAAACTGCTAAGTTCTTCAATAAAGCAATTTTAAATGCAAATTGCAGGCTAATAAGTTGCCATGCCTGAACGCATCACCTGGAAATAGTTTGTAGATAGGAAACTTAAATAAACTTTGAAACTGTCAAAATATGGAATGCAACTACATAAAGGCTGAACTAGCTTCAAATAGCTGATATTACAGATTTTACAATTTATTCATAACTATTTAATTCTAAGTTACAACAATAGAGTACACTTAAGCAATTCTAGGATGATGTGAAAAACCTGTCAGCAATTATATTTGAACTTTTTAAGTATGTCATTTCCTATGAGTTCAAGCATCTATTCAGCTTGACGTGGCAAGCTGCCATGTCTGAGAACAGCAATGATGATTTGCTATTCTCTAAAATTCATGTTTTGAAACCAACATATTTAATAGTTACATTTTCATTAGCTATACCATATAGAAATGTTCCAATCAGACAACTGGACACAAAAAGAAGATTTCTGGATATGCCATTGAAGAACTATAAAGATCTCTACCTTACTTAAGGTCAGCTAAAGTAGGGAACTGCAGGTCTTAGTTTTACCAACTTGATTCCTTTATTTAAGTAAGCTTTTTTTAAAAAAAAAAAAAAAGAAGTGAAGTAAAAGAGAAAAGGCAACTACTTAGCTTCTGGGTTTGACAATTTTTACCAAGTATACTGCACACTATCACAAGATCCATTCCACTGCACTCATCTATTGCAGTATTTTGGAAAAGTCAACAGTGCTGTTGCAAACCAACTCAAGAGTTTGTATATTAGTAATTTTGTTTTCCAGATTTTCACACTTCTCAACTCCAATACATAAATTAGCTTCCTTACCTTCATAATGTTTACTAAGTCTGTTTGATAATAGCGATCTTGGTGTGCATTAGCAGCTGCTAAAGTGAGAAGATAATCATTCCTTGCATGGATAGCCTTTGAATTACACTCCGATCGTCGTGCTTTTAACTACAAGAAGAAACAGAAGTTAAAAGATAGGTACTAATGAGAAGTTCAATGACTGAAAAAGTATTAATAGGAGACTAATATGCATGCATGCATATATTAATATAGTCAAAACTTTAAAGGATTAATAGATTCATATTTTTGTTAATAGTAAGGGGGTTTTAAAAATCTTTTCTCTCTCATGCAGTTTGTAATTTCACATGTAGTTTTTACAGAACAGTTGTAACTCCCACTAGAAAAAAATTCCTTGTAAATTTGGTCATATGTAATTCTGCACTCTGACTGCTGAAAGAGTCTGCTCTTATCTGATAAACTCATTCTAACAATATACTTTCTCAAATGTCAGTCATCTCTAGATTCCAGACAACTTTGGTCATATGCCTCATGAAATTAGCTTCAAAGCACTTTTATAGTAAATGTAAACTTTCCCTATACTCACCTTTACACTTGCCTTTTGCAAGCTTATTCTTGACTGAAAAAGACTAAGTTTGGACCTGAAACAAAAAAATAACAGAAAAGATTACTGTCTTAAACCTTTTCTACAAAAATACAGGATAAACAGGCCACTGCACTTCTGTAAAATTTTAATTTATTTTTTTTATGCCTAAAGTTCTATTTGTATAGTTTTAAGAAAAGCTTAACCTGAGAACAACACTAAGGAGTTTTTTGTTTTTAAATAAAGAAATAAACAAACTTGCAAGAAAGAATGAGGCAAACTCTCATGACACAGGCCAAACTCCAAACTGAAAACAGTGAGTTACTTGCTTTCCTGAAGCAAGGGGAATCAAGTTCTTTAGGATGTCAAGGAGCATAAAAACAAAGCCTCAAAAATTTATCTTCAAAGATGGAAAATATTGTCCCCATCCCTCCTCCCCCTTCAAAAGGACTGATACCAAATCTGAGATCTGGAGAGAGAGAGAAGCAAGCAGCCTTTAATAGCAAAAAAAAGTGCCAAGTCACAAACTATCCTTTGAAAAGATTAAATTAAAACAGCTAGTTTAACTCCTTTCCTAAAGAAGCCATCCTCAATAAGTTATATTAAACTATCAGGGTAAAAGCATGCTTGAAATGGTTACAAAAATGCATATAAGAAAAAAAATTGGCACAAGCTTATTGAAAGCAATTATCTTTCTTCTAAACTAATATCAAGTGTAAAAACTAATACAAATATAAATCTGGTTTATACACATGCAATTATTTATACATATGCTATTATAAAAACATACTTGGCCTCAATATCAGCTTTCTCCCGCACTGCTTGAGCCATCTGTTCAGTCTCAAAATATTTCTTTTTGCCTTTAGCTAAATCTTTTACTGTCTCTTGTAATTCAGCTTGGATCCTTGTCAGCTGGTCCACATACTGAAAAAAGCATTCAGGAAACAAAACATTAACATTTCTTGCATGTAAATAACTCTACTATCATCCTTTTTCTTCTCTTCATTAAATTTTATGTGGAACGACATGGTCTCCGAGTCACTCCTGGTCAATTATTCATGCCTTCCTTTTAAAGCCCATCAGAACATAAAACCGTATTTCTTTGTTTCAATTGCTGTTTAACTACTCAAATTCGACGATAACTCACAAATTAAACATAAAAGTTCTGAAAGGTTTTAATGAGGTAATTAGTTGAAATAATTGGAATGCAATGGGGAAAAATCCAAAGGCAATCTACCAAAGGTGATACAAGAAATGCTCAGTCTTTTCTTCTCTAAAATTTCAAGCATAAGACAGAACTTACTATGTAAAACTCAACAGTACAATAGCACCAAGAACAATTTGATAACATTGTTTTAAGAGCCCTTTTCTTCTAAACTATTTTGTGAGCTTTCCAAAAAATAGGGTTGTATCAGAAATTAGTGTCATTCACAGAGAAAACTTACGGGCTTAAAATGCATGGTATAGCTACTAAAGAGGTGAAAATAATTCCATCCCTTTCCATTAATACAACACAACCAGAACTACAACATACATTTTAGTATCAGAAAAGAGCATTCAAAGGAACAGCAGAAAAATGACTGAATTTATCAGCAATTCTCCAAATATTGTGTTAACTTCAAAAATATGTGCAGAAAAGAAATTACGACTTAACAAAACAAATGTGAATCGTCAGTGTCCAGAATCATCTTTGAAAGAGATTTGTAAAGACTTTCTTTTACCCAACATAGCTACATTTCATAGCATTTTAATTTAGTTATAGGTAATACAGACTAGATGTGGTCAGTGAAAGCTGCAGGCAATATTTAGAGACAGACCCTCAAGTTCCAAGAAACCAGTTTTGCCTTTCTGTCCTTCCAAGACCAGTCCCAAGGTCCCACCTTTTTTCATAGTTATAACATAACCTACTTAGAATCACTGAATGGTTTGGGTGGGAAGGGGCCCTAAAGCCCCCCAGTGCCACCCCTGCCATGGGCAGGGCCCCCTGCCACCAGCCCAGGCTGCCCAAGGCCCCATCCAGCCTGGCCTTGGGCACTGCCAGGGATGGGGCACCCACAGCTTCTCTGGGCAGCCTGGGCCAGGGCCTCAGCGCCCTCAGAGGGAAGAATTTCTGCCCAGCAGCTCACCCAAACCTGCCCTCTTTCCGCTTAAAGCCGTTCCCCCTGCTCCTGTCACCGCACCCCTGACCAAGAGTCCCTCCCCAGCTGTCCTGCAGCCCCTGGAGGCACGGGAAGGCCGCTGGGAGGTCTCCCCGGGGCCTTCTCTTCTCCAGGCCCAACACCCCCAGCTCTCAGCCGGGCTCCACAGCAGAGCTGCTCCAGCCTCTGAGCACCCTCGCGGCCTCCTCTGGGCCCGCTCCAGCAGCTCCATGGCCTCGTGCTGGGCCCAGAGCTGGACGCAGCGCTGCAGGGGGGCCTCAGAGAGCGGGGCAGAGGGGGACAATCCCCTCCCTCGCCCTGCTGCCGCGCTGCTGCTGCTGCAGCCCAGGGGACAGGTGGCTTTCTGGGCTGCGAGCACACGTTGCCAGCTCATATTCAGTATTTCATCTAAAAATGCATTTGTAGTCTCCCAGTAGTGTGTTTCCTATTATTATTTCACATGTGCAGACCAATAAAGCATAGGGCTTCATAAGGAAAGCTTCACGGTGGAGGGCAAGACTGTGCTTTTTGGGAGATCTTTGAGTGTATGATAGGAAAATGAAAGGTAGAAAAACCTGTATATATTGGACAGCTGACAGAGACCTAAAATCATTTTAATAGTACTGGGTTTTTGCTACATCAATCAGTATTTTGATCCCTGAAGCCTCCTGCTAGCATCAAAAAATTAAAATATCAAATAGCCCCAGTTGTTAACACGATCATTTTGGAAACATAAGATCAATTTGCTTTCACATCTCTGAAGAATAAAAAAATTGTCAGGAGGCTGGATGCCCCTTGGGGGTTTTGGTTTGGGCAGACACTCGTTACACGCAGAAAGCTGTCTCAGAGAGCTCACAGATAATTTCTCGTTGCACTGCCTCCACGTAGAGCGATTCTATTGTATTTGCCTTTCAGTCCTCTAATACAGATCTGTGCAGGCTTGTGCAGTGGTGGCCACATTATCTTTTCTGAAGATACCTGATGAACACACACCACAGCTCTCTGACTTCTCTTCCAAGGCCAGCTACGAAACCAGCCATCACTTAAGGGACGAGCTTACGAGGCCTCGGGGGAAAGATGACGGCAGGGGTGGGCTGATGCCCACAGAAGTCTCTCCTCGTTGTGTCCAAGAGCCTCCAAGTGAGGGCAGGGAATCAGTTTTCTTAAGAGGTGAGACATAGTCTACAGAAGACACATTTATTGCCCCTGTTCCAGAGTCACCTGGCTATTTAGCAGTGTTTTTCAGCAAATTATTACAAGCTTGTCTGAAACTGTTCCATTTAGAATTAAAAAGAGTCATAAAAATGAACTTGCTATGAAGCTTCTATACGCTACCGTGTCAAGGAAGTAAAGGCTTACAGAAACATCTGGAAAATAAACACAACAGCTCATCAATAGCCACTCCAGACCTACTGCAATCGTGGAAGGAGACCCTGCTTCTAGTAGAAATTTGACTTTGGTTGGGTATTCCGGTGTAACATTACAGGTATTTCACTGACTCCAAATTTTAATTTCAGTAAGGTTTTATCCAGATGGAGGTCAGCATAATATATTATTTACCTTTGTGAAAATCCAAAGGAATGGGTGACAGATTGCACTGTATAAAACAATAAATCTGTTGTGGAGGAAAATTAATACTACCAGGTGGAGGGTTATTCCACGTTGTAGGAAAAGCATATGGCTGTTAGAATGTTATGAACCAGAAGTACTGCCCTAAAAAAAAAAATTTGCAGCCTTAGGTCTCTCTGTCTAGCGAAAAGGGCTACTGAGGGGTGTGTTACCTGTCTTAAGGTAAATCAGAAGAGGATAAATAAAGTAACAAGGGGAGGAAGACCTTCGGCTATAGGACTATTTCAGCGGTGCCAAATTGATTTTACTAAGATGCCCCACTCAGGACGCTTTAAATATCTTCTTGTTATAATCTGCCAACTTACAGGATGGCCAGAAGCTTTCCCTTGTGCTAGTGCAACAGCAGGGACTGTGATAATTGTAACTTGTCCTGGTAATTCAAAAGTGCAGGAGAAAAGGAATCGGTATCATTTCTACAAATTTAAAGAAGCAGTCCCCACTTCTACTGCTGACCCATCAACCCTCTGAAGCACCAGCATTTGCAGAAGAAAAATAACTGGACATTATTTACCAAATAAAGATGCTATAAATTGCTACAGCATTGTTTGGAAAGTTTCATAGCAAAAATAAAATTCCCCAGGACAATAAACAAACAACATTAACAAAGTTAATTTTTCCTCCAGAAGAACAAATATTGCACATACTTCTAAGAGCTATTTGAAAATTCATTCAAAAACTGAGAGCTCATGTTACACTAACATCTACTTCAAAGTTTGTAGCCAAATATTTTACAAAATACAGCTCTAAAGTGGGTAAGTTGCAATGAGATGCAGTCAAAAAAAATGCAACAAAAATGAAACAGTGTGCTATTTCCTTTTTGTTTGTCTTTTACCTTGAATAGATGGGTCAGCCTACCTCACATTAAACCCAGAGGTGATCTCAACAAATGCTGAGTAATAACGCACGGAAGGAATATTTACAACTACTAGTAATATTTGAGATGCTTGCAATGTGTGTTCCACCAACACTTCTATCTCCCTCCTTACGTTATGTTTCATGGAAGCCACATAGTGAGCATTTCAAAAGATCATTCTTGAAAACTTACAAAATTTATGGTTGGTGCAGTAATGGCTTTTTGTAAACTATGCTCATTCCTTCAAACAGCAGGCTTTCTCCTTGCTCCAGCAAAATCCACAGAATACAAACACAAAATAATTAAAATATGAAGAGTACTTAGCTTCACATAAACACATGATTATTTTTAAAAAGTGTCTTACTGCCTTATGGAAACAGATGGAACGTCGCATTTTACTTCAAACGTACTCTGTGTTAAGCAGTATGATAGAGACCTTTTAAGATGTAAATTACTTTAAAATGTAACAGCCAATGCATTTTTTAATGAAAGTCAAGGTTACTTTTTTTCTTGAACTACAACATTTTCTTTGTATGAATTAATAGATCCATTATAGCAGCTGTTGGAATACTGACTTGGGATGCCTTTACAGGACACGGCTGAACAACCTGCATTCTAAATCTCAAAGATTGCACAAATCATTCCTTCAGGTTTAAGGTATGCTTTTTCTTAAAATTAGAACCCATTCTAACAAAAACCCACTTGCAATTGTCACTAGAAAACCAATTCAATCTAATTGCCACAGCGTGATGTTAGACTTGCAGAGGTAGTTTTGATCAACTTTGTAACACATTTAAAAGATTCATTTCAAAGCAATTTAAATTTCAGGTATCAGCACAGAATTCTGTTCCCTCTTCAACATGCTGGCTACTTCTGTAACGTGCATAAAAGGAGACTAAGAAGTACACAGGTCCTTTAGAAGTGCTTTACTACAATATCTCTAATAACCAAAGAAAGGAAAAATACCTTTTTCAGCTGCTGTTCCTTAAAGCACCTTACAGTCCTGGCTGGTTCGGAAATTAAGTTTTTATAGTTCTCGCAGATATTGAGCCGGGATTGGGCCACTTGCATTGTGCCTTCTAAAAGTGATTTCCAAACTGAGTACATGCTCCTGAAGTACCAAAACACAGAAGGGTGGTGGGAAGAAAGAAAGGGAGGTCAGGCATCACGCTGAACACGTGTGTTGATTTGTCTCACAACCGCATACATTCTCCAAAGGATGGCTTTTACAACTAAGCTACAGCACAATTCTTTACGCCGATCTAGCAAATATCTGCACTTTTACAAAAAAGTTTAATTGAAGTTTCACAAAAACTAAGCTTTTCGCCTCCTCTCCCTGTTTTCTGATTTAATTTTGGTGGCAATTGTTCTTGGTTGAACCCACTGCTCCCATGGGACAGACCCTACAGAAAGCAGCAGCTAAAACCCGCCAGATCAGATGATGACAACTTCGGATAAGACCATGCAATTTTAGGCATCTTCAATCAAGCTAGCAGTTACAGCTCATCCATTTTGCCTGAGCTACCTGCGCTTTCTTCATCAAGACGCAACCAGAGCTGCACAGCGAGCTTTGCAGCGCCCCAAAAACCCACCACAAAAGCTCGGAAGCGCCCGAGTCAACCACTGCCAGAAGGGAGGAGGAAGGAGAAGGTGGAGGAGGAAGAGCAGGGGTGGAAGGAGGTGAGATCACAGGAGCCTGCCACGAGCCCACGCGTGCGGAGGCAGGCAGGGTGCAGCAGGTACTTGGAGGGACCTCAGGCACCACGGCGCCTCTGATGGCACCGGGGGCAGGAGGGAGGCTCGTGGCTGGGGAGCACATGAGAGGGGTCTGGGTGCTACGGGAGCACTTCATGTGCACTGGAGAGCGGTAATTCAGTTTACTTCTTCTTCGACACACAACTAACCTGAAGGTGCTCACAGTCCAAAACACAAATCTCTTAACAGTTTGTTCCTTCTGAAGCAAAACTTGGCAGAATACAAAAACGAAGTATTTTAAAACTTCTTCAAAATATTTAGGAGGTACTACTCAAAGGTGGGAGGCATTTAGCAACGGAGTCATTTCTGTTTCATGTTATGACCCACCTTTCTTCTTAATGAAATGAAGTTTTGTAAATGATGGCTTCTTGCCTCCTCGCTGCCAGATGTGATCTAAGACTAGAAATCTGTTGCTTTGTCTCTAACTATGGAGAAATCCGCAGGCCTATTACTCTAACCTTAAAGCTATTTAATAAAATATATATATTCATATACCAACTTCCAAATGTTAATACCCAAAGAAGGTACACAATTATGCTTTTTATCCTGTTGTGTTGTTTATCCTTCCTAAACTATTCAAGTTATAAACAGCTATTTAAGCCTATTTCAAAATTTTAGAGGAAAACAAAGCTTCTTTTTTAACTGACAATCCTCTACAACAATGAAAATAAATCATTTAAACTACAGAAGAGCAGTGTTTCATTGTTGAGAAAAATAATTACACAAATTGAAAATATAAAGACAGCTATTTCGAGACATCCAACTGTTAAATTACCTATAATCAGCTCGCTCATCAGCTTTTATTCCAAGCCAGTCCTTCTTTAAGTATTGGCTAGCCAGCTTCTGAATGCTCTGTTGAAAGAAGGAAAAAAAAGTTAAAACATAAGGTATCTAAAAAAACGTTTTTGCTCTTATATCCGACAAATGATAATCGGACATACAAGGAAACAATCCATTTCTAGTATCAGTAAGCTACTATAATACCCTTTCTACCTTTTTATATTTCTACCCCTTTTTATATTTTTAAGTTTCTGTTGAGATATATTAATGAATTTCACGTTCATATTTTAATTCATAGGGACTCCAAGATCTAAACGCACACCTCAGCTCTAAAAATATTCCTGCGTGTGGATAACCCCAGAGAAACCACTAACACAGAAGGTATTTCTGAGCGGTGTGTGGCCAAATCAGAGCCAGGAATATCGACAGTAAAACGTCTTAATTTGTCACAGACACCACAATCGCAATGCTTATTTAACCGAATGGGCACAGGGGTTCTCGGAAGCAATGACACCAGGTCGCTGGTTCGTGCCCTAGATTGGATCAGCTAACTTTGGTCATTCAGGCACCGTTCCCAGGGAATTCATGAAGCTCTGCTGCTCACAGGATCAGGCCTTTGCTCAGAAGATCACAATAGACTAAAGAGCAAAAAAGCAGTTCATTTTTAACTATTAATGTTAATGACACTGCCTAGTCTCCGCATTTCACTTTGCATGGCCTCAGGAAGCCAATAACATCAGCGGGCAGCAGAACCGAGCTGGAGCGGAGGCGAGGGGGTGGCTGCCGCAGTGCTCCCTCCCGCAGCACCCCGCAGCACCCCGCAGCACCCCGCAGCAGGCATGGCAGGACAGCGCCCTCGCAACAATCACAGCAAGACAATGCAGCAAAATCCTCGGTTTTTAATTAGGCCCATGCTCTTGGACGGCCACGTGAACAGAACTGTACTTCGCGCAGGCACCTGCCGAGCTAGTTAAGCGGCACCAGCACCGTGCCACGCAGCTGAACGCCGCGAGGAACCGCGCTGCTCGCGGTGGATTGGTGCCCGCTGTTTTCACACGTCCCGGATCCAGCCTCCACGTGTTCGCAAACGCTGCCCGTCGCTTACGCGTCCCGCCGCGCAGCTCAGCGCTCTCGCCCACCCGCACAGCCCCGAAGTTCTCGGCAGGGAACAATATCAAGCCCTCAAACAACACGGGCCGCAACGCTTTTCACGAGTAAAGTCACGCCTGTAGCTATTAGTTTTCACATTCCCATTGCAGTTTCTTCTAATTTTAAGAGAGACACGGACTGCATTAGGTAGCTGTTAAAAGAAGAAGAAAACAGTATTTCCTTTAGCCCCAGCACTGCAGTTTGTGATGAGCTCGGGAGCTCTGAGGGACCTCTGCCTGGGGCTGCCTCCACGTTCCTGCCCCTTCTGCATCAGACTCCATCTGCGAGACGTGCCCCACGGCGCCGAACAAACGCTGAAAACCAGAAAACTAACCGAGAGGAACATTTGCTGGCGGTTGAGGATGAGCTATGTCACAGTTAGAGGTGCAAAATGTCACGATAGGCATATCTAAAGCCGTTTTTGCCCACAGAAACCTTATTACTCACAATGTCAGCAAATCAACCACCAAACTAGGGTGATTATACGAGCTTGACCATTTATTTCCAAACTGAACAAGCACACCACAGATATCAACAGAACACTGAGCAGAGGGCTCCAGTGCATGTTGAAGGTGTCTGATCATTCATTAATCTTTCATGGAAACTGATAAGCCAAATGTTTGCGTTTTGCACAAAACTGCTGTAGGCAAATGCATGATTTTTAATTACACGAGTACAGCAGATTCGCTTTCTTAAACTTGATGCTGAACACAACTTTTTTACTGTAAGATCCTTCTTGTTGGTTCCTCATTAAGACTTCTTGTTTCGCTCCACCCAAACAAAGCACCCCACTGTCCAGCTCAGGCTGGAAGTGAGCCGATTGCTTAGCCCTTGGCCTGGCCCAACTCGGCACACAGCCGAGGAGCGTGCCCCCTTCTGCCTCCAAGGTGCACATCCATCGGGTTCGAAGGGCGTGGGATGACGATATTTACCCAAAAGAACAGAGCTGGGAAGAGGCAACAAGAGAAGTCCATGCAGAAGGCTGACCTGATGTCGGTATTGTTTGAGGACGCACTTCCCAGCTCTTCACATTTCCTTAAAGGTAACTCTAGTTATTATTATTTTTAATCAATGCTTGTGGCTATGAAAGGCTGAGAACGCCTGCAATCCCCTGCAAGTGCTGTGCAAGCTCTACTCACCCCCTGCCAGAAGAACCATACTTGGCGAATCCTACCTCCCGTGGTACTCACAGGTTCAACAGGATTTAGGAAGAGCAAATGGAGAGCAGTAGAAACAGAGGGGCTGTGGCACACACCCAGCTGTAACTCACCGTAAGACGACGCACGGCCTTCCCGTGTCTTGGTTTTCCCTTCCTCCCCCCATCCCAACGCACACTGTGCCGTAAATGCCCCCGGGGCCACGCACCAGCCGGCCCCAGCAGAGGAAGGGATGGGACGGGCGACGGCACCCATCCACCACCCGCAGAACCAGCAGCCGGGCACGAAATCCCGCTCAAAGCCAACAGCAGCACCCATCTGCTCGGTTTCCTGCACGCTCGGGTTCGTATTCCCCAGTGCCATGGCTCCTACCCGACGTGCCCCATCGCCACGGGGTATCTAAGGTTCATTTAGTGGTATTTTCTAATAAAGCCAGTTGTGATGAACACTGGGGGAGGAAAAGGAAAAA
>VXAA01002299.1:0-70319 GCA_013399115.1 Anseranas semipalmata | reverse complement strand
AAAAAAAAAAAAAAAGGAACACTCTGGGAATATTACCTATAATACTAATAGATAATAGAAAGTAAGTAGTTAGTGACAGGGAAGTGAAAGATGTCCCAAATTAAAAGATAATTGATAAAGAAGCAGGAGGCTTTTAAAAAGACATATTAATGATGATTTTCAAAGCCTCAAGATCTTCATTAGCAAGAATTGAAAGCTGCTGCTGACAGCCCAGCCCCCTGAAACCTATTACGGATTGCAGAAAGCATGGCAGACACTAGCTGATGTTAAAAGGAGTTTTTGCACAACATCTATCACCAGGACAAATTTAGCACTCTCCTTCAGCAGGAGTGCCCCACATCACCTACAAGTGCTCAACATCTTGCCTCATTTTGATCATTTCTCTTAATTAGAGTGGAATCCCTCAACCAACCCCTTATGACCTTCAGTTCTACGTGTAAACCTACACCGTGCTGTAACTGTTTCAGAAAAGAGGACGGTGAACAGAGAAGGACGGAGAAGTACTCTGAGAAGTCTCCAATATTCAGCGACCCGAGTAACTCCAACACAGGCTGCAAGCGAATGGAGCGAGCGACCTGCAAGCGGCAAGAAGGGAAGGGACGGTGGGAAAAGCCCAGACGGAACGTAAGGCTGCAGGCAACGCACGGAACCGGGGCCCTGGCGAGTTGGGAAGATGCCATCCCGTACGTTTAATGTCCACCACGGTCAATGCAGTGTGTTTCTGACTTGGCAGGGCGACTTCCAAATGCAATCGCTGAGGAGTGACCGAATAGACCGCTCCTGCCCCAGCAGCTCCCTGCCTGTGCATCACGAGCAGCAGCTGCTTTCTGGCATGATTTTGTTTACTAAGAAACATTATTTTGTTTACTAAGTTCTCTTCTGGCAGGCAAACGCTCCCCGAGGGAGAGCTTTGTAACATCTTCGCTCGGCTTTTTTCTCTGGGAGGAGTCAACCAGCTTCAGACGTTTGAAAGACACTTGTGCTACTCAACACCTCACGGCAGGCGCTGCAACAGCAGCAGCTAAAGTAATAGCTTTATTTCTTTTATATATATATACATAATAAAGCTATATATATACATATATACATACACACATACACAACACACAACCACTATTGTGACTTGCACGTAAGATGGAAAATCGTATTCTATTTCATTACTGCTGGTTCTTCACAAGTAAAATTGAGTTGCATCAAGACTTTCTTTTATACTGGAAATCCTGCAGTTTGTCTAGGATCAGATTATTCTAAAGTGGCATTTGTAGTTCTAGGAGAGCGAGACTGGCTGAGAGCAAAGACAAATTGCCACATCCAGTGAGTCCTCCTAAAAGAGAAGAAACCCACGAAACTAAGCTACATGAAATTCCTACGTTTTGAAGAACAAGAAATGCAAAAGATTAGGTCCATCACAAAAAGGCATTCTAGATGCTCATGTTACAGTACCTTCCTCGATGCTCTCAGATTCTCCTAAATCAGTAAGACTCCAACCGAATCGAACCAGCTCCATGATTCTGACTCACTGAAACAGCGAGACACTTATTGCCAACAGCCTCGCAGACAGCTTTAGCAATCAGACAGATGTTTTTCCATAAGCTTGAAGAGTAACTTGAAGCGTATTTTGCACAGTTGACAATCTCTTCAAAACATTTGGATGGGGATGAGGGAAAGTGTGGGAGAGGGAAAGGCAAGGCAAGGCAGCCCGCCCGGTGAGGACTCCAGCTCCTGAGGGCAGACAAACGATTCCGGCTCAGTACTGAATCCCAAGCAAGATATTATGTGTTCACAGCAATTAATTAAAGTAGTATTTTATTTACTAGAGCTGGTCAGCTGATGTAAAGCTGCATCTCTAATAACACTGCTTCCCCCTCCTGTTCGCACGCTGGGGTATTCCTTCCTGCCATTAGACAACTCCTGGTCAAGAAAACAGTTTGCCACCAACACATTTCATCCTTTCATTCATTATCTCTTTCCACGTTCTCCGTTCCTTGGTTTTTGATATTTGAAACACGACAAGGTGGCAAAGGAAAAAAGGGGAAAGCTGAAAATTAATTACAGCAGTGAAAAATCCTCTGGTGGTCACAATAAACATCACCTACGGCACTCGCGGTGGGGCTTAGCCACATAAAGGTCAAATCTCCCGTCCTTCCTGGGTCTTGTTCGTCTGCTACATTCAAGTTAAAAGCTAAAGCCATCATTTCACTGGAAGCATGCTCTTTAATTCTTCCCCAAACATCTTGCTGCTCTCAGCTCAGTCCAAATCTTCCCTGAAAGGCAGGAGCCAACACTTGAAAGACCACACTCGGATTTTTCAGGACGATTTTGAACTTCCAGCACTGTTGGCAGACCCACCTGCTACCCCTCCTGAGTCGCTGTCAGTAAATTTAATAGCATGCGGCCCACTCCATCCTCCAGCTTGCGAATGATGATGACAAAAAATACTGGATTAGGGACAGGCCCTGTGAAGCTTCATTCATTTTTAACAAAAAAAAACTATTTGCTATCTACATGATTTGCCAAATGCCTTTTCACCCTTTTGTAGTTTTATCCAGACCACATTTCCCTAGCGTGCATTTTGACCACGCCGAGAATCAGTAACCGCCCCAAAGCCAAGGCATCCCGCACCTCCTCTATCGACGAACTTGTTAATCTTCCCTTTGCTGCTCCAGTGCTTTGCCAGGAACTGAAAGCAACGTGAGCGATGCAGAACTTCGCGGCTCCTGAGCCTCCTGGAGGAGCAGCACTGCCCAGCCGAGCCGTCCAACACAGCGCTCGCAGCCTTAACGTGGGAAACGACCTGAAGCAGAGTTCTCTGCCGCCCAGCTGACCGGACCCAGAACCAATTCACGTTTATTTATCAAAATATCCTCTAATCTACTGTGTTCCTGGTCTTGCATCGGGCCAAGATCTCTGTGACAGAACACAACAACTCAGGGATTAATATGAGCCAACCTACCCGTGAGGCTCTAGTCCTCCTTGCAACAGATAAACATTGGAAGTTTTCCTCCCTGCCTATCTCCATTACTAAGAGCACCCTGACAGACTATTTCAACAAATGCTAAGTGATAAAATCGTATTTTAGCAGGCTTCCAACTGTTCGCTTCCTCTCCAAGTTTTTCTGTCTTCAGCTCCCAAATTCCAGGAACGCGGAAAACAAACAAAAAAAACTGATGCTGTAACAGTGCTGCAGGGCAGGATTTGCAATACGACTTCTTCAATATTGTTTAATCCAAATGGAAGGTTTTCCTCTGCACAAAAGATGTACACGTAGCAACAGAAACTACCAACATTTACATCTCCAGTCACATGTAAAGAGGCTGGGAAAAATCTGACTCAGTCTTCCTGGCCATGAGCTGCTGCTGCCTAACGAGCAGGTCTCCTTAAAGCAGAGGGTTGCAGTAAATCAGAGCAGACGTCACCTTGATGGCGAGGCAACGTGTCCATAACTAAACAGCAGATGCTGGTAACTGAGCAAGTTACAATACAGAATAAAACTAGTTAAAAAGATCAAGCTAAGCTGAAGTATTCATCTATGCGAGTTATTTTTTATTTTTAATTTATATGCTTTGTATTGTTAAACTAGGAATGTGCTGCCATTCAGAAACACTCCGGGTTATTTTTAAGGCCTTTTTGCTAAATGCCTTCTAAAAACCTCTAGGTTGATGCAAAACTTACGGCGTGGTCCCGCGAGTATTGCAATGTGCTTGCCCTTCTGCACCCGCTGCCCACGCACGGCAGGGCTGGCTGACGGGCACCGAGAGCCGCCTCGAGCTTAGGGCCCCTCTCGTAGCCGCAGCAGGGCTCAGCCCCAGCCCAGCAGCAGGCACAGCACTCAGCAGGGCTCAGCACCCAGCCCAGCAGCAGGCACAGCACGCCGAGCAAGCAGCCACTGCCCCCTCGCCAGGACACCGACCCGAAGCAGGCTGAGCAGAATCACCCCCAGTCTTTGCGTTTGGAATGGACGAAACCGCTAAAAAACTTTTTTTAGTCTTCCAAACACAAGGGTTGTCTTAAAGGAGATTGTGTTTAAACTACACACAATTACTCTTCCCTATACTCATACTAACTTCATAGGTTCTTCATAAACCTAAATGCAGAGTCCTTTTTCATAGCTGCCTTCTTAAGGTCCCTGTGAAACTCTCGGAAAACCTCAGGAAGGGCAGAGCCTCAGACTGTCTTTGAGAAGTTCTGAAGGCTCCACCACAGCACCTCCCTGCGCAGCTGAAGGCAGATCCACAGCTCTGCAGGAGAAACCCGTTTGCCTCTCGCTCAGAAGCGCTCCTGGAGCGAGCCCCCACTCCCAGCAGATAAAGCACAGTCCTGTAGCGTTACCGAACGGCGTACCATTGCCTTACAAAGGTCTGTGTAAGGTAGATCTCTTTTCCATTGCACTGCAGTGGGTAGTAAAGCTTTTAGCAGTGTTCATTTTGCAATTTGGGGTAATCTTTTAGCAAGAGGTTGCCCAAGGCCCCATCCAACCCGGCCTTGAGCACTGCCAGGGATGGGGCACCCACAGCTTCCCTGGGCAGCCTGGTGCAGTATCTCACCACATCTCAATGTTAAGGACAGACTCCGAAATCCATTTAGTAGTCCATGAACATTCAGCATGGAGAAATATAGAATCATTTAAGCTGGAAAAGACCTTCAAGACCCTACCAAGTCCAACCATCAAGCTGACCTGACGAGTCCCACCACCAATCCACATCCCTCAGTGCCACGTCCACACATCTCTTAAACGTCTCCAGGGTGGGGACTCCACCACCTCCCCGGGCCCGCTCCAGTGCTTGGCCACCCTCCCTGTGAAGTAATGAGTTTCTGGTAGATGAAGCAAGAGAATGAAGTCATGGCTAAACGCCCGTTTTTCTGCATTTACAAGTCCCATTGCAAGTGTTAATTGGACGTGAAGCTTCCCAACTGCCATAGAGCTCTGGAACAGCAGGACGTGGCATCTTCACCTATGCAAACTATAACCCAAACACGGCACATGAAAATGACTGGAACAAAGCAGTTGTACCATTCACTCAAAGGAGCGGCTCCTTTCCCACTACCGGACCCACCATCTCCTCTGCTCTCTGTGAAACAAATGCCGCATCCTTCCTCCGTCTCGAACGCATCGTTTGCACAAACTCTGAGCAAGCACTGCCTGTGAAGGAGGCAATGGGATGGGACAGATCTTTCCTCCCCATCATTTTCTGCTATTTTAATAGAGATAAACCAAAAGCACAAAGAGGTGCTATTTAACATGACTCTGAAGGCACCTGATAGGGGTTTGAACCAGTGCTGCTGTCAGGTAGAGACACTTCTCTGCACAATCTTCTGTCTTAACACCTGAGAAAGACCACTGCAATCTGACCCCATGGGCTCCTCAAATGCCAACTGCCTCCCTCCTCCACGCCCAAGTGGGAGCTTCGTGCTGCCGGAGAGAGAAGAAAAGCATCGCGACCTAGTGCTGTGGGAAAGAGCAAAGAACCAGCTATGACTGAAGAAGTTAGAGCTTCTCAAATTCTCACCTTCCCTATGCTTATCTCCCCAAGTTCCGTTTTGCAGAGTGAGACCATAACCTGGCACTTCCTCATTTTGTAATGTGTGAGGATTTAGTGCAGTTTTAAATTCCAAATTTCCTGTAATTCACCTCTTGGGTGGCTGATGAAGTCCGGCAGCCAATTTCATCTTCTACAATATTTCTGTCCGGAAGAATAACGTGGCTGCCTCTCCTCCACAAAGCAGAAGAGTCTGGACAGGATCTCATAGGCACAGACTGAACTAGGGCACGAAGAACGACGGTAACTAGCTCTAGCTCGCCTGCCCGGAGGAACTTGAGAGAGAAAAGCCTTATCCTCCTTTCAGCGAGACCCGTCCAAAGGCATCGATCTGCATCAGCGGACAGCTGCCCTGCATGAACGCCTTCAACACCGCCACCGGAATCGCTGTCTGGGTCAAGTCATTTGTTAAAGAAAGAAGCAAAAAGGTTAATATAGCTTTGTACACTCCCAAATATGATCACACAGCTCTCCTACCCACGGTAATTTCAGTCTGTCATGATCAACACTGCTATTTTTTTTTTTTTCTATCTAAAAAAGGAAATGCTTTCTTTACCAAAAAAAAAAATTTATAATCTAACCAAACCCTTTTTAGAAGAGACTGGTCAAGAGATGCCTGGCCTCGTTTGGGAAGGAACCTGAAAAACCCAAACTTTTGCTCCCAAACAGCACCGGCTGCCTGATGGCGGAGAAGTGCTGGGGAAGAGGATAAACGTGTTCTCACAGCATGAGCAAGTTCAGGTGTCTTCTGAAGCGATTTTGGGGTAGAGTCAATTCCGTAGCTATTCTCTGGGAGGTGAAAGGAAGCCCACTTCATGTGGGTGCACAGACAAATTAAGCAAAAAAGAGAACGGCACAAGAAGAAGAACACTGTGACACCGGAGGGGACACTAACAATATAACAAGCCACAGCAGAATGGAATGCTACAGAATGTATATATTTTCTGACTTTATTACATTAACGGGTAGAAAGACTTTAACAGATTGCAAAGTAAAGGCTGGGAATTTCATGAAAATAGGATGATGAAACTACGTACCAGTCCAGTCATCCACAGGACAAATTAAACACTAATAAAACCAGACTCATTATCAAAATTCACAGGTTGCAACACAGGGGATTTTAAGAAAACTGTTGGAAAATACATATGACATCAAAAGCAGTATGTTACTTGGGGAAGTTCTGCTAGGGAAAGTTCCACAGCCCGATTTTACTTCCACTTGATCACAAGGTTATAGAACACGTGTAGCTGAATTTCAGTGTGGTGAAACACAGGGTTTCAGGGAAGAATTAAATAAGTGGAAAATTCAAATTAAAAGAGGCTTTAAAAGCCTGCAAGCGCAGTGCCACAGAAAGATGAAAATATTCTAATAACTGCAGTTGTTTCAGACTATTAATAACATGCCGAATTATGAACTAAGCAGTGTAAGAACCTTACCAAAATTAAACTCATTAATCTTCAGTTAATTTAAAGAAAGCTCATGTATATAGAAAGAGCATATAATTAAGAACAATGGTTTAAGAGACTCAGGCCAGGAGACAGAGATAATACCTGTTAAACTAAATATTTATATTAGCGAATACAGCTGACTTGCACCAGAGTCAGGAGGTACAAATTAAGGAAATTAAATGTACAGCAACCGGCAAGTTAAATTATCTGATACCTCTTAAAAAACCTCACGGATATCAGCACATAGCGGCAGACGGGTTAAGCCTGACAGCTGAGTGACTTCGATTTGTTCCTAGGGCACTGCTGGTGCACTAACTGGTACCGCCGGACAGCTGCAAAGCTCTTCAGCCCTACAAGAACCTGAAAATACGTGAGAGCAAAGACAGCTCCTACTGACCTGGTGAACAACCTGGACACGTCCAGCCGAAGAGGCCCATACCTGCCCCGTGCGTTCGGGCTTCACGCCGTGCCGCTGCGCTCCAGGTGCGCCGGCAAAAGCTGGCACTTGGAAGCGAGGGGATAAGCGAGCTGCAGTTATTGATCAGTCAGTTATCAGCTATAAGCATCTCTTATCCTGCCTCGTGTCAGCCCTGAGTAAGGTAACGACTCCACCAACATACCCCAGGCACACAGAGCGGCACACTGCGTAAGCTCAGCGCTGTTGTTTGCTTGCAAGTTACTTTTAATGACTTCCAAAAGCAGTGCAACATGAGAAGAATTCACCTAAAAAGACACCATCCAGGAATGCTGGCCTAAAATGAAGACGGGCTGCTGACCTCTTCCTCCTCTGAGGCAGACTGCTGGAGAAAACCGTACCAAAGACTGCAAGCATGTAACACCACGGGGCTCACCACCGCTGGGCGACTTTGCGTCTATGGCTAACGCGCACGGGTTTCTTCCCTCCTTCAGATAACACCATTCGCAAGAATTCCGGTTTTGCATATTGTTCCTGGTGATACCAGGACTTCAAAAAGCCTACCAGCTGCAAGTATCCGCATTTACTGCCACCAACATAGCAGCGCTTTAAGGAACTGCGAAACATTCCTGGCAGGTCATTCCCTCAAAGTTGTTAGGGCTCTTAACTGGTGAGCCCAACACTCCCCTGCAATAAGCATTACTTACGGAGTCCGTACTTTATCGCCCTAGCAGCAGACTGCAGAACATTGCTTCTTGCCGTTCTTCACCCGCAGAGGAACACATCTTATGTGCACCTTATTCCATGGTGTAAAAACGTTTTGGGGTTCGGTGCGTTCTCTGAAGCGGTCAGCACCAGCTCCGGCAGCGGCTCAGCACCCGTCACTGCTCGGTGCCCACGGGAGCGAGCAGGCTGCCACCCCACAGCCTGTGGGAGCCTCGTAATTAAAGGTTCACATGATCACAGAGCACTGACAAAGCTCCATGGTTTAGGTAGTAGAAACCTTTTTTTTTTTTCGTTCTACAACAGCTGGCAAGTAAGCATTAAATGCGTTGTGCTTCACGTAATATTTATGGATCAGTTTACAACAACCGAAGTTTCACTGTTCTGAACTTTATCACACTACAGCATCAAAATTCATTTTGCATTCGGTAATTAACTTCTGAGCTCCTTAAATCTTCCGAATATGGAACCTGTGATTAGGTAATCTTTTATATTCAAATCTTCTAAGTCATCTTTTTGACATTAGCTAAAATGTGCACATCGTGCAGTGGGAGGAAAACACACAGTTTTCCTGCAAACACAAAGCCACGTCCCAGCAGGGCTCCCGACCTGCCCCACAGCCTGCCAGAGGCTGCCTGGGCCAGCAAATCGAACCTGCGGAGGGGCATTTCGGTTTTGGTAAGCACGCCCTGGAAGCGTTGTTACGAACCTTAGGCGCGTAAGCAGAGACAATGAGCCACAAATTTTTAACAACAAACGAAGATGATTCTCCTTGGCTGGACGACCCAGCTGAACAAACAACCAAATTGCTCTGCAGAAACCAGAAAGAGAAGCGTGCTGCTTACACGTGCAAGGAGGCTTCGGCATCGTGATCCAACTATGGAGGTCTGAACCTTTGTTTTCCGAAGTCCAGCGCTGCACCGCTCAGCCGGCCAGAGGAGGCGGCAGGCGAGTCCAGGCATACCCAAGAGCATCATGGACATTTGGGGTCAGCGGGCCCTGAAGCTGCTTTTCTCTGTCCTCTGCCTGTTCGTGAAGCTTGAAAATCGACCCCCGTGGAGGGGCCGGTGAATGATTTGTCAATAACTTCAGTGGCAATGATGTGCTGTGGGGGACAAAGGGAAGAACAAATGCATGCCGGGGAAGGGGAGCTCCATCCAAGTGGTTTCTGAACAATCTGCATTCATGTAAGCAGATCACAGAATGCTTTGGGTTGGAAGGGACCTTAAAGCCCCCCCAGTGCCACCCCTGCCATGGGCAGGGCCCCCTCCCAGCAGCCCAGGCTGCCCAAGGCCCATCCAGCCCAGCCTGGAGGACAGGAGGTCACGCTGCAGATAACACCGTGACTGTGTCCTGCAGGGAAATACAGGAGAAACTCATGTCAGGAGAAACGTGGCCAAGGACAAATTAACATCTCCAGTCTCTGGCCCGCTCACGGCAGCTGATCTGCAGGCTGGTATGAGCTGATAAACTGGATTCACGGGCCTTTAAGAATGAAAAAAAAGAATAAAATGCAAGCGTTGATTCCTTCCCTTCACTCCAAGCTTGGTTACGTGTCAGCCAGAGCACCACTCCGTGGATTGCTTGGGCCAGCTCAAATTTTTGCAGTTTGCATTTTTAAACACCAGCAGAAGTTTCTTCAATCTTTCAGCTGAGCTAAGAAGACAAATGACATTACCAAGAGTCTTTAACCCACGGTCTGTGCTCCGGTTAATGTTTGAGACACCACCACTAGAGCACCAGGGCGCGTGCCTGACACTGCAGTTCATGAATGCAAGATGCCAGTGCGGCGTTCAACCTCCAGCGACGAGAAATTCACTGTTTGCCTGAAATTGTCAATGCTCGTACCCCAAGATGCCGAAGTGGAGCCAAGGTTTCCCAACACTTCCCACAAAACGGAATTTTACACTCTTGGGCTGAATACAAAAAGGAACCTTGGAAAGCCGAGCTCGCTGCTCCTCTCGCGCCGATGGTGCCGGGAGCTGGCGGCTTCCCCACGCACGCCGAGTCCACTTGGCACGGCAGCGGCACAGGCAGCGGGGCTGAGCCGCAATGCAAATGCACTGGTAGATTGTTTTTTCTTTTCCTGAAAGAAGCAATTAAAACAAATCCACTCCAGGTCCATGAAAATATGACGTCCTACTGAGAACCTTCGGGGCTTTTTTCAGTGGAGCACTACAAGAAACGGCCACATCCCTTCCAGAGCTGCAAACAGTTTGCTGTGCAAGGTGATGGCACGGCGCGAGCACCACTGCAAAGCACCGGCCAAGGCCTAAAGGCGATCACCTACAGGGCTGCTGCCCAGGCAAGGCGGCCCCAGAGCTCCCAGCCCGGTTTCAAAAGGCAGCGCCGAGTTTCAGGGGTTGCAGACGTTGGAACTCCTCCATCATACAGAATTCCTCCCTGCCTGCGACTCCGCATTCACTGCGAGTGGAAGTGGAACGTCATTTAATAACAATATTACGTAGTGCAAAGGGGGGCGTGAGCGTTTGATCAACCTTAAACCGTCTTTACTAGCATTTCAAGTTTACCAAGGGTAAATTTGGTATCTCAAGGTATCCTGGTACCCTAAGAAAAGACAAAAAGATACCCTTGATTTAAAGAAATTTCTATTTTCAGTGTGATAGAAGAGCAGGCAGTTGTAACTACCACAGAGATGCTGAAGATTTTGTTCATGTTCACATATCTGGAGCAAGAATTCACAGAATATCCTGAGCTGGAAGGGACCCACAGGGATCAGAGTCCAAAAAACCATACAAATAAAAACCAAAAAACAGACAGAAGCCCTCCACAGCCCAGGATACAGGTGCTAAAGCACTCGGTAAGGGGAAGAACAGTCTGTTAGAAATTATTTTTTTCTCCAAAGTTATAACGCAAGCCAAATCTTGTAAGAGCTGCCAAGAGGAGCCAAGTTCATCTCAGCTGGACTTCATTCATATGAAAAACCTCCTTCCTGCCCAGTTAAAAAAGGATTTGATGGGAGCAATTCGGAAAAAAGTCATCACACATCTCCGTGCAGAAAACAGACTGGCGAAAGCCAGCTGCAAGAGGAGGGCATGTCTGCGCCCAGGTAGTTCCAGCACAAATTCACCCGGGCCGCGCGTCGTTCCTCCCAGGCGGTCTCATCCTGAAGGAGCTCCTCGCTTCGGTAGTTTGCAGGCAGGATAAGTAGGAAGAACAACTCCGAAAACCTCTGTCATCTGTCAAGACTGGGGTTTTTTTGATATTTTTTTCTGCTTTCTGAACAGGTCCTGTGGCTAGTTTTACTTCCCCAGGCACCTTCTTTACTATTTTTATAAAATCTTTGATTTTCTGGCAAATTCCCAAGTCTGCTTCCAGGTCAGGTCAAAAAGAAAGGAAAGGGGCAGGACAGACATACGGCACTAGAGTCATACCCAGATCGTCTGGGGCAAACCTGGGCTCCGAGCAGGCTGCTGCTTAAATAACCCAAGTTAATCTTTTCTGGCTGTATGTTCACTAATGGCCAAAAGGCAAGCTCTCGAGAGCGAGTTCACTCATGTACGAGTAAAACAAATCAGTGAGGTCTGAGCTTACCTCAAACGGAACACTTACAAGTCCCTAACAGTACAAAATACACTGTTTTAACTTAACGTATCTGAGCAGAGGACTGAAACGAGTTACTTGGAAGCAGATGCTTATTTCAGACACTCACACCAGCAACAGAACCAGCACCCGGGGCTTTTTGAGGACCTGGTTTATCATAAGGTTCCGCTTCAGTGATAAATGGAAGTTCCCAACATTTTCAATATTAATTTAAATTGCAATTTAAACAAGATAAATGCTATTTTCCTACTAGACACTTTGGGGAGGGGGATGAGGAGAAGCTCTGGTAGAAATAAAACATGAAGGTTGAAAGTTTTTAGGAAAAAAAACAACCAAATTTAACATTGATACAGTAAGATGCACTGCGCAAAAAAGACCAAATCCCCCAAAGGGGAGAGTCCTTGGAAAAAAATATATATATGAGTTTGATTGCAAAAAGGGAACAGAAAGAATAAAGTAAGGGAAAGTGAATTTACTTTTTGGGGTGGTCCTACGGGGACACACAAGTTGGACTTGATGACCCTTGTGGGTCCCTTCCAGCTCGGATATTCTGTGATTCTATGGTTCTACTCCGTAATTCTGGAAAGCGGGCAGCTGTTCAGAACTGAATTCAAAGCTACGTGACAGAAAATACAGCTCTACATCTTGAGGAATATCCTTGCAGCCATCCGAACAAGCCAAGGAAGCAACCATTCGATATGGCCATGAAAAGCTTCACACTCCTGACACCTGTACAGTTTCAGTGCTAAAATAACAGCGGAACTATTTACACCGAGCAGAACAGCTGCTCAGCTACTGCGCGTGCCAAAGTCGCATCCAAGAATGTCAGCAACACGCTTCAGAAGTATTTCTTCTCTAAACTTTGAAAAAGAATCATTAGAAATTGCTCAAAACTTTTAAATTTTATAACATTCACAGCAATGGAAAAAGCTTACAGAACCCCCCCTTTACTTGCGAAAAGGGCGATGGTGGTTACGGACAGCGTTTTGTACGAGGGGCTCCGGACCGCAGCTCGGCTTGGTTTTGCCTTCGTGCATCTCCTGGCAGCTCAGCCCTGCAGCGCTTCGCCGCCGGCTCCTGCAGCCCGGGTGCCCTTTTCCTTCCCTGCTGCCGCTGGGCTGGGGGACCCCAGTACTTCTTGCTGAACGTCAAGGCACTGGAGAGCATTTCGCTGTCAGGGTCCCATATAATCTCTAAGAACGGTCGCTCACATAAAAACCAGCATTCTCTAGACCATATTTCATTGCCTTCCTCCCTTCTGCACTATTACATATATATATATATATATTTTTTTTTTTTTTCAGTTTAGCGTAATATTTACTTTAAGGTTACCAAAGAGGAAGAAAAGCAACCAGAGTTACAAGCAAACTCAACTGGAAGGAATTTAACAAATGTATCTGACAAGATTTGCAAAAAATCCTGTTATGTTCATTTTCTGCTTCACGTAGGTTTTCATGTATTCACAATACCCTGTCGCTCGGAGAGATGTGAGCAAACTGTTATATTTACAGAGCAACACAAAGCATTAATTAATAGATGACAAAGTCATCTGCTTCTGTATTCCCCACCGCTCTTCAAAGGAAAATCATTTCCAACCTAAATACAGGCTTCATGGAAAGCCCTGAAAGGTTTAACAAAAACCTCTTCGCTCAAAATGCTTACAACTCTTAAGGCAGCAAGCTATAAATTATTAAGTAGCTTGTCTAATTGCTTCATGATGGCATCCAAGGATTCCAGTCCCCCCTACCCCCACATCCCAAGCCGCAATTCCAGCTGGATGCACTTTCAACACAGACCATTATTCACGAGAGTCCGCTCTAATGTTCAAGTGAGGTACCAGAGGTCAGGCTCCTAGTAATAAAACAAAGAGCAGGATTCCCATACCCACACAACATCCTAAATCGAGCGCCACAGCAGCAAGCTGGCAACTGGAAAACCTAGGAAACCTCATCAATAAGCGATGGAGAAAGGAGCTGGATTACACAGACCCATCAGATCTTAAATCCCCAGATTAAGTCATTTTTGGAGAATGCTCCAATAAACGCTGCTCTGAACCACGGCTGTAAATCAGCAGCTTAACCCAACAGTCAGGGAACTTGCAGTCAGAGGACGAGAGGAGCAAAGGGAAATCAATTACCAGTCATTATGGAAACTACATGCAAAGCACAAAAAACACACTACAGGTTAAACTCATACCCAGTTTGTCAGCATGCACAGGTTTTCCAACTCACTGATTCATTAGTTCTGAAACACCACGGGCAGAGGAAACACACACTTAATGGCTCAGAGTTTGCAAGCTATCACCCACAGAAAATCCCAAGATTCGTGAAAGTGCTAACTGCTGAAGCAGTAAGCCTTGGCTTGAAGTTTCTTGTCTTCTTAATTTACAGGCGTTAAACATTCCTTGCTTCCTGCCTGGTATCTTTCACTTTGACGAAGTTATTTCTCAGTGCAGCAAAGCGCGGTGAGCGGCAGCGCTGCCTCCTGGGAACGCAGCACGTGGGCCGGCAGGCACGCTGGGCGTCCCCTCGGCTAGCAGGAGCACATCGGCCATGCAATACCACACCGACGTGCAAAATAATTCAAATACCTGCCCAGCTGGCGCTGCCAGCACGCAAGCCACCTGTAAATGCCAAAGGACAATGGTCGCGGGGGGGAAATGGCTGTAAGTGTGCCCCAGGGACCGGGGCAGCAGCACCAAGAACCCGGCAGTGACAGACACGAGTATGGAAGTAACAAGCAGCATGGATGTGTAACCAGCAGGGCTAGCTCACACGCCTTTCATGGCAAAAAGCAAACGAAAAAGGAGCATGGAAGGGGTTGTTTTGCTCTGCAGCAATCCTTTGCGTAAGGCAGCAATCGAAACTCAATCTGGGTACACTGAGACTGTCCCAGTGCAAAGGTTGACGTGCAATAAAACCGTGGCACCACAAGAGCTCGTCCTTCCTGCACCCTGGCTGTCAGAAGATTAAGAAACAACATTCATACGCGCACAGGTCGGACAAACGCACAGAGAGAGCCGGCTCAACGCCCGCGATGGAGCGCCGGCAGGGAAGTGTCCCCAGCACCCTCTCCTGCCCTCCTCTTCTTCCCTCGCTAGGAGCCCAATTGTGTAATTAATTGTTTTACATAGGTGAAATGGGCCATTAGAAAACATCAGACAACACTTAATTTATCATTTATGCAAGGATGAATGCAAATCATTTTGAGGTTTGGGTTTTTTATTCCCACACCCCTAATTAATATTCATGAGGATAATTTCACAAAGGCAGTTATAAAACTACGTCGGGGCAGCCTGAAAATATCGTTGTGCTACCACGGAACGAGGAAATTCTCTGCCCCCGCCCCGAGAGGGGGATTTAAGCCCAAGGCAAACATCGACTGAATGATGGGTTTTATAATATTTTAATCGAGTTCCTCGTTACACAGAAATAGCACTGTGGCAAACCAGATAACGTTATACAAAGGCTAAGTTCATTTGTTCTGGACAGGTGGCCGGGCTGCAGCCCAGTGCCGGCATCCAAAGCCCGCCCACAATAGCACTAAAGACGATTATGCAAATGCTCCCCATTCCCTGCTATTTTCCCAGGAATGGGAGAAGGGCTCCGTGTGGAAGAAGCAATTGTTTCCCAGTCATGTGGAAAACAAACCGAGAGAAAGAAGGGAGGGAATGTGAACGGGAGATAGCAACACGTACCCTCAGTGCTCCGCTCCTCCGCGCGCTGCCCGATAAATGCTTGCAGCGATCCCGACGGTAACGTGATTTCCATACCGGAGCGCGGCTAGCAGGGGTCAGACACAGAGTTCAGAGCCCAGGAAATGTATTCTTCATACGCAGCTATTCTACTTTTTCCCTTGTATTCTACTGCGGGACAAAGCAGTTTAAAGCTGGTAACTCTGCTTCGCTTGTAATACATCACTTAAACGTGAGGGCTGCTGCCTGCCTCCGGCAAGCAAAAGCTGTGCCGGGGAGCTGGGCAGGATGAGCAGCAGCCACCGAGCCAGCTGGGAGCCCCAATTCCGTCGGGATTTTACACTGTCGAAGGATTTGTTCAATTCCTCCTCGTGATCATGGAGTAGTTAAAAAACAAACATGAAATCGATGTGTGAACGCGATGTCTTTGCTTCAGCTTCAGCCCTGCAATGATCTTTAATTCGAACGTGTTTTTACTGAACCACAGCACCTTACGCCATGGCACAGACTAGTTCAAAGGGGTACAAAATTTACTCTTAAAAAGCGCTAGAAGGGTTCTTGCATTTCAAACACAACTCCTCAAACCCACGGAGCCACCCGTCCCTACACAACCGCTCCCCACCCTCCCAGGCCACGCAGACGGCCACAGGCAACCAAGCGGGACCCCACTCACCAGCACCCGCCACTCGCATGGTCTTAGGGCACGACCACCGCTCGTGTCCCACACAGCACCAGATATTAAGCACAGCCAGAGCAGCGGCCATGGGCCACAAGTTATAGCATGGATTCAATTATCATTGTTTTTTCTTTAATTAGCTACTATTCTTTACACTTATGGTTCTAAGGAATCAAGTTCCTACAGCTGGGATCAGGAGAACAAAGTAAGAACCAACCCTCTGGTTCACCTCCTTCAAATGGGGGAAAAAATCGTTCCTCAGTGCCCCAAAAGACATGGCAATCTGCATTACAGCAAGCCCCCACGTTGGTTGAGTATAATGCATGCAACAATGTTCAGGAACAGTTCCTATTTGGAGACCTAAAGACCAATTCCTCTTCCACTCCAAACAAAGCGACACAGGCTTTTTCCAATTCCAGCACTGTAATTTGTAATAATAAAAAATAAAAGCTACCTCCTAGCTCTGGATCTTTTACTTTTACAAGCGCAGCTTTTCAGAACTTATTTTTTTTATGCTTCTTTTTGCTTCACCTTGACAAGTGCTAACCCCTGAGCCGCTTCCCAAAGCGTACGTGCTTTGCTTCCCCACTTGCTGCGAGTTTGTCTCCATTTCAGATCCCCACCTCTTCCCCATTAGGATTACAGCAACTGAAATTCTTCACGCTGATCTTCAGCTCACGAGTTTCTTGGCAGTCCTTGCCATTGCTTTACAGCGATTAATAAAATCCTCCTTACATAACTGATAGTATTGCTACGTTTCCTCATTCAACAGAACTTACAAACAGAGGTGCTGAGTGAAGACACTGACTCAGATGTTCAGCATATGCGCGCCGCCTTAATCGCGTCCCTCCTGCCTGTCTGCAATTACTCCGCGGTTATTCTGACACTCCTCGGAATTCCTTACTCTTCCTTTTTCCCGAGCTATCAAGCACTTTGCACTTCCACCAACCCTGCTGGTTTTCTCCCTCTCTTTTGCAGGAGGCTCCTCCAGGACCAGCCTACCTGGTGGCTTCTGTGCACTCTGGAGATCTCCCAGTATCCTTCCACTGCTGCTCTGGGTGCTTGCCCATCCTCAGTTATCACTTGCCTTTCAGCATGACACCTTCGGTTCCCATGTCCCGCTTCCCTTACCTTGTGACAGCTCGGCTCAGGCTTCTCCCCACGCACTCCTCTTGCCGTTCTTCCCCTACCCAGGCCTTTCTGTACTTCCATTTCCAACACGATCAATCCAGTCAATCTCCTGAACTCTTATCTTAGATTTAACTTTTTTTTCTTTCCTTCCCCCTCCAACTTCCAACACTTCCCAGCTCAGCAGCTCCTCATTCTTTACCCACCTCTCTTTCTTTGTCTTGGCCTGCTAGCACAAAACTTGATCAGCCGTTCCTATAATCTCATTTTTTATGCTGTTCCACAGCGCTTCACCATTCATTTCTTCTTTCACCAGAGACAAAATTCCACCCCCCAACTCCTTTGTTTTCTTTCCCGTATCTGGCTCTTTCCATCTGTGCTTATCGTAGATCTTCGTTCTTGACACTTTTTTGGTTGCTCTCAGCGCCGCTGATGCCAGAGCTCACTTCAGCTCTAGAGGTAATTCTGGGAGAGAGGAAGCCTTCGACAGCCTTAGGAACATGCCCTGATTTACTGCAGCTCTGTCCGGAGTTATCAATTATTGTTCGCCCTCCTGGGCAATCCACTGAAGCTTCAGAGGACAGGAATTATTTGGGGACTGAACCATATACTTTCACATGTAAATAATCAGGAACTTCAAAGAGACACAAAAAGGAACGCACAAGCATGGCTAAAAAATAAATCACATTTCGTATTTTAATTCAAGTATGCCTTCAGGCTATGGCAGTATTGGTATTGTTTTGGGGGTCGTTTCTGCATAATAGATTTTTGCATATTAGAACAGCACAACCAGCTGTAATTACATGACTACACATAACCAGATTTTACTAAAAGTCCTGCTCAATCTTTCATTGAATAAATTTTATGTATTATTATTGGTCTTTTTTCTAGGTATACAAAAATATGTAGACAGAGGGACACAAACCATTTAGAATATAAAAACAGGCTGACAGCCACAACGTCATTTACTATAGGGGAACAAACCCAGCCTGCTGTATCAGAAATTCAACCCGTGGTCTCCTCCCCATAATCCTCCTTCCCCAAACCCCCCCAAACGTGACCGGAGAGCACAAGGCGAGCCGCGGCCGTGCTGTGCGCTCTCCCCGCCGGCACGTCACCAGCGCGCCCCGGATCAGGACCCGCGCACGGAGGCTCCCCCTGCCCTCCTCCGCAGGGACCTGGCAGATCTCTTAATTTAGCATACGATTAAGATATGTTTATCAACTCCTTGCTTCACTGCAGGCCTCCAGCCCAATATTTTCGGCACGGGTGTATAGATAGTGCCACCATTCATCACGCAGAGCTTTCTGCTGCAAACCAGAGAAGTCCGGGCAAATGGCAGCTCTGGACTCATTGCGAGATGAGTCGTGTTTGAGTTCCCACCCCTTACAGGTAACTCAGCTATCCGTTCTCAAAATATTTTTGCTCTTTGGGTATTATCTGGAGTTGGGGAGAGAAAATTCTGCGCTACAAGCTGTAGGGAGAAGAGGAAAAAGAAATTCATTGTAAATAATCAGCTGCTCCTGGGAGACAGAGACATTGCAGTGTGCCAAGTCAAATTAATCCCAGACACAAAGATCTGAATAAGCTTTAAAACTGAGATAAAGCAGGGAAATTAAATAGATCACTTAAAGAAATAAAACTAACCTCATTCGGTACTGCATTTTACACACTGGCCAATGTGTGCCTAAAATTCAAAGTTTCTGCAAAGGAAAATGCTCTTCACATGAATGCCTGAAGCCGAAAAGAAGAGAGCACTGTATATAGAGACTGGAGAATGCAGATGGCTTTCTAAAGTCTTGTTTCAAGCAAATGCATCAAGAACAAATTTCTCATAAGAAAAGCCAACAAAATCTGTTTTTAAAAGATCCGAAATAGAATCAGAACCGAAGTGAACTGCATTCATATTGAAATCAGCACTGCTAGATAATAGATTTTAGAAGAACTACTTTTATTTAGCCTACAGTGAGCTTCAAATTTGCAGTCTGGTCTCATCTCTCCACTCAAGCCTTTCTTTATCACATTTTTCATTTTGACTCCTTGGTCTTTAAATAAACGGTGTGTTTCTCAACACAACATGTCAAACTCAGCTCTGATGGAGCTTAATTAACTTCTACGGGGGCGCGTCATTAGAAAACATTTAGATTTTGTTGCAGATTTACAGAGTGCTTTACAAACACAGAAGAAAACAGATTTCCTACCTGGAAGCACTTCTAACAAATAAAAGCAGCAATAAGCCGGGTAATCAGAACTGGCTGCGAACAGGAAGATGTGGAAGTGAAGCAGTGTTCTGGGGGGCACAGAGCAGAGGTTGCTGAAGGCTGAAGGCTAAGAGGCAAGAAATTGAGGAACGAGAAGAAAAAGAACAGAGGCAAGCTAACAGGCAAGGGCACGATGCTTTAGAGCTTCACAAACAAGGAGCTTAACTGTAAAGCAGTAAAGGACAAAAAAACACTTGTGCTTAGAACAAATAAAGTAGGAGAATCTATCTCTCTCTATTTCCATGGGATGACCTGAACAAAAACTTTCTTTCGTTTCAGTCGCTAAATAAGGACAAAGATGTTAGTACTTACGATGACTGAGAAAAACATTCTGGCAATAATAAAAAGGAAAAAAAAAAGAATCAAAACATATGTGAAATATAGAAAAATGGTCACTGAAAGATGATATCTCACTGTTTTCCAAACTAAAATCTAATTCGTTTGAGGAAAAGATGAAAGCAGATTTGGGAATTAAAAGCAAACGTAGCGATGGTTAGAGGCAGGGAAGACCTACCTAAGATGGGCTCAAATCACAAGGCTTGGATACACTTGGACAGAGCAAAGGAGGGTTCACTGGAACCAGGCACTCGCGCTCCGAGATGCTCAACTTGTGGCCAAGGAAACCCGGGGATGACTGAAAATTGAGTCGGCTGCGAAAAGCTTCCAGACACATCGTACCCCACGAGAAAAACGAGCATAGCACCACCACCTAAACACACAGACATAAAGCAGCCTCGGCAGCAGGATATGAGCCATTTAATGAGGCCACATGGAGGCTGGGACGATTAAAAAACGTTCTGGTATCATGCGGTACATATGTAAATGAGGGCCAATTAATGGCACTAAATTGCTTCTCACCTTTAAACAGCTTCCTAAAGCCAGCCATGATTTTTCTTCACTTTTTTTGTATCCCATTCTTGCGCTAATATGGTGGCCTTCTGCGACACCTGGGTGCTGCCATACACGCGCGCATCTTCCCGACAGCCTGGAAGGAGGCAGCGGCACTTCCTCGGTTTGTTTTCCATTGCCCACTGCCCCAACAGGGACATTTCTGGGCACCTCGCCAAATGATATTTAATTAAAAGCTCCTCTGCTTTTGATTCTGTTGTAACTTGGTTACCAGCCCCACTGACCATTTATGCAGCGAAAGGAATTTAATAAGAAACTGGTTTTCTGTTGCGTTTACAGAACCGGTGACAGTGTAATTCTGACTGTAGAGACAGCTAGCAGCACAGTGTGCTTAAATAGACTCAGAGAGGTAAAAATGTTGAGACAGAAAATGCCCCAAATCACTGGAATATTACGCACATTAATACCGTATGAATTCAATTTAGTTCAGCTTCCCATTCGGCAAACCAATGAACTTTCTTCGGCAGAAGCATTTCTCACAAACTACCTCAATAATCCCAAGCCCATCGACTCCAGAAGTGAAGCCTGGTATCAGAAAGAAGAAAAAAAGGTATCTTTGTTTAAACCTACATCTCCTGGAGCACGGAGATGCACACCAATGAAGTGCACAAGCATTACTTGGAGATCAAGGGATAAACGCAGCTCGCTGCATAACACGAGTTCTTTGTATTTTGGGGCTGGTTGTACTTTATCTTTTTTTAAATGGTAGGAAAACCTCTCTGAACCTATCAGTAGCCTCTGGTCATGGTTTTAAACACCTGAAATCAAATCTTAACCACAGTGAACTGATTACTAACCTTCCTGATAACCTCCGCACTGATAACCCGGGCCGCGTAACCGCCTCCAGAAAACTCACTCCTGACATTTTTCGGTGCAGCAGCCACAAGTTATTGAGGACAACTGATGACTTCTCCCTAAACTGGCAGGGCCAAGTGAGTTTCAACATCAGAAGCCTTTCTGAGCAAACTAAGAGAATGGATACGGGTGCTACCTTCGGGAGAGCTGGCACTGCAGCTTCCATCAACTCCAAATAAAGCAAGACGGGCAGTGCTATGCGGGCAGCTTCAACCTCAGCGTTCTCCCATCTTGATGTCAACATGAAGTGGTAAACCTCTGAACGAGTTACCAGCCTGATCACGAAAAGGAAAGTTTGCTTCTCGGTGTCAGCTGGGTTCACTTAATCTGACTCGTCCCTATGTCTTCACTGGAAGATATTTTTGTTTTTAAGCCTACTGAACAATTAACACTGCAGATATTAGAAAAATCAAGATTTCCCTCATTTTACTGCCTTCACATAAGATTATCAGACTAGCATGCTGGTTTTATATACTGCTGTTAACACCTTCTCACGTTAAGTATAACTGATTGGAACAGGACCTATTCCTGCATCCCGCTTGTGCTCACGCCGAGTCTGAATTCCATCGACGCTTCCCCAGCACACCCAAATCCTGCCATGAATCGTCAAGCATTTCACGGTCCTGAACCTGGATAAACTAGAAGAATAATCAGGGAGAATCTTTGTTGAACACTACATTAGAAACTGGTTAGAAGAGCACATCTCCTTTTACTGCTGTTTCATACATCCCTGCGAGGCTGGCAGTTTGCGTAACCTCCAGGGCTTGCACAGCCTAACTGCTTTTAGTGAGGAAAGGACGATCACCATTTAGCGCAATTTTTGTAAACTGCAGAGTATGTTTTTTAACTGTAGCCTGTGACTTACAGTTAGCTACATTTAATACCTTAATTTTGAAATTAAGCTACACTTCAGCTCTGTGGCTTACCAAAAAGAGCAACAATATCAGGAACTGAAAAAATTTTTCAGAAGGTTGTTTTGGGCATTGCTACCTTGCAAACTCTTTGCCTAGCTCTTCATAATGCGTAAGACGTACGGAAAAAAACTTAGGTAAGCCATGCAAACTTGCAAAGCTAGTGATAAGATCCAGGCTTGTGGGGTGGGATTTTTTCTTCTTTTTGGTTTGTTTTGTTCAATTGCTTGTTTCAAGATTCAAGAGCTCAATTTATTCCCACACAGCAACAACCCCTCTCTCACAGGTTTCTCAGCAGAGGCTTTCAAAGGAACCAAGCGCTCCAGCAGAGGCGAAGGGCACCGCAGAACAGAAGCGAGGGCACGGTACGGAGCAGAGGGACGGGAGCTCCAGCGGAGCACAGGACTTGGTGCAGGGACCGGCGGCCACGTGCGTGTACGGCCGGCCTGCGGAGGGACAGGAGCAACGAGCTGACAGCTGCTGACGACGGTTATGCAGGGTACTGAAGTTAGGGGCTGGTATCGGGAGCTCGAAAGGTGTTTAGTGAGTCTGAATCGTTGGGTAGTAAAATGGAGATGAAATTCAATATAAATAAATATAAACAGATGCAAACAAAGAAAAAGCTCACTACCCTCGTCTCCTGCGTAAAATGCTAGATGGATCTTTTCCATGCAGGGTCAAGATCTTGGGGTCACAGCAAATAGGATCATGAAAAATATCAATGTCCATTAGCAGTCAAAAAACCCACCCCAAAATAAAAATAACAACCACCAACAAGACAGGAAGGATGGACACAGATTATTGCTGTGACACTGCAGAAATAGATGGAGCTCCATCTCGGAACATTGTGTGCCAGTGTGGTCTTTCCTTCCCCCTCGTCCCTAAGAAATAGGGAAGAGTTGGAAAAGAAGAAGGAACAAGGACGGCAGGAACACATGGAACGGTGGCTGTGTGAGGGACAACCAAGCTGTGCCAGGGCAGGTTCACACTGGACATTAGGAAAAACTTTACTGAGAGGATAGCTAGACACTGGAAGAGGCTTCCTAGAGGTGGTTGGTGCTCCGTGTCTGCCTGTGTTTAAGAGGCATTTGGATAATGCTCCTAATGATATGTTCTGGCTTTGGGTCAGGCCCAAAGCAGTCTGACAGTTGGACTCGATGATCTGCACAGGTCCCTTCCAACTGAAACTATCCCATTCTGTATCCAGTGCATCAGCTCAGAGAGCTTAGACTTCCCAGTCTGGAAGCCAGACAACTGAAGGGATGGAGAATATGACGTGGTTTATGAAATCAGGACCAGCATGGTGACAACTGATCGAAGTGAGCTGTTCTCTCTTTCTCCAATCCACTGAATGCATCAGAAGCCAGCAGGAGGCAGGTTCAAAGTAAAGGCCACGTTAGCCAGGCCATATTACCGACAGAACATCGCTGTAATCGTAAAAGTTCCAGCCAACAACAAACCTTCCTTTCATACAGACCCCTCAGCAGAAGTACTGTTGTAAGAAAGTTCATGGGGATAAAAAGGCAGTATCCCACACTGGCGGGGTATCAGGACCCACCCAAAGCTCACACGTGGACTAGGTGTATGTCCCTAAAGGGTGACCTAAAAAACTCATGGTAAGACAGGGAATACACACAAGAGTCCAAAGCACACAAGCGTAAAGCTCACCACCTTGCCACCAGGATTGCTGGCATGGCTAGAGGTTCTCCACATTGTCACACAGGAGTTTTCGTCAAGGCTTGAACAGGTGACACGGGTGCTGCTCCAGAACATGAAGGATATCTGACATTGCGCATTAAGTGGCTTTGGAAGATCAACGAAAAAGTAACAGGGAAAATAGGCATGGTGAGCGGATCTTTCAGGGCAGAGACGGGCAGCATACAATCCACCAAAAACAGCAGGTGGCAAATTTTCCACATCACGCAACAATACTAACAGTTGAGGGCTGGGAGCTGCAACATCTACAGGAAAGCACCTAGAAGAACAACTGAGCAGGAGGCAGAAATACCGCCTTGTACTTAGGCAATGCTTCCACTGATTAGACGATCAACGTATCTTGCTTCTGGTGTTTTGATTGCATCAGGTTTCCTGTATTTGCTTCTGAAAGATCCTGCCCACAGCACAAGGAACCTGAAGCCCTGCAGGGTGCACTGCGCGGTCTCCTTGATGCACGATCTGTCCAACAGCCAAACACAAAGGTTGCACCTCGTGGTGGTCTCACCCTGCCGGGCAGCTGAACTCCACCACACAGCCCTCTCACTCCCCCTCCTCAAAGGAACAGGGGGAGAAAATACGATGGAAAGGGCTCAAGGGTTGAGATAAGGACAGGGAGATCACTCACCAATTACCGTCACGGGCAAAACAGACTCAATGGAGTGAGATTAATGAAATTTATTGCCTATCACTAACAGGCTAGAGCAGTGAGAACTACAAGCAAACTAAAAACACCTTCCCCCATCTACCCCTCATCTACCTCCCCCTGGGCAGCGCAGGGGAAGGGGAATGGGGGCTGCTGTCAGTCCCTAACGCTGCGTCTCCGCCGCTCCTTCACGGTCACTCTCTGCCCCTGCTCCACGTGGGGTCCCTCCCACGGGATGCCGTCCTTCCCGAACTGATCCTGCGTGGGCTTCCCACAGGCTGCAGCTCTTCAGGAACTGCTCCCCTATGGGTCCGTACCACGGGGCCCATCCCTCAGGACCAAACTGCTCCAGCACGGCTCCCCCACGGGCGGCAGCTCCCGCCAGGCCTCCTGCTCCTGCCTGGGCTCCTCTCCACAGGCTGCAGCTCCGGCCCGGGGCCTGCTCCTGCGGGGGCTCCCGTGGGCTGCGGCCTCCTCCAGGCCACATCCACCTGCTCTACCAGTGACGACCGATGACAATCCCAAAATTGGCAGCTACGTCCACCTCGACATTTTCAGAGTGGTCAACATGAATCACGTGGGGAGGGTTTCAGAAAATGAAGGTAGCTAAACACATCAGTGCAGCTGTGGAATAAATTGCATTTTCAAATATGCCGTGGAGCAGAGGCATTAACAGAGATGGCATAAACAGAAAGGAGATCAAGCACAGACCTAACAGTAACCGATCCAAACGCTTTTCACCATTTGGAGTATTAGAGGTATCAACAAGAAGATATAATTTGTGTTTTTACTGAAATTCAGAAAAAGGAGTAAAACAGGAACGTACAGCAACGCAATGAATAGAGACCATGTCAAAAGTAAGGGCACTAATGCCAGAAATGAATTCTGCAGTACTGATGAAGACCTCAGATTTGCTAGCAGCCGGTAATCTTCCCTTAAAATTAAGATTTGAAGGTTCTCTCCGCCCCCCCAAACAAGTATGATTTTTAAATGTGCAAAATATCCTTGTTGTTATATGAAGTCTTGCACTGCTGGTGCAGAGCAAAAACTCATCTAGAGATATCACAGTACCAGAACAATTCATTTAAGCAGAAAACAGTAACAAAATAGTAAAAAAGAGGCTAAACTTTTAAAACTCTGCAAGCTACAACAAAACACATTTCACTGCTGCGCAGTAGGTTGAACAGACAGGAGCTGTCCAATTCCATTTAATATTTTGTAGAACAAAGGTAACTGTCACTATTTTCAAGAATTTTTGGAAAAATAAAAGGACAGCTGAACTCCCCCCAGTCTTCACAATCTTTGATATATGTACTTAAATCCACTCTTTAACAGAGCCACAAAGCTTACGGTCCACGCAAACTATTGTAGGTCTGTGCAATCTGAACTCGTCAGCTTGCTAATTCTAGAAAGCTGAGTTTCAAACCTTGAAAAAGTATTTCCTTATTTCTTGAAGCTATGCATGCACCAAATTAGCCAGTTAGACACATTTGCCAAAACTGTATCAGTCGGAACCTTCGTTCAATCATTAAAGTCTCCTGAGCTACTTGAAAAGAGTGACGTTAATATTGCAAAATTCATTCATTTGACTAAGTTCCTAATACTTTGTTTAGAAATAAACCCACAGAATGGTTGAGGTTGGAAGGGACCTCTGGAGATCATCTGGTCCAACCCTGGCCCTAACTGTAATCTACAAAGCATCAGAAATGTAATTCTATGTTCCTAGAAATAGTTTGCAAAAGTGGCCATGTAAAACCAGCTCCTGGGGACGGTCAGCTTGGAGGGATAGAAGGGGATGGGAAGGCGAGAGCCCAAGACTTGCATCACTAAAACCGCCTTGTGTAAGAATAAACCAACCAACCAACCACAGTTCCAACCAACCAACCACAGTTCTCATCTTTCATCCATATGCAATTATTGCTACAAAAGAAAGGAAATCAGCTTTGAAGTCAAGAACCCTTACTACTTTGTTATTTAGAGGGAAAGCAGATGTATTTTTACTCCAGATGATCAATAAGCTGTATGTTTTTTGTTCTGTTTCTGTGGTAAAACCCACCTCCATAGGTGTGAGCTATAAACATTAGTAAAAAACATTATCTGCAAAGCATGATTGTTTGATGCAACTGTAACGGGATAAAGCGCATAATTCCCAAACCCGCCTTCCCACGGAAAGCTGGTTGAACCATTAGACTGAGGTCTTGACAGGAACCCGAAGGGCTCCTCCAAGAAACACTATTTTGGCTTCGTAAATTGAGTAAGGAACAGGGCAGATCTCACGTGATGTCAAATTCCCTGAAACAGCCCCGGCCAGGGGTACATCTCTGCAAAAAAAAGAAAAAAAATGTAGCAATGTAGTTTCAGCAACATCTCTGTATTTCTTAAAGCTATTTCTAAGAACCGGTGCTGCAGCCCTCATCCCATGAGACTCTCCAGAAGTCGCCTGCACCTAGATCCAACTTTGAGAGCATTTTTTATTGCTGTTGGGGTGCTACGTGAGTTTGGGAAGGGGGCAGCTTTGCTTTCTGTATGGAGACAGATCTAACATGCTGTGGACTACCAGAATCACCAGAAACAAACATTTTGATGGATTTCAGCTGTTTGTCTCCACACAGACCCTTTTAAGAGAGAGCAAGGGTTAAGCAGCTGATGAACAGAGCTCTTCATGCTAATGCCACATCAACATGATGGAACAAAACGGAAAGCCGTGTTTAAAGGAACTTCTGATCTTCGACCCACACGTCCACCTGAGCACCTTCCCTTCCCCAGCAGCTGGGATGAGACCTTTGCTCCTGCCCACAAGGAACCTCTGCCAAGCCCGTCATGGTGAGGCTGGCAGGCACAGAAAACTCGAGCAGAAGACAGCAGGAGCAGCTGTAGGGAATCTGATATCATCTGTATATTTAAAAGCCTTTTTTAAAAAGGTAGATACTGTACTACCCTTCTTGTCCAGAATATGACACTTCTATGAACACAGAGAAGAAATCTTCACTCATCTAACCCCCAGCTACATTCACTGGAGAGCATTCATACAGACGCTTTGCTCTAACTTAACTGCACAAAAATCATCAGGGAAAACAAAACCAAAAAAACAGCATCAGACAGAAAGTGTCTTTCAAGACGCTACTATAAACAGAATAAAAATAATTTGATAGGAAAAATGTGAACTTCTTGCTAGTCTATTTGGACAGACAATCAAAAAGCAAACACAGACATACTTGGCATCCTGACCAGAAATAAATCCAGGAAACTTAGTAGCTCACAGATTTCACATCTCAAAAAAATGTGACCAGCCCTTTTTTTATTTTTAAAATTACCTCTTTACGGTTTGTGAATGGAAAAAAAAAAAAGCTTTGAGTCATAGTTGTACACAATCAGAGCTAAGAAAACCAGTGCTGAGATTTTTTTCCATAAATCTGCAGGCTTGAACTTCCTCCCACTCGATTAGTTTGTTTGCAACCAGTATGAAATATGCTTTTATTCTTCTCAAAAATATGGCAAACCACCCTTTAAACTGCAAAAGACGGTGTATTAAGTAACTGCTAGTGAAACAAACTGCAGTAAGACTGTCTAGCAGAAAACACCGAATAATATTTGAAAAACTGAAAAGGGGATAGGAGGAATAAATCAGTGTAATCATCAAAACAACTTTGGTGTTTTACATATATAAATTAAAATGTAAGTTAATGTTAAAGATTAGTTCCTGCACTACCTTCATACTAGATTTCCACTCAGCGCATGACACCCACGTTTACGGACGTCACTAATTACCAGTCAAACCACACCTTAGCATGGGTGCTCAACATAACAGAAGCAGTCAGTTTAATACACACTGAAATCTCCCAATATAAAGCTTACTGCAGACTAATTTTGGGGGAAAAATGGAAAACACTGTAAAATCTTCCCATTTCTCAAGCACAGCAGAATCTGCCCCTGCTGCACCTACCAGGACACAAAACAACGACTACTACTAAACCCAGATAAGCCGCGACGCCTTCAGAGAGCTAAGAAAACGAGCCCATTTCCACTGAAATTGCAAGAGACTAAACCACACGGCGTTTTTGCTATTTCATGCTTGTAATTAGGAGATCCACTTGCATACATGAATTCTATGTAGTTAGATGGATGCCATAACACCAATTTCTTTCCCATTTTGACTTCAATTGAGTATTGCACTTCAAGCACGTGCTTAAGTCTACCNTTTTTTAGCTAAGGCAAGTAGCAGTTCTGTTTGTCTGCCCAAATTCCCCAGTCTGGTTCAAACCTCCCACACGGAGATCCGAAATACAGGGATGGCAGAAGGAAATCCAGAAGCACTCCCACAGGGCGCTCTGCAGTGGTGTTTCCCAAACTGCGACCCACGGAGGAGGCTCACCACCTGTACAGGCGGTACACCAGGCCACGTATTTCCGCAGCGTGCGCGAGAAACATCCTAGCCCTTTACTCATCCGTTTACCGAAGCAGTAAGGGACACAAACAGCACCAAGCACTCGCTTGCCCAGATCAGACGGACAGACTTCTCTGCTGCTGGCGCGTTTCGCAGATTAGCGGCACATCTTCCATTGCTTCGCAGCTGCCAGCTGGACTCCTCGCCTGCACTGGCCCCAGCAACCTCCATTTCCCTTCTCCCTCCCCTTTCCTGGGAGGGTAGGCAGAACCGGCTGATAAAAGGCCTTTTATCTGAGTAAAACTGAACAAGTCAGCCACTGTACATGCAGGGTCTTATACTGAATAATCATTTACGGTAGATTTGACTTAAACATTCTCTGTTTTTTTTTTTTTTTTTTTTTTTATGCTGTCAACACATTCTGGTTTGTGCAGGTCTGAAAGCATAACTTCCAGGGCTGCAAAGGGGAAGAAGGGAGTATAGTTTTTAAAAATAGTTAAGAACACATTTACTGTACCCTTTAAAGCAACCCTTGGTTTAAGACAAACAGCTGCAGTAGCCAAAAAATCTGCCCAGTTTACCTTCCATCCATCTAACAAACCGCTAAGTGTCAACAGAAAGCCTGGCTCACTGGGCAGGGACAGCTCTACAACAGAAAGGACGAAAGGCCGCTCCGCAGACATGAGTTAACGTATTTTAACTGTTGTACAGGGGGTTAAGTGAGCTCCCCATTATTTTTTAAGTTGTTGCTCACCAGTGGAGACTGTACGCTCAGGAAAGTTAAGGTAACACGATCTGAGAGATATGAAGAGTAGGACTACTCTGAGATTTCACTACCCAGAATACATGGAGCCATAAAGATCTGTTAGACACAGCCCCAAAACCCTCTAGTTACTGTGCAGAAGGTGGAATCAGACATCAAGCCCCGCAGAAGAAAGGAGTAACTCCTTTAAATTACCTTTGTATAGCTAACATCTGTAAAACCAGCTGAACTAGTTGAGTATCAGGAAAATTCATCCGCTGAATTAACTCGCCGAACTTCGGGAAAAACACACCGAATGAAGCTCCACATACCTTTATTTCTGCATGGGTTAGTTTTTTAAACAAACATTTTCATTTTAATTACGCTCTCCAGAGTACCATTCTCAGGCAATTTGGCGATTGCTGTCTTCCCTCAAATTGTGGCCTTTCACTTGCAACGGAGAACGTGCTCGTAAGCCAAAGCAGCAGTGGTATGTTGCAATACAAAAGATTTTTCTTTTTTTAAATTGATGGTTTCAGAACAAACGCAGGGCTACCTGAGAAAGGGCATAAATGCAAATGCAAGACAGAAGAGACTTAAAAGACAAATGGGTTTTGCTTTGTTTATGGTGTGCTAGAAAAGAGTGAAAGGGATGATGTTAAGTGATGCTTGTGCTCCAAATATTTACCTTTTTACCTGGAAGCTTTGGGGATAAAAAGCTACACCCAGAGCATTCACAGGCGTATTGACAGCTTATAATCTTCGACAGGAATCTCCTGCAGTGTGAACTAGGATGCGTTTCCCAGCCCTGAGGAAATGAGAGCATCCCAAACGTCAGGAGGAGAACAAAGCGCTGGAAGGAAGGCACGGCCCCTGCCAGGGACCTGTGAAAAAGGAGGGGGTAAGCACCAAAAAGAGGGGGCCGGGGAAGGGCCCGGGCCCTCGAGCAGCTGTGAGAACCAAGACATTTTTCACACCGCAGGCTGCTGAACAGGGGCCATGCAGAGGTTTGGGAATCCCCACGCATGGAGCTTTTCCAAATGGCAAGGGACGAGGGCCTGAGCAGCCTCACTGAACCTTCCAGTTAGCCCTGCTCTGAGCAGGACGTTGGACCGGGTGACCTGCGGCCATCTCTTCCACCCCAAATTATCCCGATTCTAGAAGCAGGAGTGAAAATAGGGCTTCCCAAGGCATTTCTGGTTTGTTTGCCTTCGTCTTTTCCCCATCTCCTCTTACTGCAACCCAGAAGCATCTCGGGGATAATCCTGGTACCCCGTGCCCTTGGATGCGAGGATTAGTTTTTGACCAAGGAGGCAGGGCATGAGACGAGGGTGAAACAAATGGCTGTCAGCATAAGGCTGCAATAATCCCTCCCCGCACACCAGTTTACTTGCCCTAGGACCAAGAAGTAGGAGAAGTATGGGCTCTGTGCCTGCAAGCGTATGCCTTGCCTTAATGGCAATTTTGCATGTTCCAAAATATTGCAGAAGCGTATCCCACTGCCTTCTCCCAGGTCAGTCCCAATACATAAAAAAATAAGGACAGGTATTTGTATGGGGGAGACAAACCCAGCTGCGGGTGAGAACGGGCGATGCCTGGGAAAGATGCTGGTAGGAATGCCAGGAAGGATGATGAGCCTTTCCCTGGAACACCCAGGACAAGATAGAGAAGGGCCCTCAACAGCTGCTGTGGCCTGGCAGGACAGGGGTGGAAGCGCTGTGAAAAAACACGCAGGAAAGAGGAAGCCAGTCTAATAGAGGATCAGGAATCCTGTTGGATTCTGGAGGATTCTAGCATGGACTCATGACTCAGGGCGGGTACTGCTACGGCTTCGGAGGCCAAAAGTTTCCACTTCGTTTATTTTTAAAGCTCCGAGTTGTGACTAGCCTGCCCTCCTAAATCACAGGAAAGAGAACAGCAGATCCTGGGAGGGATGACTGTTTGGACTGAATGTGTTAAAAAAAGAAATTGTGCTGCTTGAGGAATTGGAGGAAAAAAGCCAAAATGCTAATGCAGTTCAGAAAAAACACACGCACAACCTACAGTACAGAGAACAGTGATGCCCACAGAAGCAGCACACAGATAACTGCACAGACAGAGATACACTGCCCGGTTCACTAAAACTTAAAGACAGAGTAAAACTGAACAGCTTTTACGAACGCAGTTTTTCATCTGGAAGTAAAGCATTTACATGTATCAAAATTCCAGGCAATGGGAGCTTATGAGTGCAGTAATTGGAAAGAAAAATAACTGCTAAAAGCAAGCAAAGAGAAATCTGCTTGCATCAGTTCAGCAAAAAAAATGTAGTTTCTTTATGAAGGGCTTTCTTTGTAGAAATAGCATGATTCTAAGCTTAGCAACCCCTTTATAAGGAACTAGATGTTTTCACTGAAAATAGAAGCCGACAGTCCACCTCTGTTCTTAGAGAAATATTAGTTTAAGTTAAAGAATTCCACAAAAACCCGTAGAAGATAGCTAGTCATTTTTAAAAAGCCTGCCTTTTAAAATTATTTTTTAAACGGACAAGTATTTCTGTATAATGCATTTTAAATTCTCATCTAACTTAGCAGTCAGCGAGACAAATCCTAGAGCAGATTCCTGAGTTTTTCCCCCGCCCTTTAAGCGTTGACATGCGTTTCTTGGAGAACTACATGAATGACCGGACAAGAAATCTACATGAAAACAGAAGGTCACTGATAATATCGTTTGGAACGTCACAAGCAGCCCCACAGTCTTTGTTACTTGTGAAGAATATTATATTCAATGCTAAACAGACATTTAACATAGAGAATTCTAAAGAGCTTCTTGTTTCGCAGTAGAAAGGGAAACGTGCAGGAAGAGGCTGGACTGTGACAAGAGCAGAATAGTATCGATAATCCCTTTATAACACCTGATTTGTCAAACTTGTCTCTACAAGTTATTCTAAAATTCACAATAGTGCTCTTAACCATTTATGAAATGGAGCAGATCACTTCTTTGTGGCATTCGCGGCCACTGATTCTCCATGCTCTGTTGGAAGAATGGCCTGAATAGCCACCGAGTCTTACACGTCATCTTCTTGAACCTCTCACTGATATCCCGTTGATTTGAACGGTGCTGGACCGCAAGGGGATGCAACACGAAGGTGGCAGCGAGCAGGTGTTTTCCTCCTGGAACCAGCAGGAACCAGCGGAGCAGAGCAGGCCACCAGCACGCACAAGCTCCGCACCAGGCGGTGGCCACGAAGCGACAGCCTGTGCGGAAAGGGGGAGTTCGGACAAACTGAGGTTCCAGACAAGCCAACAGGATTCTCCAGGTGTGTCTCAAATCACGTGCATATACATGCATATGCGTGCACGTATTCTGTACCAAACAGAAGATTTTTAAGGAAAATGGCAAGGCATAAAGACACTACTTTAGAATGATTATTCATCAATACATACGTATTTTTCATAATCTAGATTAAAAAACAGGGTTTCCTCTTAGTTGTGCACCTGAGCTGAATGAATCCAAAGCACTGTCAGAGGACATCATGGATTATCCAGAAGAAATATCATAAACCGAAAGATGGCATAGAATAAAGAAAACTTTTTCTGGTCAAGGAGATGCTTCAAACAGTTTTTTCTCTGGTAGAAAACGTTCCTCCAGAAAAATCATCTGGGAGCTATTACTAACTTCAGGACACCTCTAGCTAGCAAAATGTAAGAGCTTTACAATTTTTAGAACCTTATTCGTTAAACAGAAAAATGAAAGCACCCCGCATGATAACTATTTAGACTTCTATTTAGACAAATGAAGATTATTAAAGTCTTGGACTAGAAGCTGGGGATTCGTTATAGATCACTGATTTTGACCTCAGTAAATTGTGTAAGCAGAGGAAGCCTCAAAAGATATGGAACAATTCTCTCTAGCTTTTTAAAAGAAAGTAGTTACCCCGAAACAAGAAAAATGAGCAAAACTAACAGCAAGGAAAAGTTTAGACAGACTGGGATGAATAACTTCTTCAGATAACTAAAAGCCACAATTTGCATAGAAGGCTTTAAGAAAAGATATGCAAAATGGAAAAGAGAGGAAACAAAGGCTACTGAGAAACTCCGAGCAGGAAGGGGAAGCTCTGCTGGCTGATGGAGCGATGGACAAGGACAACTAGTGGGAATTAGCAGTGTTCTAACTCCCTAAATCTCCACTATCAGGTGCAGAGATTAAGTTTATAAATGGACTTGGAAAACACAAACATGATCAATATCTATGTTCTGTAAAGTAGCTGTTAGCTCGTGTTTCTAATGCAAAACAATCCAGTAGTACGTTGGAGAATGTGCAACATCAATGAGAAGAAAACTAAACAGACCCATAAAACTCGCACCTTAAAAGAGAAAACTTTTGATAAACTGATGTTTATTTTCTAAATGCTGGAATACTGATTAGCCAAAAGACAAGATAGATGTACATGGAGATGCTCTCATTTAAGAAGAGCTAATAAACATTTTGACCAACTGGATTCTGCTGCTTGCAAGAAAAGTGCTAATACTTTCATTAAAACCACTCTTGAACATCTCCCACCATTTCTTCCCCTCGATTCATACGTCAGTGTATTACACTCACAGGTTAGTATGTGAGGATTGCCAATCTATTATGCATTAATGAGGTAGACAACACATTTTCATGAAGCACTTTAAGTTAAAATTTCATAGGTACTAAAACAACGCTAGATACCCAATAACTAAGACTTCACAATTGTCAAAAAAATCATTTGTCTGAGCCATTTTCAGCTGAGTTGTCCAGGCATCTGCATAAGGCCCTCTTATTATCCTGTGCTTTCATCAACTCAAGAGAACAGCAATCAGCAAGGCAAGAAATAACCAAGAAGACAGAACATTCACGCAGAGCAATCTGAGCCACTCGGTAAGCTGGGGAGGTCCAGACAAAATGCATCCATCTCCAGGCTTGCCTCCAGCACGCTCGTAGCAAGATGCTTTGGGAGCAGCAGGTGCCCGCGGGGAGGAGCGCTGGAGCTGGAAGGAGGGCAGCGACAACTCTCAAGCGACAGCCCGTGCTCCACGGACCGGTGGCGACGTGGACGTCACCCACACACATCTCCCAGAACGCATCAGATGCCTGTGAAAGTTCTGCATCCTGCCTGCTTTCTAGGGTTAATCAAAGAACACGCCTTTTCTTTAGCTTTTTTTTCCCCAGAAACCTGGTCAGGTGCTTTCCTACAACTAGGCAGAGAATTGAGTTCAGACCTTGGATTATGAGACTGCAGCAGCTGTTATCTCTGTGCAGGTAAGAAATGAGCTCTCCTACGGCAACGAGTCGCCCCACACACAGGCCTGCGGGGAAGGGCTGAAGCTGGAAGAAGGCTTTGCAGAAAGTCATCCCTCCAGGAATGGTGAGGCTGCAGCTCTGGCTTGGGAGAACATTCACCAGCACTGGGGGCAAAAATGTGGTTTTCATATTTGGTAGAAGAACCACTGAGAATTTATTAAGATGCCATGCAATACTAGTACTGAAAAACAACCACGCAGAACAAAGCCACCTCAAACCTACAGACACACTTCTGAGTGAAGCACACGGAGCTTCTCCAGCCTCCGGGATCACTCCTCACTGCCAGCACAAAGCTGGCTGCACACGGCTTCCTAAAGGGATCCAAAACAGCATGGTAAAGATACTGAAAAGCTCAAAAGCAGGATTGTATGGAGAAAATTAAAATCTAAAAAAAAATTTTTTTAAAGAAATTTTTATGTCTTAAACAGGAATGATAAAGCTAACACCTGCAGAAATGCAGTAAGACCATTTACAGAAGATTTTACTGATTTTTTTTTTCTAAAGTTGATTTTTTTTCTAAAGTTTTCTACGTAAAGTTTGAAAATACACCTGAGAAAGATCTCCGAGCAATTTGCTGTCGTCCACATAAGTGCTATCAAGCACACCCAGGTCCAGCAACCGCTCATCTCCCTGCCCAGCACGGAAATTCCACGGTCTGCTCGCTCACTACAAGCAGAAGTTTCTCTGCAGAGAAGCTGCAGAACCAGAGCCAAGTTTCTTCAGAAGATAAGCCTGAGAAATACTAGCTCCGTACGCACACTCGTTATCAACTGAACTCCTCTCGTGATCTGGAGTACAGAAGCCAGAGCCCTTAACTCCCTACAGGATGAAGTATGCCCGAGCCATACAATACGTCTTTCCCACCACAACCACCCCTCAAAGGTGAGCTTCACAGGTGTTTAAATTACTGCTTAATTACAGAAGTCATCAATTTCAGACTTAAAACAAAAGTATGACAAGCATCTTAATTATTACAGACATATTCCAGAGAGAGATTTCCCACAGCACTAAACCTACTATCACCCTCCCAGGACGTTATCATCCCTAAGGATACCCCTAAGTTCACTGGTTAACAAAACCAGCTGCTGACCCGTCAACCCAGGGCTGCTGCCGGGTTGTCCCCAAGTCAGGGAGCCACCGGTGGCCCAGTGGTTAGCTGGCTGCTGAGCCAGAGGGAAGGCTTGCCTTCACCCCGAGGTTCCTTCTGTGCAGGACCTGCCGCACGGCTGTGCTCACCAGGCTGCACTCATCCTGCCACGTGGGGCTCCCGATTCACTCCAGGGAACCCGTGCTCGGTGCTGAAATGGCTGCATTGGTAAAGCTCCCAGCGCTCTCCCCGTGCGGTGCCTGCCCTCCTTACCGCTTCTGCTGCAATCCTGCAGTGAAGCAATTTATTTGCAAAAGAGAAGTACTCACCCGGCACCCCAACTTTCTTGGAAATCAGTTTGCTCCACTTGCAGTAATAGTGTAATAGCAGAATAGGAGACAGCTTCCCGTGCAAGGAAGAAGGGTGTTTGCAATCTGCTAAAGCACAGCGTACCCCGTTCGAATATGCCAGCACAGGGGCTCTACCAACAAATGCACATGCACCAACAAATTGTGCAGGGCTCCTCCTCTACAAACCTCAAAGCCTTTTACAAAGCAAAGAAAGAATAATGATTGGAATTCTACACGCAAGCGTTGCATTATTTGTCAAAGGCTTCTGTTTAAAAAACAATTCAAGAGATCAGGGATCTACCTCCTGTTCTACCTAAAAGACCCAAATAAATTGCCTAAATTCACTCGATTTCTCTAAATCCTTAATAGGGAAGTACTATCGCCTTTCCAGTCTTCTCATTACAACAACAAACCAGTTAACATTTGCAAAGGTTTGCACTACACGGTAAAGAACAGCAAAGAAAAAAATCAGTCACAGTGCAAATTAGTAAGAACGGGGCAGGATGGTGAAATCTCATTTTAACTCTTAGAATGTTAATCCATTAAAAAACTGTTCAAAGGGCCACCGCCTCCTAATTAGAGCAATGCAGCATCCTTGTCAAAAGATGCTAAAATAAGGGTCAGCTTTATCTTCTGAATTTAACCAATGGAAAAGCGATGTAGTAAGGAGAAGAGTCCAGCAACTATTTGGGTACTGCAGCCCACACCTATTATTTAGATATACAAAATATATTTATCTGTAATATATAATTTATGTGCTTTATAGATACACTTTATACATACACACACACAAAAGTTGCTATTGGAATATTGCACAGCTTCATTACTTCCTAGAAAATAGGTATTCACTTATTCTGATGCCTTAAAAGAAGTGTTCTAGCCTGGCAGGACACTTCCAGGGCGAGGAGAAGCTGCTAAAGGCCATCCCAGTATCTGCTTACACCCACCTTTCCTCTTACCTTCGCTGCTCTTCTCCCCCCTCCACCTCCTCTCGCCCCAGCTGCTGCCGTGACACGCTGCTTTTTCCTTTGGCATTCACGTCACATTATTTTCAGTCTCCTCTCTGGTTATTGTCATTGATACACACAGCACCAAGGGACACGCTTACGCTTCACTTGTGGGTACCACGAGCAATGTGTGGATATGAGCTACACTACCCTTTTTTCCCCATTTTAAAAGGTTTTTCACGGATCGAGTTTCTCTTTGCACCAGACTAAGCAACAAGGAGAAGCAATCAACACCAAGTGACCTGTCCGCTCTCTCCAGATCACAGATAAGGTGGCTATTTTTACTGAGCACACGGCTCTTCAGTGTTAATTCGATCTCCATAAAAATGGACAGAAAAAAGATAGTGTCTTTTAAAAAGAGACACTATTACAACTCAGTTCAAATTTAAAGCTCTCGCATAGCTCACGGAATGGTCTTTCCTTTTTCTACATACAGCTCTGATGGCTTCAGTCAGGGCTGAATTAGCATGCGCTGAAACAAGAAGCGCATTTCAGAGCTCAAGCACTTTGAGGGTACTTGCAAACTCCAAGAGATACAGCAGGTCGATTGCCTAGAGTCGCGTTTTACTCTGAAACAACGGCAACTAAATATCATGCAAAACCAACCCGTGACAAGGAAGGTAGCCCATGCGTTGTCGGGATGTGATACAGGCTCAGAAAGACGGACATCTAGTTAGAAGTGCTAAATAATAATAAAAAGTGGAGTAGAGATGTAATTATGGTCTCAGAAAAAAAAGTCTCCATTTTACCTGTTTAATATGCTAGGTAAAATTTTTTTTTTTTTTTTTTTAAACTAGGTAGCAGCAAAAGCACATGTTCACCAAGTTCTGCTTTCACCTAACAAAAGAGTATTCTTAGCCACTAGTTTCAGCTACGTTATTAATCATGGAGAATAGCTAATAATAATACACTGCTGCAAATTAAATGCTCTTACTAGGAACACTATTAATGGGAAATGAGAGCCTTTACCTACTCCCAGTCTGACTGTTAGATAAGCCATATATTAAACAACGCAGCACTGAAAACCCCAGTGAAAGAGGTGCGTGTGGACAGGGCCACGGAGCTGCAGCCAGGGCCGAGCCGCCGGCCTCTCCTCCCACTGACACCACACGTGGTAACGCCGGTGAAGAACCCGCTCTGGGTAAAACTCTTGGTAGAAGACGACTCAGGGCAATTTACATGCAATCCTGTAATTCATCACGTACGTTCAAGCCACTTCCCATGCAATTAGGGATAAACACTGAGCCCTGGTGTTTTACCTGGTTCTCCCTCTCCAAACAACAGCACACTGTGCAGAGAAACCTGGCACCCCGGCACAGTGCATCACAATAAATGTGTTTTCTTAAACCAACAAAGCGTTCCGTTTTGAAAAGTTATGGGAAACATTTTTACTGTCCACCCTTCCACTTTATTTGGTTTTGAAAGCTTGCCAAAAATGTCCCCAGTTAAATATTCTGAGTTCCCTAAGGTGACAGAAGGCATTTGGACACCCTGCGAGACGATCTTCAAAAAGGTTTCGAAATCTTGCTTCAGGAACTAGCTACGGAGAATAGCCAGCTCCCTTCAAAACTGGTTGAAATGGAGCCTCCTGCTGCTGGCGAATATGACTCCACGTTCGTTTTGACTGCAATTCCTCTTACCAAAGGGCGTTATGTGAAATTTTGTTACCATCTCATAAACAGAAATCCTTTTACACACTGTTCCCACCGGATCCCACCGGACTCCACTCATGGAAGCGGCCAGTCGATGAATCTCAAGTGACGCAGCTGCATCGCTGGACACGGCCGTGGTTTGTTTTGCTCGTTTGTTTTTAGATGCAAGTATTTGAAAGCCTCAGTTGTTTAGACCAAGCCTTCCAGATCTGAGATTCTAATTATTTTTCCGACTTATGAAGACTTCCCTTTAGCAAATACTATAAAAGCCTCTACATATAAACCATTTCTAGTATGTAATGGTCAAATGTATTAGCAACTGATCTTAAATCCTCTACAATGTCACTACAAAAATCACTAAAGAATACATGCTTTTAATCAAAGTTTCATTAGGCATATATTGATTCTGTCATTGAAAAATTGCTATATTTAATCAAATTAAGCAAACTGCCACTGTGATCAATGTATGCTAACGTAAATTCATGTGCAAGGAAAGAATTAGAGCACCAATAACTGCAGACCCTTATAACACCATTGTGAGTGTTCAGATGAAATTCAGTACACATTCCATCCGATTTACTAAGTGTTTTCAGCTGGGTCTTGGGCTGAGACCACATGCAGAAAACCTAGGACTAATAAAACACGTACAGTGCAGTTTCAGAGTATACAGAAATGCTCTTTCATAAGCTGAGAGTAAAGCCTGGCCCACAGAAAACATTTGTTCAGTACGTACTTGTGGCTGATGCGGCGCTAATGGCTAAAGGATGCTGAACACCACAGCCTGCAGACTGGCTTTGGAAACATCCCAGTGACAGCCTGTGCTTCCACACCTCACCCCTGTCACTGCCCCAGCGTCAGCAGCTGCAACATCAGGCACATCTCCACTTGTACTCGTTCCATACTGAGCTCCACAAGTTCCCTTGCTTGTATTTTATTCTACGTTTAATCTATTTTAAAATAAGTTAATGTGTTTTTAATCTGTTGTACTTGGACTTAAGCTCTAAGAGCCCTTGCTGTAAATGAAGCAGGCAGCTGCCCCTTCTTAGATGCTTCCCAATTTTGGAACAAGAGAGAAAAATCCAATCCTCCCTCCTTTCTCACAAACAAATCAAAATTCATTCCACTCCCTATCACAAGCATTAGGTCAAATCTGGTTGCTTTTGTTTCAGTTGAATGGGAAGCTGCTCTTACTGAAGAATGTAAACGTAAATTTATTTTGGACCGAGTGTGCCAGAACACATTTCCTCTCCTCTAACTGACCTGGTTTTACTTTTTACTCAAGTTTTGCACAAACTTCTGAGGAAGCCTGAAAGAGCTGATTGACTTTTTTACAACAATTTTTAAAACGTTAAAAATTTCTTCTGTACCCAAGAACTTCCTCAAGCCAACAAGTCCATAAAAACACAGAATGGGCTGAACTCCTGAACAAGCCAAACTGCCTGCTTCAGAATTTCAACAGGTACCTTCGTGCTAAGCATCATAAGGAGAGGATACATGAAAAAAAACACTCTGTGGAAAGTCTGCTAGTGAATAAATAGAGAACAATGCCATAGACATTAAATTTATTCCAGAACCTACCTGTGCATATTCTTTCTCAATTGCAGCTCTTTTCTGACTGAATGCTCTGAAAAAAAGTTGGAAAAAAGAAACATTAATACATAGAGCAATAACCTATAAATTCAAATAATTTACTCAACAGGATTTTCTGCTAGAAAGTCTTTATAGTTAAATGAGCAACTCAAAAGCCAAACTGTTTGACAGCTGTGTATCAGCAGCCTAGCAACTAGCGCATGTGGCCTTCCCATACACAGTGCTCACACTCCCAAGTTTTATTGGATAAATTCAGTTCCCAGGACTACCGGTGTAAATACCATTTACTTCATTAAAGGCTCATCAGCTTTCCGCTGGTATAGCCTAGGGGAGAATTTGGTGGCGCAGAACAGGATTTGGCTTTGTGCAGCCCGACTTTCCTTTAAAAACAGTCATATTTCTCCAACAGCAACCCAACGCAGCAGCCCATAGCGGCAGCCACAAGGCTAACGGGCTCGTAACGCCCTCGCTGTCCCACAGCAATACCCCACTTTACCCATTATCACCGCTATATCGCATCGGACCCGCTCAACTCCAATGGTGTCACTCCACATTAACATCAGCGCCGTGCTCCCATAGAGGGGCTCAAGGCGTGCCATCAACACATATTAAAGTAAGGGTTTCAACACTATCCAAGTCACACGAGGAAGAAGGTGCAACTATTTAGGTGTGTCAAGGTTCTCTCCCCAGGTGCTTGGTAGCTCAAGTTATTCCCTCTTTATCCCCCAAACAGCCAAAGCAGAGCGATTTGCATCAAGCTGGACTATGAACTGCTTCTGCTAAGCTTAAGGCTGTGCCATCAGCACGAGAAAATCTAATTCTGTTTAAATTAGTTACACAATAATTATGGCGGCACGTTAAGAAACAAATCCTTGGGAACATCCCGTAATAAGGTTACCACCAATAAACACAAATGAACAAGTCCCGAACAGGCTCTTTCTGCTCCTGCCCGCTGCGTTGCGCCCCGAAGAACCGCGCACCGACAGGCTGTTACAGGCTCGGTCTGCCCAGCCGCACGCAAAGCGGAGCCCAAAACACAACGGGATCGCTTGAAATTCCTCCAAGATTCACGACGGCCCCAAAGAGCCGGCCATACCCCAACAGACAATTGCTCCCCACCTTCCCAAGTCCCCCGTGTAGCACAGATGAGTGCAGAAGGCTGCCCAGCTCACCACCCGAAACAGCCCTGTGCCGAGAGGTGAGTGGTCAGCGTTGGTGCGGGACTCTGCTTTGTCAAGAATTCGAGATATTTAATACGTTACAAACCAGTTTATTTCAGGTTTTCCTGTTCCGAAGTCCAATATCCCGGTCAGTTTAGCAAGCACATCCAAAACCATGATACCCTTTTGAAAGAACTTGTCTTTTACAACTACAAAGAACTTCAACAACAGCTACTAGGAATAACCGAAATGGGTTATCCCTATTGAAAAGGTAGCACAAACCACGCAGCTGTCTTTGAAACCTAAATCTGGGAAGAGTTTAAGGCAAAGGCCGTTATTTTCTAATTCTCAGCTAATCTTATTTGGAAACATATAATCAGAGCTAAATGCTAAGGACGCTCAGTTTACACAAAACGTGAATGTGGAGCTGTGTATTTCACCACGAGGTTTTTTTCCATGCAAAACAAATTCCACTTAAACTAATTGCATAACAATAATTGTGACAAGCTGGAAGCATCAGATATCCCCTAAAAACCTTCTGCATTAAAAGGTTTACACTAGAGAAGAAAAACAAAAGCATTCAACCGGCCCCAGTCTAGAATTACAAAATATCATGCAAATCAAATTTACCCGCAAAACCGACAGAAATTTTGGACTCGGACCTGGCATGCCTGCGAGCTCCAGCACAAAGAAAAAGCACTGTGCAGTAGCAGCTCCAGAGGTAAAAAACACTTCAGAGGAGTGTTAGATTTTGTTCTGTGTTTTAAACGGGGTCTTACAAAAAAGATGGTAAGACAGCACGTAACTCAATATATTCAATACTTAAATTGGTGTTTGAACTACGTTTCAGTGAGTAAGAAAAATGGGAAGTACTGCAAGAGTGGCAGCATCAGCCATCTGCATTCCTTGAAGCTGTTCTCTGCCGCTTTGTGACTGCATTTCCCTCGATTAGTCAAACACAAAGCTGTTTTTAACCTCGGGACAGTTTATACAGGAATCCTTTTATGACACCATAAATATATTACAAAACATGAAGAAATATGAGACTGAAGTAGGCAAATTTCCCAGGAGAAAATTATTTCTAGCAGAAAAAAAAAGATTGACTAATAAATGCATCATCTTTTCTTAACTTGGGAAACCGGAAAGTTTTCCTGTGAGCATCTAGGTTTTATGTGCAGACTGGGATAAACCTACCCTCGCTGTCATTCACGATGGACAAGTTCATTCATATCGGGAAACATTTGGTTCCGTAAGCTAATAAAATGTTCTGTTACTGAAATGTTTTTAAGAAATGAGTTAGTGGGTCTGCAAGAAAGCAGTAACGTTATTTAGGGTTTGTTTGAACTCGGATGTATTAATATTTATTAATACATCTCATTCGCAAACTCAGCATTAATTAAGTGCAAGAACACCAGGGTAATTGCACGCCCAAGAAAGCTCAGTTTCCGTTCTTGCGCAGTAATTAAGTGTCAGCTCCATCCTGCAACCACTTATTGCCTTTGTCCCACTAAAAACAGCTCAGAAGCATCTAAACTTCAGCAGTTTAAAACGAGGACAAGAAAGAATAAATACAAAAGTCCAGCAATATCTGGCGTGCATGCTCAAGCTCTGACCGTTTTCACTACGACACTTGCCACAAGCCCTGTACTGCAGGCAGATCCTGACAGTCTCCAAACCAGAACAAAAGCAATAAAAGCTTGTGCTCGGGACAAGCCGCTGCCATGCAGAAGCCATCATTTTGTTGCCCGTCCCGAGCGCGACCAGGCGCCCGTCCTTCGCAGAGCCTGCGGCCAGGGAACACTGCTGCACGCCTCAAGGAGAAGTCTCGCTCCGGGAAGTTATTCCCGCGGTCTCAGCATACGTGATTTAAAACCGAGAGGCGATGCCAGCCACCCACATCATTTCCTCGCACGCTGCTGCCTACAGACACTTGCACGGCTTACTGCTCCGGGCAGAACGGCCCCAGCCCTGCAGGGATTACAAGGCACGCTTCTCCCGAAGCGCGACCCGCGCAAGGAGCTCTGCGGAGAGGGGCGAAGTGTCAGCGAGCGGCCAAAATGCGAGCAGCGGGGTCGGGAATGGTCTCTCCAAAATGGTTAGTTCTCACTAGGACAACGAGAGCAAAACGGGGGCTGGAAAGGACTTCTCTTTCAGACTGAATACTACTAAGAATACCTGAAGAGGAGGAGGGTGGAGGCGGTCGTGCTGCACAGCAGGACCTGACCCGCGGGCAGCTCTCCGGTAGGTTCCTCGCCATGACCTGAGACAATATGCCATCCCGAGGCCAGCAGTTCTTCATCCGAGCTCACAGAGCTTCACACAAAGGAAAATACCAGTGTAAAACCATACCTGTGGTGTTAAGGAAGTTAGCCTACATGATCCCACTTCCCCTTGGGCTCTGCGGAACCCTAAGGGAGCAGGGCAGGGCAAGCCAGGCTTGCTGGCATCCTCACCGCCAGTGCTGCTGGAACCGTCACTCCAAATTTCCCCCACGAATCCCAGCAACGTCAGGTATTTAAATGACTCATATCGATCAATTTTAAATAACAAATGCAATGAAATGTTCAGGTGTATGTGAAAGTTTTCATTGTAAGCAAGCTCAACAACGTGAAGTAGGGAGCTCTGCTGAGAAATTCAGTGACCTGAACCACATCTGGACTGAGTCCCCATGAAAAAATCATGACACACAATGGTCAAAACCCAGATGTACAACTCCCATATTGGTACAACTCGCCTAGCATTAGCAGCTGGTGTTAAAGCAAGTTTTGGGCTATGGACATTCCGGTATGTTCAGGAATGTTAATGAAAAACTAAAACCTACAATGTATACATCTCTGCAAAACACCCGAAAACGTGCAGATCGGTATCACATCTGGAACCTCCACAAATATTAGAGGGCAGCAAGGCACCTGTTTAACTGACCCTGACCTGAGAGTCCCCAGCTGCCACGCTAACGAAAGCGAGGAGAAAACAATGTGCTGAGCTCTGCGGAGACGACGTTTCCCGGATCAGCAAACGTGCAGCACAGAAGTGCCACTTCCAACCCCGCTCATCTGAAAGGCGAAGAAAGGAGGTAGGTCTGGGGGGAGCTGCACGTGCACACCCTGCACGGCGATGGTAACTCGTCAAGATCTTCTTTTAATTCTGTACGGCCCACGGAAGCGAGACGACAAAGACAGCATTGTTTTCTCTTCACCAACTTCACTGAGTTGACAAAGTAAAATGCACACTGATGAGGCAGATCAATAGAGTAGATCTGCAAAGCTCCAATACAATAAGAAAAAGAATGGGAAAAAAAAAAGAAGGAATACAAGATTTTGCATTGTTTTGATTTTTCTTTTTAGGGGTAATTTCAAAATTCAGTTTAAAAAGAATCAATTTATCCCATCAAGTGTTCTTAAACTAAAGAAGTGTAGAGCACATTGCAATCGATTTTACATTAAATCAATCCGCCGGCACTCAAGGAGGCGAATCAGTGAATGCAGAGATACCCCAAAATCTCCAGCTTCCCCCCAAAACAGACCCAGAATGACTCATGACATCTGGGACACATGCCAGCAGAAACTTAACACTTCCCAATTCCTGCTTGTAACATACAGAGTGCACGCGCACTCGCTGTGCAATGATGGCCAAACTACTACTACATTTTTATTTTATTTTTTTAAGATGAAAGGAAACACTCTAAAACTTTCCTAGTAACATTCAAACATACAGTTCCTACTTATAAAAACACAAACCCCACACATACCAGGGGAGGCAATGCCAGAAAATGCAAAAGCCCAAATTCTAAGCTAGAGCAGAATGAGGCAGGTGCTTGTTCGTGCTTTGTCCTGTTTCACAGAAGAGACGAACAAAAATCACTGCTGAGCAGCCCCAGAGCCACCAATTTAACAGCCAATCCATGCAGCAACGCAGTCCCTCAGCAGAAAAAGTCCCCACGTACCCTTGGAAAAAGCCTGCCCGTGACAGGTCAAGGCACAGAGTTAGGTATCAGCTCCCTGCTTCCCCTAACTGACACACACACGCAGAATGCCTTTTACAAGATGTAACTGGTGAGGAGCTGGGTTTATTCTAAGCAAAGGAAATAGATCCCAGTCCACCAGCGACAGCACAGGAGCCTCAGCGGTGAGCTACGCCCAGGGCACCGCTCGCTGCTGGGGCTGCAGACGCACCCCGCTGGCTCGGGGACAGCCGGCGGCCACCAGCTCCTCCTGCAAGGCGCGGTGCAGCCGCCGGGCCTGGGGCAGGACTCGGCGCTGCTTTGCCGACCTTCGGCAGGCTCCAGCCAGCCCAGCTCTCCCACCCATCAACGCTGCTCTGAACACGGCCTTACGGCGGAGAACGAGCTGGCTGCCAGCTCCATCGCACCGTACCCGCTGCTATGGGGCCCAGCACCGATCCAGTACCGGCCTCAGAGGCCCAGCCTCCAGCTGGACTTGGCACCGCTCCGAGCAGGGAGGTTGGGCCAGTGTTCCACCCACCTCGCTGGCCCTTATCAGCCGTACGGCCCCAGCGTGGCTACGGGGGCACCACGGGAGCGTGTCAGAGGCCTCGCTGAAGCCAACACATACAGCACGCGCTGCAGTCCCTGCTCACACGGCCCGTATCACACGAGGCAGTCGGGCTGGTCAGGCGCGGTTTGCCCTTGGCAAGTTCGCGCTGGCAGCTCCCCATCGCCCTCTTGCCTTTCAAGAACAGGCTTCCTGGACAAGAAGCCTTGCAAGAGCTTCTAGGAGGTTCTGCTCCATAATCGTGGCCAGGACTAAGGTAAGGCCTGCCCTTCACGCTTGTCCCGGAGCTCTGCCATCACTCTTTACACGATCAAGTCACCTCTGGCAGCATCCGAAGCACCCACAGGGGCTACCAGCCCTGCAGCCTTTGTAGCTGCTCCGTGGCGCCCTGGATCCAAGTCCCCAGCAAGCACCAAACCTGCCAAGGCACGAGGATGCTTCCCTTCCCTGCAGGAGCGAGTCTCCAGCACCCGTCACCTGCCTGTTCCTCCAGGTTGAGCTCATCACTCACCTGGACCCCCCATCCCATTTTCCCCAGTAATGTGAGAAATGCACCATGAAGAATCACTACCATACAATTAAACAAGCACTGTCGCTGGGTTTTTGATTTAAGGACAGGTGTGTCACTCCCAAAGGCACCGCTGAATTTGAAAGCGCTCCAGCTAGCACCCAGCGTCGGCACAGCTCGCTTTGGCAATAAGTGCCGGGACAGCAGCACCAGCACGCCCAATTCGGTGCCCCCGGGACACCCCTACATGCAGGGACAGGCTGCATCAATACTCACCTCCCACATCCAGCAGAGCAGAGACGACATACCTGGAGCAATAATTAATCTACCAAAATTCTTCATCCTGACGAGACACAAGGGCCGCGTGTAATAGCCTCCTCTTCGCGGATTTTGTGTACGCTAAGCGGAATTACCACTACTGAAGCATTTTAAACAATACGCATAAAGTTCCGAGCACCCGAAGGATAACTCGAGAAATCAGGGCTTTTCTGTAAATACGGTTTATCTGTACCCACAGCTCAGAAGCTGTAGCAGCAGCTGGGGTGCACCAAGCTGGGTCATTCAGATGAGAAATGTGCTTCTATTAAAGGGTCTACCGTTAGCTCCTTTCCACGCGTGGTTCTTTGAAGAAACCAAATCGCAGCGCCCACTTCAAAGGGGCGGCTCAAAGCGCTGCACACAACGGAGGCAGAACGATCAGAAGCAATTTTCATCACAAAGCACCCATGGCTTCAAACTCAGAGGCTTCTGTAGGGTGGCGAGTTCACATAGCTACACAAAAGACCGGCTTCCCCTCTTCCAAGGGAGACCTGCCTCAGAGCAAACACCGTCACCGTACGGCAAGGCAGCAGCCTTGCCTGGGACGCAGCAACAGAGCCATTTCGCTGCCCACTGCCAGCTTGGGGCTTCAACACAAGCATCTGACAGACAACTGGAAAGCTCTTCAAGCTTCCTTGGGTTTATGTGAAGTTCAGGCATGGCATCGGCAGGGAGTGGAAAAAAAATATCTATATCTCTCTCTCTCTCTATCTCTATAAAAAAGACAATTACCATTCGTGCCCTTACCAGCCAGCTTAAAGTCCACTGCTGCTGCACTTCCGAAGTTACATCTCCCGCCGAACAGAGAACCAGAACCAGGGCAGTGGAAGTGGGTTAAGTGGCCTTACAGAGCGGCTTTAGCCTGGACTCAAGCAACTAAATCATACCAGCATGAGTTTTTGGAGAGGGCTTTGGGCTACAACTGAAAGGGGCAGCAATCTGCTCCTGTCCTCAGCAGCACGTTTCCCCATCCCTCGAGCCAGCCTGCAAAGACATCAGGGACCTGATCGGCACCGAAACCAGCCTAAACCAAAAGCAAAACAAAGCAAAACCTCCCCCGTTTTATGGCAGATCAGCTACCTAATACACGTGACTACGTAAGCATTCATTCCAACACAGCACAAGACAGGAGCAGCACATCGCCCAGGGACAACCACTGGGCCGCAGAACGGACTGAAGACTGGCTTATCCTGCTCATGGAAACCACGTGCAACCGGTCCAAAGGTCAGTTAAAACATTGGTCTGCACACTGTCATCCATTTCCTCTTGCTTCTTAATCTCAAAAATGAACCCTGAAGCTACCTGCTTCTCAAATAAAGTATAACTTGAAAATCCGTACAGCCCTGGATCTGTGTTCAGTGTTAGGGTGCTCCTTTTATCTATGACATACGAAGATCACAAAAGACTGTTCCATTGATAAACATCAGTAAAAGGAAATGTATGCGACACACCTACATACAGAAGTGTGAGAAAGCAGCATTAGTGACCACGTGCAGCTTATTTTAATCTTTTCTAGCCATAAGATGCTTCCGGCCACAAATTCCACTTGCCCGCCATGCCAACGCTGAGCAAACAACACTGATGGTGTTTTACTCATGCATCAAAAATCACCTAGGACAAAGCACACAAGCTTAGTTCTCCAGCAATGCTTTTATCACGATGAACAGCCTGGTTTGTCAAACTAAGTTTGTGCCAACGCTTCCATTCACTACTGCTATTGTTCTAGCACCACAAGTTTGGTTTTTAACCTGTAAATCTAACTCAAATTTAACTTCTCCTTCGACAGACTGCCATCAACACGCCATGAAGAACAAAGCAGCGACCTGGGCAGCAGCAAGGTTGGGCGCGAGGAGGGCTCGGAGCGTACCCCAGTGCCACGCACCCGGTGTGGCCCGACCCCGCGGCTCTGTCGGAGCTGGCAGCCCCGAGAGCAGGGCAGAGGAGCTCGTGCCGCTGCATCCAGCCAGGCAAACACGCTCACCCGTCTTGGGAAAGCACAGGCAAATTTGTTTCGGATGTTCTACACTAGTCAGTGGAAAATTCTTCTTATCCAAGCAGGCTACAGGGACATTTCCTCCCCGGATCAACATGGGAAAGAGCAGAGGTACAGAAATCCCCACAAGGAAGTGGTTCAGAGGCTCTAGAGGCATCATGTTTCTTTTTCAGCACCCATAGGCAAGACAATTCTTTCATATATGCTGAATAAGGTGGAAATTTAACTCCGTTGTAACAACTCTTTCCAGTATCAGACCACCTGAAAGTCACTGGCCAAAGAGGCTCCAGCAGGGCGGGCCCTGCCTCCAGTCGCTGTCTGGCTAGCTGGATTCCCTTTAAACATCCCTGCCTTGCAGTCAAACCAAGGCTGCCTCGCCAGGACTAGGCATCGTGCCTTTGCTCTTGCAAAAAGGCAACTGACGGAATTCAGAAGATGTAAGCAAGCAGAACCTCATTGCATTTCACTCAAGACAGCACTCTCCATTGCCACTGAGCCTCCAGCTTCCTTTTCAGCCACTCCACACAAAAAATAAACAAACAGATCACCAGATCCTACATCGCAGCGACCAATAGCCTTCATATTAGGTTTTAAAAATACGAAACACTTTTGTTCAATCGTTTTTATATCATCTGAACATAACAAATCTCTTCCCAGAAAGGTAACTATTTTATATATGCATGCTCTTACCTTCCAGATTTATTGGCTAAAGTCTAGGCAAGTCAGCAGCATTTTTATCAAGGAGCAAAAGCCCGGATCCCTCAGTGCACACACTTCCTACTCCGTGCCAGGTTGGAGCGTTGTCAGCACTCCTGCTGTTGTCCTTCCCACTGAAGACTTTGTATCGCTTATCAAATAGCCTCTAAAATAAACTACTGTACTGCTTTGGGTATGTAATATCACTGCTAGAACACACCTTTGCTGCTTAGATTTGGTTTGGCTTTATTCCTCCGACGTTCAGCTGACCTTGCTGTCTGACATGTTAGCATGAGCTCATCCTCCACGCGATTCTGCATGGAGATACATGCACTGTTTTCTCCACAGGTCTTGTAAAAAGATGTTCATCAACGTTCATATTGGAGCATGTCTTGGCTCCTCCTTCCAAATTACACATTATGCACAAGTCTAGATACAGATTTTGCCAGCAAAGGCCCAGAAGAAAAAAAAAAGATTTTAGTAGTGCAGTCTTTTCCCTAAAAGCCATCACTGGACTGTCCCCGCTGCCTCTGCAAAATGTTTTGCTGCCACCATCCTCGTCGCACCCTTTTATTGCTCCTCGTGTCCCCGAGCAGTTGTAGGTTCGGCTGCCACTGTTCCCCAGCAGCCCAAAGCATTGACGCTCCTCCTTTGCTGCCTGCCGTTTCCACCCCTTGTCCTCCTTGAGCTCCTTGCTCAGCCAAGCGGGGCGTCTGCTGCAATTCCTGCTTCTCCCACGCAACGGGAGGGTTTGCTCCTTAGCTCTCTACGAGTCTTCCTTAAGAAATACAGTGAAATAAACCCAGCAGTCCAGGCGGCTTTCCGCCTCCTGGCTGCTTCCCAGGACGCTCTGCCCCCCAGCTGCAGGCTGAAGCCAGCCCTCCCGAAGCCAACTGGTGGGCGCAGCAGCACAGCCGCCGCTCGTCCGGCCGGGGCTCCCAGCAGCCAGCCGGGAATACCAGGCTTCCTCCCGTGGACAAGTTGCCAGAAGAGAGAACTCAAAACCAGCCCCGCGAGGTCACCCGCAGCCCCAGCTTCTGCCCGCAGCGAAGCTCGGGGACCCACCCAGAAGCCAGCGACGCTTCGTGCTGTGAGCCCACCCGAGGTCTGCGGGCTCCCAGCAGATGTGGCGAGGACACCTTACAACTCCTAGGGAAGAGAGATTTGTAAGGTCAAGGAGCTCTTTGCTCGCTGAGTCAAGAAATTCCGCGTCCTCACCGTAGGCCGTGGTTCGTACGGCTCAGTGACAGGCTGTCCCTCGCCCCAGTGTACTCGTCCAGTTCTCCGGCGAGTGGGAAAGGAAAAAAAAGTGGATTTTCTTGAAACTTGTTCGGCTCTTCTGGATGCAGTTCCCTGCGGAACAGCATCAACCAACAATCCAAGCACCTGGGGATGCACGGCAGCTCTCCTCTCCTCCACACATCCTTCACCACAACACACATCCCTCTTTTCAAACAGCAGTTTTCCCCAAGCAAATAACAGCTGCAATATCTGCCCATCCCCGTTATCGCCAAGTACACAAAACATCCCCCTTGATTCGGCCACTCCAGAGCATTTTACCACCCCGAGGAGCCCTGCTGCCTATTTCTACTCCTCTGCTGCTACGCAGGGGATTTACAGTAACTCACCAAATGCCCCCAATTCAATCTCGATGTTGGAATTACAAGTACGCTTTTCCTGCCACTAAAACTAATCATCTCGGGCAGCTTTGCTACAGTTTGTCCTTCGGAATGTTTATTCTTGAAATATCCCCTTATTCTCAAGTAAGATAAACTACACTAAAGGAAAATTCTCTTGAATGTAAACAGAGGTATTAAACCAGAGGACGTTTCAGCCAATTTACAGAAAATTTGCTTCCAGCTTATATCAGCATATAGTAAAGTACATAACAGAGATCCTCCTAAATCAGGGAAACAAAGCCATGCAGGGTATCTTTCGGCCACGGGAGCCTTCTGCTGTTCCTGCTGGCATTCCCCTACAATCACTTTGCCACATTTTTCCCCTCACACAGTTTTCAGTAGCTAAATCCTCATCTTGCCTGCCCCTCATGGAGCTGGCAAACAGACATGGCAAGAACATTTTCATGCGCCGATCCCAGAGGAATTAGAAAAACTTGGAAGAGAGGCAGAACTAGAAGTGACACCCTGTTACCACCAAGCCCCATCCTTGACATAGAGTACAGCTGTTTCTACACACAGCAACAGGTCTTCATCATCATCATCATCGTTCTCCTGGACGAGGAGGACCCAGAGGGAAGTGCACCAGAGAACGCTTAACCTACCATGCAAGAAACAAATGGCAGCAAATTACAAGTCAATCTCTGAGCCATTTTAGCACGAAGCGGGTCTGCAGCAAACAGAGAAACCCAGGCAACTCCCATTAGCTTCTGCAGACAGAACCCCTCCCATCGACCCGAGGTTTCACAAAACCCAGACAGCCCACCTTTGAATTCCTTGGTTGAGAAGTTTTCACGTATGAATGATTTCCTGCTAAAAAATCTATATACCTACACACACACAAAACACATTTACACCTTAAAGAGTAAATCGCTCGCTCACAGTTGTGTGACTGATGTACTAAAATCTACAAGTTCTCCATACGATGCGTTACAAAGTCACCAATTTTACCGGGACGTTTGCTGGTTGATCAGAACTGGCATGGGCCAGTAGGTGCAAGTGTAGGCGTTCTTTATAAGATGCATAACATACGAATTTCTAACATTTATAATGCAAGTTTAACACAGTACGTAAGACACACTCAGTAAAAAAGTTACTTGATTTAAAATATTAATAGATATTCAAAATTCTTGGTGCAGTATTACAAAGCCACAAGCATAGACCAGAGGTCAAACAGGAGGTATTTGTGATTTTGGCAGCACCTGGGCTTCCAATTGATCAGGAGCTTCCCCTTCATAAAGAGATCAAAAATGACTACGAAATTTTCTTCCAAGTTTCAGTCTCAAGTATGCTTTCAGGCTAACATTTTATTCACCATTAAAATGCTGTAATCCACACAACCTATGATAAATGACTCTTTCTTAAACCATGAAATATCCTTAACTTGTGCCTGAACAATGATCCTCTAGCAATGCACGCAGAAAAAAATTCCAGACAACACTAAACAGCGAGAAACGTACTCACCATAAATCACATTACCGTACAGTTTGGGATTAGGATGAGTTGCCACTAGCAACAGAGCCAAAAAAATCAATTCTGTCACTATATATAGAGTTGTAGCCTCAAACATAGTCAATGTTTTCAGCAATTTGTCTCAGAAAAGTATTAGCAGTCCAGCACGTGATCAGAGAAACATGACATCCAGACACAAAACAACGCTAAAAACAACAGTTTCCCCTTCAAACAGAATAAAAAAAGGAAAAAAACACCCAAAACCTTCACTCTCGTCAGCATCTTTCATTCGCCCTCTTCATAATGAAAGCATGCACTCTTTTAGCATTTACAATGAATACGAAGATTGGTTCTCTAGCTGATGCGTATTTAAATGATCACTAATTTTTTGTTTTAAATGGGGAAACTAAACAAACAATAAGAAGAGAGAATTTGGACAAATGCAAAGGTACTTAATGGCTTATCTAAAACTGATTCATCATACTTAACGCATTTGGTATTTTTCTAAACACCAGCACATTATAATTCAGAGAGGAGGAGCTTTTAGAAAACGGGGATATGCCCAGTTGCTTTGATCCCCATTTGCTCTACAGCACTCTGAAGCAGCCAGGACACGTTCCAGCATTCACGCAGCTCATTTCATCCTGGATCTGCACAATGTTCTGTGGTAGGCAACAACACTGGAGTTTCTACCTTACCCATCTGTCACATTTTAGGAATCTTGACGGTGCCACCCAGCTTTATTACAAAGACCTCTTTCCTTTCTTTACCTCTAGTTTTAATACACGCACACAGACCTCAGCACACTCACCAGGAAAACACGGCTCACCAGGGAAGGCAGGGAGGCAACCTTCACGCCTTATTCCCAGCCCAGTCCCCCTGCTCGGTGTGCCGACCCCTCCGACCCTTCTCAAGAAGCTGCTGGCGTTGAGGAACGTGCTATTTGAGTGCTATTTGTTGCAGCTCGCTCCTGGACGAGGAGCAGAACGTGCCCGCACATCGGCTGCTTCGGCACCGAGCGCCGTAACCGGGCCGAACCGAGCAGGTATAGGGATTTAAGGACTGCTGTCACCCCAAAGGCCAGGCGGACTGACCTAGCTGCTCACCGGTGTCAGAACGAAGCACGTTCACCGCACAGCTTTCACAGCACTACCGTTCACAGGTCTCCTTGGATATTCAGCCTGGTCACGCGACGGATGCAGGAGTCGGATCCCAGGGGCACCAAGACCCACGAGCTGCACAACCCTCCCCGCCAGCCTCTCCCCGCAGCCCTTCCCTGCCAGGAGGACTCAACGCTACATCGCTGCCAGAGGCTGTGGTCCCCACACCACGGAAAGACAAACACCATGCCACCGGGAGCACCTGATCCAACCGAGCGCTGGAGAAGCCCCTCAGGTCCTGGCGATTCAGGGATGTGCATCACCTCTGGGCCAGACGGGACGCGGAGACACCAAAACAGAACTGTGCTTTCTGAATTTGGTGTCGGTGGTGAAATAAGAGAGAAGGAGCACGGTACATTTCCGCAGGTGGAGCACCTGCTGGGTAGAAGGAAAGCAGCAGCAGCCCCGGTATTTCCTCACTAACGCCAGCTGCCACCAGGACTGCCTGCCCCTGCCCGTCCTCGAGCTGCTCCTTCTCCAGGGTCAGCTCGCCACCGTCCCTGCGTGGTGGACGCTCCTCACTTCCACCCGTTTAATCTGGGAAGTTTCTTTGAATCCAAGCGGTCATTTCCAACGCTGCTTTGGCCATTCCCTACCCAGGGAAAGAGGGGCCAGAGCCCTGCCCCATCTTTTTTCCAAAAAGCAGAAGCTTAACCGAAGCCTACTGCCAACCAGCCTCCTGGGGAAGGTACCTGCAGCCCTTTCCTCTTGCCACCGGCTTTCCTTGCTCTTGCTCGCTACCTGCAGTAGCTCCAGCTGCTACAAACACCTCGCAAGAGAAGCCTGGCCGAGGATAATCTTCCCCAAGGGCAAACGCAGCTCAGGTGCTTAACTGGGAATTAAGCAGCAGTTTTTACTATAACTGCACTGGACATTCAGTTATGAAAACAGTACTTTTGGGGCGCAGGGCAGGGAGGAGCACCACAGACTATTTCTCCTGAATGAACAGCTACAGTAAAACCCCAGCTGCTAGTACAGGTTGCCTCCGTGCTGGCAGTGCACCAGCACAGCAAGGTGAAGATAAGGCAGAACGCATTCCAAACAGCTAGCGAGCTATGTCAACAGACTAGGGGCCAGCCCTTCGCTAGCATAACATTGAGCTAGCCTGCTAATTTTAGAAAGAAAAAATTTGAAACTGTTAGCAGATAAACTTCTAAAGCAGGCAGATCTGTTTCACGGAATCGCAGCGTGGTTTGGGTTGGAAGGGACCTGTAAAGGTCCTCCAGTGCTGGGCACGGACGCCTTCCACTCGATCAGGTTGCTCATGTGAGAGTAAAGTGTTTGGATGCGTCTGGATTCACAACATCTCTTGGGCCAAAAAGATCTTGTCATGGTTATTGACAACGTCATTAACTGGACGGCAGCACTGCAGCAGCTCCAGGTGAAGGACTTGGCATTTATCAGCGCCAGCAACCAGAGAACATCAAAGCCGCCCTGCTACGTAAGGTGAAATTTGCAGGGAAGATGAAAGCTCAACGCACTCCACAACCTAGCCCGGGGTGTTTAAAAGACTACCCAAAGCCCCAGAGCAAAGACCCCTTTCGACAGCCACATTCCCCCGGCACAGCGGAGCTCTACAGCAATGGTAAGCCCTGGCTGCAGGACGCAGAACGCGACCAGCAGAAGTCCAGGTCTCTGCAGGAAATCGGGAATTGCATCACCACCATCCGTGATCTCAGGGTCTCCCCCAGAGATGGGCAGGGGCTGGAATATCAGCTTCAGCCAGTCTTTGGACATCAAAACCCTGAAGATTTACAAACGAGAGGCGCACAGTAACAGATCACACTCACCTCCCCGGCTGAAATGCTGGAGCCTCGGATGTGTAGGAAAACCAGAGAACATGGCCTCTCGTTTCCTATACAAGGGGCTAGTTTGCAGCCGCTAACCAAAATCTGCTTTCACGGGGATTAATACAAATACAGTATTAATATTTTACAAGTTTTTACCCATGTGAACATCATGAACATCATCTGAACTCTGCATAATGTTGACAGATGAGAAGTTTTTAAGCAAATACTATTCTGAAAGCCTGCACGTTGGTCACCGCATCATATCAAGTGCTTCTGTGCCTTTCCCACAGCAAGCACAGGGAAAAAAAAACAAAAAAAAATCAGATGCCCAGAGTGAACTAAGGCACTTCCAAGTCTCTCACTATACACAGAGCTCATAACCTGAAAGACGCAGCACCTCCCGGATCATTACACTTTGAGTTCTCAGCTATTTTTGTGCATTGCAAATATAAGGGAAGCAGCACATACAAACCAGTCTTACTGCAACTGCTTGCAGAAACTGCAGAAGCTACTCTCCTTTCATCTCTCTTCTAGGAGTGTTTAGGAAAATGAGGAATACAAGGAATTGTGACAACTCCCACTAACAGACCCAACGATACTCGTTACGTAAAACACTTCAGTACCCAAAAGATATTAATATGCCTGCCATATGGAGATCCAAGTGGTTCTTTAAGAGCAAAGAAAACATGAGATTGCACAAAGATCTAGAAAGGAAATCAAATCACGAGTCTTAAATCATTTTGATCACAAATTCACATATCTTTCTGCAATCCTGCTCAGGCACACCTGAAAAATAATAATAAAAAACACTCACCTTTCCCTCCGCTTCCTCCCCCCCAAATTCTCAAAATTTCATAGAGATCATCTCTAGGAGATTTATTGGCTGCCTTTGTATGGAGAAAGAAAAATCATCATCTAGCATCAAAAGATTTGCGAACAACCTAAGCTTCGGTAATCAGAACGACATTTTGTTATCATGAGGTCCTGAAAAGCACAACGCTCAGCTTTTACACCACACGTTCTTACGCCACGTTACCTCGCTCGCAGGCTTGCTATACAGACAAGCTATTTCAATGCTGCCACTGATCCAGAAGCACAGTCCCATTCAACACCCCTGGAGCATCATCTCCAGGAGTTGAAGGGAAGATGGGCAAAAAAAGCCAATAGTGTTACAGTCCTCTAACTGCAAATGCACGGATGCTGCTGGCTTTGCTACCACTGAGCCTCAGATGGAAGGTCCTGCCTCTCCAACTCGCTCTCCAGTATGGTCACACAACTTCTGGACCATCACTGTCTTCCATTTTACCAGTTTAGAGTGCAAAGCCAGCAAGATCTGCTCCCCAGTATTGTCTGGACATAATTCCAGACAGACTTACACGCATTAAATAAACATAAGTCATCTCAACATTCACAGGAGAACGCAGCAGGGTTCGTGTCAGTCACCGAATTGTTTCCTCCAGCCCAGTATCGGGGAGGACAAACTACAAGTGTTACTCCGCAGATACCAAACCTTGAGGCAGTGCTACGTGCAAGCAGAGAGCAGGATCGTCTCCAAGGGACACAGCGAGAGCCGCTGCTGCAGGCGGCTTCGTTTCCACGAGTGGAAGCCAGAACAGAAAGCGGTGCTGCCCAGGGAACAGCGCAGACCGGAGGGGTGGCAGTGTCCCTGGTCGGACTCGTCGGGGAGACGCCTCTGTTTCTGAAGAGCATCCGTGTATTCCGGTATCGCCAGTGCACTAAGGTAACTTCAGCTTATCGCCTTGCACTAGTGCCACAGGAGCTGGTGAAATAATTTATTACATCTCGGAGATCTGGGCTTTGCTGTGATTTATGTTAAAAAAGACTTTTGAGGGGTCCCTCCATTTGTTCCTTCTCTCTTGTAATTTGGATGGAACTGAATCCTGAAGGTAATTTCAGGAAAAGAAAAAATGGCATTTCTGGCTTGGCTTCCCCCAGCTCTATAAACATATAAATACAGCAGCAGACCTTGTACAGAAAGTGAGAATGCTCTACCTACGCACACTGTGTCTCTCACACAACCACGTGGACTAAGATATTGGGAATAATGGCAGAAGAGAGAAGACAAGGAGGAAAATCAGAACTGGGACCTGTTTGCAATTAGGTGTTACCAGGCAGCTGCATTTACCTGTCATCTTAGTCCACCCAGAGCACATAGTGCCAGCTAGAAACAACCACAGGAAATCGATGAACGTGCAAGAACACACGAACAGCGGGCACACTCGAGCGACATGTAAAGCCGCTGCCATCCACAGAGACGAGGAGCAGAGCAGGGGCAGCACAGGCTGACAAGGCTGGGCAGGCACCAACAAGCAGCAGGTAGGAGGCCAGACACCGATGCTGCTGCCCCTTATCGTTCCTCTGCCTCCACAAGTCGTCCTGTGCTCTCTCCAGCAAGCCAGTCTAGTCTCTCTACCCTGTCTCTGCCCATTTTTAGGGAAAAAAAAAAGGGGGCAAATATTGATTTTTAGATCAAACACTACCATATGCTAGGCTGCTGGATTTCTGTAAACGTTTCAAGATAGAAAGTCACTATTACTCCGAGGGAAGACAACTGTTTTACTATGCTGATGAAAGCCTGAAAAATACTTTGGCCAATTTTGTTTCAATTTAAAAAAAAAATAAAATTCAGGCCCTCATTTCTGTCTTTCTCAATCTCAGAATTAAAACCAAAGTATTTCCTCCTTAGAAAATAGTTTTAAGTAATTTCTCAAATTTCTAGCCATCCCAAATATTGCCAAGGACATCTCACAAAGGATACACATTCATTTATTCTTACATTCAAACACCTTTAAAAGCACTTTTGATCTGAGATCATCTTAGAGTATCATACCCTCAAGAAAAAATTGTGGCTTCTTTGGTTTTTTTTTTTTGACCCCGTCCCCCCTCCCCTCCAAATATGCAAACAGAGTATAGCAGAGCCAAAAAAGTAATTCTTTATGCTTGGTATTGTATGCATTTAAACACAGTCACAAGTGCCAAAATTTTCTTCTCTAGCACTGGCTCGCATCTGGCACACAACCTAGAAATAACCAAGTGGCTTTGCCGCCATAAATCTTCGAAAGTCTTCTGCACGGCTGAGCTCTTCCCATAAAATCAGACACCGACGCGTCTCGTCTCCATCGTTTAAAGGATGCTTGCTGGATAAAGCGCAGGAGGCCAGAGATGTGTGTGAACAATCTTCTTGTAGCCCCCGGGGAAGGATCTAACTGCATTCTCACAGGCATAAGGAAAGAAATACTTAAAATAACTCCAAATGCTAAGGAACACCTCCAAGCAGTAAGAATTTTTACAAATCTAAGAACAGCATCTACGTGTTTACTATAGCACACAGGAAAAAAGCATATTTCATAGACTTATTTATTTTTACTCTTTTCTCAAGCATTAATTGGAAATATTGCATTTATTTCTGAAGACAACTGAATACTTACAAACATGAATTCAATCAAAAGACTACGTTAATGCATTCCTATGACTCATTTTGGCAAGATTTATTAAAATTTTAAAGCCTACAATAAAACACACACACACTGCTTTGAGCTATTATAAAACAGTTATTTACTGCAAGTACCTAGACTGGAATACCTTTGGTATGAACGCAGAACACCTTTTTTGTGTGTGCTTTCATACAGAAGTGACTGACTTGGAAGACTAAACAAGCTCATCGACATTAATATACATTTGATTTTTTTTGGTCTGTAATCAGAAAACGACCAACTATAACACAAGGTAACACCAGGTGGAAAGTCCACTAGGAGCAGCAGCAGCCGAACTCAGTGACCAGCCAGGGACAGCACGCACAGCAACCCAGCACCACGTTCTCCGCAGCCAGATAACCACGCTACATTGGCCCCTGCCTGAAAAATTCTCTGCTTTCACCTCCACGTCCCCTGTGGAATACGTACAGGTGTGATCTGATAGCATCGTTTCCCTCATTCGTCAGGACAAGCCTCCCACTCACCGCCACTGAACAGGCACAAAGGTTTCCAAGCCCTGACGGAGACAAGGCCAGCTGTTCCCTTTCGGTTCCAAAGGTGGACTTGACACGACTCCAGGAACCCAAATATTAAAAGGAAATACATACAATTTATGAGACAGCTTTTATGAGACACAGAATACACACGGATCCCAGTTATACCTTTTGGCAAAAACATAAAAACCACTTCAGATAGAGCAACAACTACCACATTCTCCTAGTCATGTAAGCATCTTAGGACAGCGGCATCTTTTTGAATTATTATTATTTTATTTAGAAACATCAGCCTGCAACCCTGTCTGCATTAGGGTCCGTGGAGGAAGTCTGACTTCCTCGTTGTGCCAGCGCTGCGGCACAAACGCTGGCACCGCCAGGCTCGGAACGCACCAGCGGGAATTGTCGGCTTGACAAAACCTGACCTTGTTGTGAGCCGGCAGGACACGTGGTCAAAACCACTCCAGCGAAGCCAGCTCTGGTGGTGGAACCCCATCTCCAGACCCTGCCAGCAGAGGCAAGGGAAGAGAATCTGTGCCCACAAGTCAGGCACCATCGTGGACCATGAACCAGACTAACACAAAGCCGGCTTCCCTAGCAGATGCGCACCTCCACCTGCGGATATCTGAAATAACTTCCAAGCAGACAGACAGGGCTGGCACAGAGGAGAGGGGAAGAAAGAAATCTAGCCACATGAGCTAGATTAAAAGGACGGAGTGCCCTCTGCCAACAACCTCCATGGCCCAAGCCACGGCAGGCACTGTTGACAAAGTCCTTGTGCAGGTTAAGCTGGGAGGCTGAAAGCACCGTCTGCAAAAAACGCTCAAAGCGCTATTGGCAGAGGATGCAAAACCTGCAAAATAACCCTTTCCCACCAAACAAGATGAAACAAATACAACAAAACAGTATAGGAAATTAAGCCAGGCTACACTGATTGTGTCTGGAATGATAGGAATGCTCTTCCTCTTCCCAGTACAGCTTACTGTGACGTTCGTGGGATGTCCTGGACACCTCCAACCCCCCTTACACCCTGGGTTTCGGAGGAACGAGTTGCGATTGCAGATACCCTGGAAGAGAAAAGCTCTCCTCGCAGAACCGAGCCTAGGACTTGGTCCAATGGTCCGAAGGAAGAGCTCTTTGTTCCTTTCCAGTTGCCAGCACCATGTATTCTAGGATGGATAGCCAGAGCGGTTGCCTGTCAGTTGCACCTTGTGTTGGCACCATGAAGTCTGTAACACCGGCACCTTTACACAACCGCATCACGGCTGCTGCTCTCCTAGAGCTCTGCCAAGGAACATCGTGGTGAAAGTCACCGTTAGCTTCAGGAAAGGCTGGCCTGGGATAAAATCCAGAAGGAAAAACACCACAACTTTCTGAAAGCTAAAGAATTCATTCTTAAAAAGAGGGCATTTAGTTAAAGCTGAAAATGCAAAGCCTAGCAAAGAATGCGTGCGTTGTGCTCAGCACCAGAGCCCTCCTCCTGTTATCTTCCAAGACAAACACCTCCTGCAGGCGTCGTGCTCACCAGCTAGCGCGACAAGCCGGAATTCTCTCAAAAGCTTGTAAAGAAACAAGCCCTTAAATTCAGGCTTCCAGAGCAAGCGTTGGAATTGCTTTCATAAACTAAAGCTCATTCATATGCAAACCTTAAAGCCAAGAAATGGAGAAAAATATTAATTTTCTTGCTGATGTACGAAATGGATTGGTGCTTTTTGAAACCATTACTTTTGCTACAAAAACCAAAGAATCATTAAAAACAAACCTTCATCAGTTAACCAAGAACTGTAAAGCTACTTCAAAATATTCAAACAGGAGATCCATTACATTTTATATGCCAGGAATAAAAAAAAAAAAAAAAAAAAACACGGAGCGTGGCCCATTTCTCAATTGCACTGTGCCAAGATAGGCTTGAATCATTACACTGTGGCTATGTTTATACTGAAACTTATTTTTTCGCTGAAAACTTGGAGTTCCACACCCAGTAGGCAACGTTTTTTTTAAGTGCATTCCAAGCTTCCCTCAAACAGTCCCAGTCAAAACATCACCAGATTTTAATTCTGTCAAGAATGTGAGGATCTCATTAAACGACTGCCTAATTACAGGTAACGTGCCCAGACCACAGATTCTGTGGCATCTGTAAATGGAATATTATTCAGAAGCAACACCACCAACTTTGAGAAAATCGCGCTGCTGAAATTTCAGAACGTGTGTTGCAGCGAAGAATTATGCTGCCTGTCTTCAACTAATTAAGAGAGCTTGGAGAGAGAAAATCCTCCCAGTACTCCAATAGACACCAGTGGTGAGAAAGATCAGCCCAGGAGGGAAGAAATGCCATCAACTTCTAAGAAAATCACAAGCTTTACTTTCAAAGAAAAAAAATGAAGCCTCCAGATCTAATAGGTGTGCAAGAAAAGTCTTTTCAAGCGAGTCAAACCCAGACTACTATGACATTGTCCATAGCGTTCTCTTGAGTTTTTCTAATACCTCTGCTGTTTTCTGCTTTGCAAGGTTGCAGAATTCAGAACCGGTAGGCGCAGAAAACCGCTCTGCTCCGTGTTAGATAAAGCCACGAACACCAGAGGCCAGCATCATGTCTGCTGAACGGAGCAAACGACCTTGGAGGAAAAAGGAAAGGTGACGACGAAGGACAAATTTCTGAGCAGTATAAAGGAAAAAAGATGCCATCCTTATGAAAAAACCTCCCCGCTACTGCAGAGGAAGTTCCGAGCAGGAATTAAAACAAGGCTTTAGCAGATATCCCCTAGCCAGGGGCAAACCCACTCCGGAGCCCGGTACAGGGCTCAAGAACATCCGAGTAAACTGCATTCCCTGCAGCTGGAGACCAGAAGGACCAGGAAGGGAGCTGAACTCCTCACTACCACTTTGCCCTGGGATGGGAAAAGTAAGGCTCCCTCAGAACTTTTCAGAATCTCTTATAGGATCCTAGTATACATTAATGCCCATATACAAACGCATACTTTCACAGTTCTCTTTTGCAGCACTCCCCTTACTGTGACGAGACTTGTCCCTCACACAGCACGTTAAGCGACCCGGGCTGTAGCTGCTATGTTAGATTTGCTGTATTTAGAACTGGAACCACAGTTCGTTTCTACCTCAGTAACTTGACTCGCAGCCCACGTTGCCATAAACCTTATCGCGAGCCTACCAACAGCACCGGCGCGATTACAGAAGCACAGGCAAATTCCACTGGAGAGTACAAAGTATACTCACAGCTAAAGGTTACATGCAACTTTGGTAAGTAGAGCGTAACTCGGTACATAAAGGACATGTTACAACCAGCACCACCGAGCCACCCACAGATACGTACTCATTCACGTGGGTTTTTTTAGATCTGTACCATTCACTCAGGCTTGTTACGACAGAGGCGCTGAAGAAGTGCTCTGTCCTTGGCCTGGGAGCACACAGAACCCCCGGCCAGAGCCTTCGTCCCTCCGCCCTGTGCTCCTCCTCCAGCCCGCTACGTCCCCGCGAGCAGCCCTGAGCTGTACCGCTGAACATTAAAGCCCAAAGCGTCTCGGAAATAGGTGTGATAGCCAAGAAGTAATTAAAATTCACGAGCTCAGAACTGGATAAAGAAAGTAATAGGGAAGAGATGAAGTATCCAGGAAGAAAAACAAAAATAAATTGACAAATTGGAAGGAGGGAACAATCTTCAGAGGGCAGACCTTTGGAGGAGAGGATGGAAGGCAGAACACACTGCACAAGTGCAAGGCAGCAGAAGGAGAAAGGCAAATGACAGAAGTTTAGAGGAGAATGTGGCTTTACCAAACCAAGATGGATGAATTTATAGGATGCGTTACACTGAGATAGATGCTGGGCCGAATGATGAGAAGATAATTTAAATAAGAGAACGTAAGGAGGGAAAAACCACAAGGACAGAAGAGTGAAGAAACAGGCAGTGTTTGTACGTATGTTTGCATGCATGTCTGGAACACATGAAGATTACAAGTCTCTGATTCCGGCGATTCCTTCTGCACTAGGTATCTAGTTGAAAGTGATGAAGAACTCAATTTGGGACCCAACAAACGGAAGGACTGCATTGCTGTTCCATCTCAGCCAGAAGTCATGCAATCTTTGCATCTATTTTCAACACGCTATACAGTCAAATGACTCAACATGATGAAGCAACAGAGGATCAGCCCATCCAGACAGCAGAAAGTTTGCTACAACTGAAATAAGATGGCTTTTCCAGGTGTGCAATTCCTGAAGCCACAGCCATGCCTTCTGCTGGAGCATCAGGCTGTGGTTACACAGGGATTTAATCCCACGTGGCTTTGGGCTGCTGCTGCACAGCCTTGCTTTCTCCCTCCTTCCCCAGCTACTCATTCCTCCTACCTCTCCCACTAGCAGAAGCACGTGCGCAGCCACGCAGCCGGCTGCACCAGGAACAGATTTAGCTACAAACTCTCCATTTTGGGGACGTGAGCTGGGAAAGGTGTGTTTGCAAGCGGGCGAGTTCCCTAATCCACATGGCTCACCCAGCCATGGGAATCCGTGTGCTCCTGCAGGGCCCCAGCAGAACAGTGGCAAGTGGAGCTGGCCCTGCAGCAGCAGCCCAGACCCCAGAACAGAACTGCCACGTAACCACAGCCTCGGGCTTTCATGTTTTGCCAGAGAGAAAAGAAAGAAATAATAAAAAAAAAGACATTTTAAGAATACGATGTCAAAAACTGTGAAGGCACACGAAGTTCTTCTGAAAGCCAGGCCCTGAGATGCCATCCAAGGTACAGCAACTGTCACCTACCGAGTTCACAGAGTCCACAGCATGCAAGTACGTTACAGAAACACCAAATGGGTTACAATTTTGCAGACACATGCATGCACACACACACAAAAGGAAGGCATGTCTACCTCCTGGCAAGACAAGGGCAATTTCAGGCTACTACGCATTACTTCTTTACTACCACCACTCAAATAACGCAGTGTCTAAGACCCAAATAAAATATACGAGAACTGCCAACGCCTCTGATAAATTGAGCCATTCATAACCCAGTTGGCCACTGGAAAGAAGATGAACTTGCTGCCTAGAAGAAGCCAGGTGCAGGCAGAGCAAAGAAGTACTTCTAGCCATACAGAAACTTTGAAGGATGCCCGGTTCACTGCAACAAAGCTCAGGTTTACCTCTGGGGGGGACCTCCTTCTCCATCGTGGTTGCAGAAAGACATTTATAGTAACGCCAGCATGGATCCACCACATGAAAGGATGTGGTGGCTTTAGTGAGCTACAGAAGATAAACATATGTCATGCCTAAAACTGAGCCAATGATCGTGAAAGCATCCTGAATCACTTGTTCCACAAATTCCCCGGTCACCAAGTATGAAGAAATATAACACAAAGAGCCAAACTGAGATTATAAACACAGAAGGTTATTTTTAAACCCATTTGCTAATACATTTCAAAACACATTTTTCACTATCGTCTTGTCAGGTCATAAAAAGATGCTCCTGCTTTACTGCCACTACGCAGTCAGAGAACGGAAAACGCCACGCAGTGTGCAAGACTGCAATGGATATTACAGTTTTTATGGATATCAGAACTTTATGCTGTGTCAAAAGTTGTCCAACTCCCAGGAAAGCTTTCAGCTCAACTACCACACATAGTTTTGTCAAGTCGTAGGTATGCCTTTCACAAGCAAAACACGTTGCCTTTTCTTCCCAGCCTCCATGACCCGAAGCTACATCCTTGGCATGCAAAACATCGTATTATCACTCAAAAAGAAGACATATTTTAGATTTAATTAAACATGGTGGTTTTGTGTATGTACAGCCCTCAAGGAGATTAAGTATCTGCAGGGGGGGGGTGGAGAAAAGCTAGTTACACCTGTGTGCCTCGGCCCCGACCAAGAAGAATCCCGTTTGGAATAAACAGCAGCTCAGCCTTCATCCTCTCCAAATGACACAGTTTAAACCTTCAAACTATAAACATTTAAAACAGCGCTCAGTTTTGCATAAAAATATCAAAGCTACTGGAATGAAAAGTATGTTTATGATCTGGTACATTGCCAAAAGTCATCTGCGCCTCCTCTACCAGACAATGGGTGTATTTTACTAGGACTTGTAAGAGAACTTTCTGATCTTTTCCTTGCATCTCTCCTTCATTACAGATATTTGAAGTTCTATACAAAACTGGACTGAAATGATATTAAAAATGTAATTAAGAGCATTAAAGCCTAGACAAATACTTTTGTTTATAAATACTGCATATGTGATTTCAATGCCTGCATTTATATGCTAACATAAACAATAATTATTTGTAGTAATTTAACATTTTGGAATACGAATTCTTAATCGCTAACTTGCAAACCACGTATGCAAAGCTTCTAGTTGCTACTGCAGCAGTTAAGCAGAATTCAGAGCAGCACTAAACAGCACAAGGTTGTACCCCTACCGTGCCTGAAAGCTCAAGCAGTGCTACAAAAGGACCCGAACTCTCTTGGGTCTCCGTAAACAAGCAGCATTCCGTTAAAATTTAATACTTTGGGCCTACGGTAGGGTGCTTTCTATGGAAACAATTCTTCATTCAAGAGACAAAAGGATCCTGTGTGCGGTTCCAGCGAACACGGCATTCTGGAACGCTCTGGAATCGGGGCGGCTATAGGCACACGAGTAACGGGACGACGAGGCTGACACCCAGCTTCTCACACAAGTGTCACGCAGGGACCAACGCAGCATCAAGGCCACGCAGCCTCCAAAGCCCCGTTCCTCCTTCACAGCTAGGAGCAAATAAAAGAGGCCCCAGTATCACAAACTAAGATCTTTTTTCAGCAAATGTTCCGAAGCCAGAATCCTCTTGTTCTCTCTTATTCTGTCACCTGATATTTGAACACATCATTGACACGATGGAGCTGTCATATCCCATCACATCATTCCATGTTTAAAGAATGTTTAGTCTGTAAATCCATGCAGTCATTCTGCAAACACAGACTGCTTCTAACAAGAATGCTGAACAGAGACTACGTACTTTTAGTGACCATGTTAATGAATTAAATACACTAACCCTGTTTCTTAAGCCATAACATTAACATTTACAAATTATTAACATTAGAAATTAAGTTGCACTAAAGAAAAATATTTTAAGCTAACATTTCTATGTTTTGCTGTTGCTGTATCCACAGGCTAATAATGCTTATGACATCTTTCAGCAGAAAGACAGACAAGTATAGAATCATAGGATGGCCTGGGTTGAAAAGGACCTTAAAGATCATCTAGTTTCACCCCCCTGCTCTGGGCAGGGTTGCCAACTATCAGAGCAGGCTGCCCAGCAAGTAACAACTATAAGCACCTGAAAAATAGGAAATGCTAACAACACCTGGACTAGAGCAACAGTACCTGGCCTAGATGTTGCAAAAATAATTTTCTATCTGGGGGGGGATTCCTTCTATCAGTCTGTTACTTATCACTCAGCATTTGCTAGTAAAACACTGCACAGCCACCGATTTTAATCTAAGGAGATGAACGCTGTGATCTTTCCCATACAAAAACGTGCTTCAGTACACGCTGCAGAGGAACGGGAGCGAAGGCTCGAGCCTCGTCATTCTGATTTATTACGAGAGGACACTGCGAGAGCGAGACAAACAGTATGTCATCTGTCAGAGCGGCCACATTTGCATTTTACACAGAAAATCAGATCTCTTGCTTTATATTAAGTAATTAACGGATGGAATACACACTGCCAAAAAGAGAAGGACAGCAGCAGCTCTGCCGCTGAACACTTTACAGAAGAACCGTTCTGGAAAGCAATCCTCTCCAAACGGAATGATTAATCCTCCATGTAACGCCGGGTACCCACTCCAACCATATTTTGTTACAGGCAAATTTTTAAGTTAAAGAGAAACAATCAGATTAGCTAAAATGAATAACAATAAAGCACAATTGATGTCGTGTAGATTTTCCCTACTGATCTTAGCCTGTACAGAGTTTTAAATTATAAATGCAAATATCTTCTTGTAAGTTTCTGGTAAAAAAAAGGCAATTTATTTAAAAGTGCTGTTCAAAGCTCCTTCTAGCAAGATGTAAATCATCAGTGATTTTAATATATCTGTTAAAATTATTAACAGCCTCTTACAAGCAGTAAATCAAAGTCTTAGTCTATTATATAGAGAAACAGTGCTGAAAAGAGCAATGCTTTTTGTACGTTGTTTGTGACTTTTTAAAAAAAAAAACATTTCCCCATTGAAGAGAAGAAAAAAGCATTTGCATTGTGTTAGCTACAGTTATAATTTCCAGCTGTGTCAAAACTTTAACAGCCTAAAAGCAGGAAATCCAAAGAGGAAATTCCATCGTCAGTTCCTGAAGTTTTGTAACTCAAATGTTCTTCCAAAAACTGGATCTTAAAGGAATTTTGGTAGCATTTTCTGTAACCTTACCTGATATCTTCAAGTAGCTCACATTCTGCCTGATGCTTGGCCTGAAGTTTTGTCATCTGTTCAACCTGAATGTTTTTTAGCTCTTGTGTAACTTTCACCTACAAAAAAAAAAAAACACAGACCACATACATTTTCTGCAGTTCAAATCAAATTTCAACAAGAAAAAAAAATTCATTTCCTTCATTTATTTTGAAATTGCACATTTCAGTGGAAAGCTAGAACACAGAATTAAGAACGCAGTTTTACTCTGTGCAATGTTAATAAAGGCCGATTTCAATACACGCCGTCACCTTCGCGGGCTTACACTGCGCACGGCACGGATCTCAAAGTTACGCCCAAACAGCAATGAAAATGCAATTTTTTTTCATTGGGGACTGAGGATAACTTGTGTCCAACAAAAGATTTGTGCCTACAAAGAAAAACTTGGGAAAAAAAAATGTGGGCCACAGGGGGAGGAAATTGACAGTGCATATACATTTAGCGCTTGCGAACAAATTAAATAATCTTGAAATTCATTAAGCTGTTTTATAAGAGCTAACATTTAAAGCCAGCTTAAACATCCAGTTGTTTCTCAACTGTGCAGCAGAACAACCCTCCAAGAGAGGCTTCAAAGGCTGGTGTTCCTAGTACTGGTGTAATTCGCCTTTGAATCTTGTGGTCATTAAGCTAAATTGCAATCAGCTGGGAACCGCCTGATCACTGGCAGGTAGCACCCCTGGCACGGGTATCGGGAATGATTGGACTCAGGAAGGGACCCTTCGGGTTGTTTGCTCTTTGTTTTTATAGAGCAGGTCTGGGCATTTCAGCCCTCTAGTGATCACAGGGAACCTGTCTACGGGCCTAAAAATGATCACCAGCATCTCGAAAGTGGTTATGCATTCATGGGGACAGAAATGCTAACAGTTACGGTAATGGGGGAAGAGAGAGGAAAAACGCAGAGAGGAGGAAGACCCAGATCCCCCTCCTCTTCACCAGCCAGCCAGAAGGAAAAGAAACCCAGCTCTCAGCAGCTAGCAAAAGCCCCCTCAATTTTACCCCTGGAAACCTCCCCCCAGCAACAAGCACCCTTTGACCACACACTACATCGACAAGTTCTGCACATTGGTGCCTACAAGACACCACAAAAAAAAAAGAAGGAAATCACACGTACCCCCCTGCCTTTAAGCAGAAAAAGGACCTATTTTTAACGTGAAATTCCAACATTTTCATTTTTATCCATATATGAAAAAAAAAAACTACTCCAAATAAACAAACCCACACAAGACGACCCATGTAATGGAAATAATTTCCAGTGAAATAATGTAGGCAAAGAACGCCACGCGTGGAGCACAAATAAGCTGCCAATGCAAACCAAAATAGCAGTAAGAACCGTTCCGCGGGCGGGCTCTGCCTTTGTCAAACAAGAGGTGGAGAGGCAGGAAGGAGCCGAGGCGAGGGCTGTGCCGCGGGCAGCTCGGGGCCGGCAGGTTTCTCTCCGCGCTCCCTCCCGTCTCTCCTGCGCGGTTCTCTGCCATCTCCCCTCCGCGCCGGTAAATCTCAGCACCGCGCACGAGATCTTAAAACACCGACAGCAAACGGCAGCCCCACCGTACGGGGCCACGGCACCCAGTCGGGCAGCGTCGCGAAGGGCAGCGACCACGCGCCCGCAGCTCGAAGCCACAAACTCCCCTCCGCAGCCCCTACAGAGCAGCGGATCCCAACCCCGAGTCCCACCTCGTTGCCCCCAGCCAAGCCCACGTTACCTCTTCTGTTTCTTCCCGCACCGGCCCCCCAAATGCAAGGCACCCCCTCCCCGCGGGCTGCAGGACACGGGAAGCCCTCCCTGCCGCACGCTGCCTCTGCGGATTGCTCCCATCGCGCAGATGGTGCACGGTTTTGGCCACCCCGTCCACCCGCATCCTTGCGTCAACCCCGGACGTGACCCGCTCCCATAAAACCAACCCGTCGCCGTCGGTACGGACCCACCGCAGCACCCGAGCGCAGCCAAGCCCTCGAACACGGCCGGCGCGGGGGTCTCCAGGCCGCCGCGGGCACGGACCCCCCTCGCCGCAGGCCTGGTCCACCTCCGCCCCCTGCTCTCCTCCG
>VXAA01002296.1:119268-137847 GCA_013399115.1 Anseranas semipalmata | reverse complement strand
TGGCGCCGGTGCGCGGTGCCAGGCGGGGAGGGGGTTAGCTGCTCGTCCATCAGCCAGCTATAACGCTCCGGTAATTAACTCGCATGATCTAACGAGCTCCATGCGTACCTCACGCGCAGCCGCGCCACGCAACGCGCCGCTCGCGTCCGGCAGGAGCGGGCTGCGACCAGTCCCCAGGGAGACGCCGCCTCACCGCTCCTGCCGTCCCCGGCAGAACGGCGCCGATCACCGCAACTGCTCGTGGGCCGAAGCCTCCGTGATCCACCTTTCATTTCCTGAAGGCTGGATTAGGGCTAATACCGAGGAGAAGCAGAACAGTGCTGTGCATTCCTAGTGCAACCCGACACCACCCGACGCTGGCTCGTACCTGGAGCTCCAGCTCCTACAGTCTCTCTCTTGATCGGTCACATTCACAGGCGGGCTAATGTATATTTATTATTCAAAGAAAGATTTTTAGGAGAGACTGTATTTAAATCAAAAGTTAAAAGCTGAAATGTTTATAAAGCAAGCAAACAAAACCCCAAACATCTCAGGCTGAGAGATTTTGGGGAACTGTGGTTTTTTTGATGGGCATCTGGAAATACAGCATTTTGGGTCATTTTGTGATAATGTTAATAGTGAAGCTGCACTTCTCAATGTGTTTTGATCAGACTTCCTGCCCTGCTATGATTATCCTAAAAGCCGCTGGGAGGGGAGTACACAGAACCCAGCAGTCCGCCCCCCGTTTTAAAATCACAGACAAAAAGCAGCGCTGTTGAACTGATCTAAGCAGCGGCGACAGTAAGCTGTTACGGCGGGAGCCTGACGGCAGCGAGGGATCTGCCGGGCTGCTCAGCGGAGCAGGAGAGCTGCAGCCAAACCGGGGCGGCCTGCCCCGGGACCAGCCTGCTGCGAGGGATCCCCTTGCCGAGGATGTGCCACGAGTTACTACACACATCACCTGCGGGGAAAAGGCTGGGGGATTTTTGAGTCCAACAGCTCCCTCAGGTATCTCCAGGCCCATTTCCTCCTTTTCACACAACAAACATTATCGCGGTGTTAAGGATCTCAAGAAGGTATCTGGAGCAAGAAACCCTCGCAAGCTTTGTCAGACATCACGTAACCGTGCCCACAGCAGTAAAGCCACGGGGCTCCACATGTCTCACAGTTGTGCAGTTAACACGGGGACAGGAAAATAAGATGCCCCAGCTGCAGACTGCTGTGCAGGTCTTGGGAATCAGAAAGCCGATCAGAGGCACAAAGCCCTTAAACGCAGATCAGTCGCTCGGTGGTCTTGTGAGAAGCGAAAGACCTATGCAGAAAAGCATCACAAATGTAGAAGTTGGAAGCGTGGAGTGTGCCACAGACAGACCTGTTACATACCAGCTCTAGTGCTTCATGCCTGCTGTCAAATCGAGCAGCAGGCAGTATTTCCCATGACATGGAACGTACGCATGCAGAAACCAGGGCATGTATCCCGAATCACCACTTTGCCATGGCGTTAACACTAGATGCGCCTTGGAACAGAGAAGGGGCAGAAAACTGCAGGAGAATGGGAGTTCCCAGGGGACACGTGCCTTGCAGACCTTGTTCAGCTGGTTATGAACACCACTTTGGGGGCTACACTCTCCTACTGCCTAACATCAAAGGCAACGATGGCTACGGTGTTGTTTCTTAGCTCCCAAGGGAAGAAAAAAAATGGAGACGCAATTGACCACCCAAGGTGGTATACTCACCTGCACAGAAGTACTCACCCTAAATATACATTTTATAGACGTTTTTTAGCCACAAAACTAAGAAGCATTAGGTTGCAAAGGTTATTTTTCCCATTTTTTCAATACTGATGAAAAACAAAGTCATGTAGGCCCTCTCCCACAATCAGAATATTTTGGGGGCAGACAGCATCAAGCTTGAGGAGAAAAAGTGATTCTTGGCATGATGCACACCTGATGAGGAAGACACTTGATCTGCAAAAAGAACCAAGTTACTATCGCCAAAAAGATATAAAAAGTTTGAGAAAGTCCTGCAGATCACGCAGGAATGAGTTCATGATGAGTGGCCACACATTTTATGAGAAAAGGAGTAATGAAAAGGTGATGGTATAGAGTGGCATAGATCCCTTTCAGTATACTGCTTGGCTTTCCTCTACTTAGATGTTCACAGACCAGTTCGTGTTCCTTAAGCCTCATATGGTAGCATTCCTCCCCCTCCAGACGAAGGGTTATCATCATCCAAAAAAGATAATGGACTCCCTCTATTTTATGGCTTATGGACATGACCAGAAAGGAAAATATTCGTATCTGTCAGGCACTAAAAGGCAGCGAGTATCAAGGGGAAGCCTACTACTGCCCCAGAGCCTACCGCTGCCGGGGTGCAGCAGCCCAGCCCTCCCGCTCCGTGCCGTCGGAGCCCAGCACTGCCCAGGCCCCGACTGGTGCCACCGCCCAGCACGACCGCTTCCCGCTGCTTGGCCCTCTTATGGGGAACAGCCCCGTGGCGAAGTGCGGGGACAGCTATCAGGGCTGCAGCTGGCTGCAACCCGATAAAGGCAGTTGCTGCTTTGGCTCATCAGTTGGCCCCCCAGTGTGACGTACCGTCCAGCTGGCTGAACACAGGCCGGCGCGTAACTCACGAGGCTCGCGGCCTTGCAGGCACGAAGGCTGGGCCTGGCAGCGGAGGCGCAGCAGTATCGTTCAGCTCAACCTCGTGCGGCTGTCCCACTGCTCTTCTGTGCGGAGGGATTTCCGCAGAATCTGTGTGCAGTTCTCTGAAGCGTTCTGCTGCCTCCGAGTACCCGTGAACAGAAACACAGTCCAGCTGCAGTTCTGAGCTCACTGCAAGTTAAGCCTCACTTCAAGAACGCAATGGTCAAGAGATCAGTGCTCAGTCTACCTTCTTAGAATTGGATGTCAAGGAGCTTTTGCTGTAAGGAGTCTCCCAAGAAACAAAGTAAATTGTTCTGTCCTTTTAAAAATGGAATGTGCCTTGGAAGAGTGATATATTATTTGCCTGGCTGAGTTTTCTCTCCATCTCCGTCAAAGCTTGAAGAGCCCTGGCACTTCTGCCTTCTCAAGCAGAGCTCAGTGTAACTGGACCACATCTAATGGCTGCACAATGCAAATGAAGATTGAAACGGTTGTTTCCTTTGATGTGACTAAACACTCAAAAGGGATATTTTCCCTTAGATTCTCATGAGAGTGGAACTTCTTTAAAAAGACCTGTTGGATTTCTGATTTGTTAAAGACTGAAGCCATTCCTGCACCAAGGCAAAAGATGAGTACGGCAGGATGGATCTCTTCTAAGACCGAAGAAAGAAAAATTCCTTTTTCCTATTTTCAGCAACTGTTAATCTCATGGAGCGTGAAAGGCACATTGATATAGAGGCTTCAGAATGGCAGCCTCACTCCTGACAGTCATACAGCTAATCTAGTATACTTTATACTAGAAATGTACACAAATATTAATGCATCGATAGGATCAGCTAAGGTAGTTGTTTCCTTCAGATGTTCAAGGTATTCTGGAAACTTTTCTAGTTGACAGGTTGGCAAAGAGCTATCATTTTCTTGAGTTCTAGGGAATGTGCGTCTCTCCTTGGATATTCTTCTGAGATGATCCATGCACTCAGCAGAGACATGAGGTAGTTATACAGTTTGCATTAGAGCAAAAAAGGAATACTGGATTAAAGCAGGTATCCCTCTATGGATGGACTCATCCCCAGCTATGAGACCATCTCACAAGATGCAGCTGTGCCCCAGATTACATCAGGTGTGTACACAGACACACAGACACACAGACACACAGACACACAGACACACAGACACACAGACACACAGACACACAGACACACAGACACACAGACACACAGACACACAGACACACAGACAGAATGCTTCCCCATAAAGAAGATCAAGGTTTTTTAACTGGTCTGGAACACCAATTTGAAAAGACTGCTCAAAATACATTTGTTGTGGTAGCACTGAGCAACGACGAGTCTTGCTTTATGGTGCAGTGATCTGTTTCCTGAGGATGAAAACTACTCACGTAGCCCGGTTACATTTGGAGACCTGAGCAGGAGGGTAAGGAGCAGTATCAGCATATATTTATTCCTGGCAGGTCCCAGCATGCGATGCCAATAATTCTTTGCCTGCTCCAGCACCTGTACCGTGCTCCACATGGAGCAGCAGGTGCCAATGTCTGCCCCCTGTGGAGAGACCTGACTTGCTATCCTTTTGAACGAGAGATGGGCAACTCCGTAAGTCAAGAAGCATCGTCTGCAGTACCTCCAGTATGCTAATCCTGTCCAACTGTCTGTCTCTTCCGAACCAGCTTATCTCCTGGCACGTCTGGTCTCCTGCCCAAGATTAATGTCAGACTGGTATTCAGAAGGGGCAAGAGCTTCCCCTTGGATATTCAGGCAATAATGAAAAGGAGATGAGAGAAAAGTAGAGCTAATACATCTCAGTTAAAAAGATTCTCACTTTGGTACCAAATACAGCAATGTCAGAGAGCTACTCCGATTCTGTTTCACAGATGCCAGTGCTCGTGGCTGAAACGGGACGCTCCCAAGTACACGGATAACAACTGCTGCCACGAGTAGTCTTTCACTTATCGTCAGGGCGGCCAGTACATACATTTATTTCAGTTATAGCCCTCACTGCATTGTTCGCTTACTCTTGAGAATAAATAACCATAAGGTACTCCACATGGGGTTAGACCTTGAGATCACCCAGAAACGTAATTAAATGCAAAATCAGCTCCGTGTGTGCACAAGTGTCCACCTCTTCCTTCTCTCCAAAGCTAAAGTAGTTCCTTATGTGCTTCTATGGCTCATTAGAGTAATGAGGTCCATGTGCTCTGATTGACAAGGTTGTTTAGGACACCAGCTGCCTTCCCTCAGCCCTTACAAATCTGGGGAAGGAGGAACTTCCACTTAACTAATTTGTAATAGCTCCGCTTCCAGAAACTAATGCAACCTACCCTGGCTCTAGGGTAGAACGCAACTGCTCCCAAAGACACTTTACAAAGCAGATGTCTGTCTTTCTAGATCCTTCCTGGTCTGTAAAGACAGGAAGAGTTTGCATGGATAACAATAAATAAGGCATTTTCAAGGGGTTCTTGAAGTAGTGTTTGAACTCTGCTATATATGGCTAATGAACTAGTTCTCTTTCTCCATGTAAGCTTTTACACCAGAAGGAAAAAACTAATAAACTGAATCTTATGCAGCTGAAATTATGTAACTTTAACAGTAGCATACAGGTTATTACAACAACGTCATCTATGTAATATTACACGTGCAATTTGAACGTGGATTTTTCATCAAACACCAGCAAAGGCACATTTAATTCCTTGAGCAATAAAAAAAGAAGCCATCTCAATTTAAGTACTGCTGGTATCTTTCAGGATCCCCAGCTCCCCACTGATTTAAAAAAAATTGGTCTGAACACTCTGAAGGCAGAGAGGTACTGACCCACAACAGATTCTGCGCGTGTACGGTACAGGATAAACTGGCTTGGTTTTACCCTCCTATGGGCACAAACATCCAGTCACCTCCAGCTGATAAGCAGCAAGAACATAGATGTGCCGGGAGTTTTTGCAGTCTGAATCAAGAATAATTTTTAATGGTATACTGATAAAAGCTGCTGCTGTTCTGATTGTGTTTGTTTTTGTTTAAGAGGGAGGTAAAATACAAAGAAATTCCTTAAAAAAATCTTCATTGTCATTTCACAGCAGATGTGGGTCTGGCTTGGTTAATTGAGTTAATGTGATGATTTGGCATGCATAGTTATATGCAGAAGTAAAACTGTAAAGAATATATTCAAATACCCTGTTATGGATATTCAGCAAATTATACGTCCGCAGTTGCTATGGCAAGCATCAAAGGGAAACAATTCAGACAGTTATAATAACTATAATGACAATGCTGGAACCCCATTTCTTTTGAATTGTTTGCACAAAGTTACTCCGTGATTTGGAAGCAAGGAATGCCAAGTGTCCTTACAAAAAATCCTCTTAGAAGTGTGAATAGAGATGTTTTAAAAACCTCACAATGACAGAAATTAAATGTTTTTGCCCTTTCCTCTTCCCACCTACAGAAGCAAAAGCTGTTTTTTCCTAGGGAAAAAAAAACAACAAGACTTAACCAAGTCAACGTGTATGCAGAAATCCAATGCTACTTCACTGTATTTGAAGCACACTTGTCAGTTCTCAAGTTCATCAAACGCGGGTAAATATCCCAAAACATGCATTTCTTCAGAAAGGCCCTCCAGAGGTGTATACTCTATTTAGGGCTCTGCCTTCCAAATAACTTGCCCAAAGTGATGTGTGGAAGCTGGAGAAGAATATAAATTACCAGGAACTAAAAATACTGGATTACACCCACACTGGATGAAACTACATGCTACCCTAGCAGGAGGTCAGTCATCTTCCACGTGCTGGGGCTTGCATACATCCTCCTCCCATTCCTTCTGCAATTCTGAGCCCATTTATTTCCCTCAAATACAAACACTACATTCAGATAATCTCTAGTAAAATTCTGTTGTCTATAGGGAATTTATACCAGACTAAACTGTAGCACAACTCCAGAGCCTAAGCCATTTTAACGGACCTTGGAGGAAAGATGTTTTTGTTGGGCAAAGCCTTGTAAAGTTTTTGGAGATATTTAAGCCAGCAGCCCCAACCCTAAACACGGTATTCACCTGTCTAACCAAAAACAGCAGCACAAATGCTTTGTTCCTCTACACTGGCACCAAGTCCAGGGGAAAATCAAGTGGCCAACAGGGGAGTTGGCAAGACTGGAGCCCCGTTTATTCTGGTACCACCTCAAACAGCTTCAGAAGTGACTTACGTGGGTGCCGACCCGGAGCATTCTGCTGCAGCCAGCAAGCCAGGGAAGAATGCCTGCCGTGCCACGCGGCACGCTGCAGCTACAAACCCAGTTGTTCCTTCCTTGGTCCCTGGAGCTTTATTTCTCCACTAGAATGGGGCAGATTCTGTCCTCACTTTGCTGCACTATACACACTATAAGCACCCTGACAGAACTAAGAAAATAACTATTTTGCTGTAATATACACTCATAAGCCAGTTAGAGGAGGAAAAAAAAAATAAAATATTAGGTAAATTAACGTTTCCAACTAAGGGGATTTACCAGCAAGTCACCATAAAATTCAGATAATTTATTTTTTCAATTCTGCTGCAACTTTCTCCAGTTCTTCTGGACTAGCTATTAGAAATTATGTCTCAAAAATTAAAGAAAATGTCTATTGACCATTATATCAAATCCTAATTTTAGCCAGAAAAAAAAAAAAGAATAATTACGCTGTGATTTACTCTGGTAGTCAACTTACATTAACAATTTTTTCCCCGTTTATGTAATTCTGGCAAAATCAAATAATATATACAATGCTCATAAATGCTGGGCTAGATTTAATAAAGACAATTTCCTACAGTATATTCAGGACATTTCTCTTTGCTTTCTGTTATAATAAGACAATCTAGTTATTTGGTTTAAGGAGGAAATATGATTGTCATCCATGGTGGCTTCAGTTATAATTTTAGGGCAGTCTTCAATACGGTACATCGAAGTTTTTTGGTTTTTCTTAAAGCTGTCATTCTGAAACAAGTTGTATGCAATGGCTGCTACTGTCTGGGAATGTTTTTCCCCCCACATCCAAAACCCTCTCCCCTGCGAAACAGCATTTAATGCCTAAGAAGCAAGAATAAAGAGTAAATCCTACAATCAGCAAAGCAACACTATCCTGCATAATGTTGGGACACAACTGGCTCTGTTTTGGGCAGTGAATAAACAGATCCTGGCTTGGGACTGGCCAGGAAATGCTGCTAGACAAACGTGGCAGCGCCAGCTCATTGAATCCCAGCCAAGAGTGTGAACAGAAACCCATGTAGTAACCAATATTACTAGAGGAAAAGGACATTTTCCACAATTCTTATTTTCTCTTCAACATGTACAAGATGCTATAATCTTCAAGTTAGTTTGATATCAGATCCTAGCAACAGTTGAAGGAAATATAATGAGAAAGTATGTTTAAGTCTAAGATCCCTAAAGGTATGCTCCTAAATTTCTCTTCCTACTTTTAAACAAATACCCTTTCCAGGATACTTAACTCCTCTGAAATTGGACTGCTGCCTGTATTAACTGAATAAAAATGGATTTAGGAGCCAAACTTTAGTCACAGAGGTATGAAAATGTCAGCCTCAGGCACTGAAAACAGACGAATGAGTAATGGAAGACGACAAACAAAAGAACGGAAGGAAGAGAAAATTGATGATGGTAGCAGAGAGGCAAAAGGTGTTCAAAGCCACGTAGGCTCAGGAACTGAAAGCCGGAGGGAAAGTCAAATTTAACTGAGTCAGCCTGCTCCCAAGGAGCTTCTGATGACAGCACTACCCAGGTGCTGCTCTTTGCCCAAAAACCTGTCCTGGAGTTACCAAGTCTTCATTCAAACGCTCCTGTTATTTATTCTGCACGTATGCATAACAGTGCCCTTAATAAAACGCTTTAACATTTGGTTAGCCCTGAAGCAGCCAGGCAGTTGGACTGGATGATCTTTGAAGGTCCCTTCCAACTGAACTATTCCATTCTAACGTGGAAACATCATTAACAAACAACGGAATACTCAAGGTTTTCAGCTGAAAAACATTATTGCTGAAATCATTATCCCAAATCTGCTAGAGATTCAACCAAGAGAGGGATTCTGCCATGCTATAAAATTCACAATGAGAAGGAACTTCCCTTACAATAAATGATATTTATTTATGAATAGATCATCATTTATGAATAGATAAACCAAATGGAAGTATAACTACAGTATTGCAAACGAGAATCAATTGTGATCTGCTTACGGTGGTGCTATGGCAGTGCAGCTATTCATATTACCTGTTGGGTGTCTGTCCAGTACCTTATGACACAAAATCTTTCTCCTCTGTCATTAAGGATATGCAACAGTTCCTCTAAAGAAAAATGATGTAGTATTTTCTCATTAGTTTTACCTATAGAGCAATCTTCTTTCTAGATTTGTCTAAATCTTGTCTTTACCACTAGAACAATTCTTTCCCATATGACCCATGGGAGTTAAACAGAATGTGAAATATATATTCAAGCACTACTCTAAATATGCAGAAATAGCTAGTCTTAGATGGTTCCATTTGTGAGTTCCTGATTTTCCCCTGAACCTCCTTCCCGAAGGACTGAAGCAGAGTAAATCAGTACTTTTTTTCCCTGACGTGGAGTAAATCAGTTAGTTCTCACACCCTCGGGAGCAGAGCGAAAATTAAGATGTAAAGGAGTAAAGAATGCAGAAGAACCCTATTATTCAACAACAATACAATTCGCTGCTGATTTTCAGTTGCTAAGACAGGCAAGTCCATTACTTATAGAATCCAGAGTGTTAAATACAACGTTTTTCAGCCTGGGACAGCATGAAGGTAAAACCAGGAACGTGAACCTGTCAGAACTGCAGAACTGTAGGCAAGGTCAGGATATCCCTACACAGATTACCCTTTTTATTGAACTATAAATTGAAAAAAAAAAAATCCTTATAAAGTGTCACTTTCAGTGTTAAGTGATATGCATTATCTTTTTGACAGCATCAGTCTATATTTAACGTTTATCTAAAGGGCTATTTGTCAGGGAAATAATGCACAGTATGTTCCAAAAATATGTTAGCATAACCTCATCTGAATATTTACATGAAGTCCACGACCTTCTCTTTATCCCTGCTTACTTCTGTGAAAAGCCCGTCATGCACATTTTACAATTTGCTCCAGTTGACCACAACATTTTCATTCTCATTGTGCTGAAAAGACCAACACTGTGCAACACTACAGCACCACCCAAGGATTAGGTACATACTACCAACCCACCTATAGTAACCACAAAATGAATGAAGCTTAAAATAACTTCCACTGACGCCTTAGAACGGGAGACAGATTCAAAATTAGCAAGCTCTTCTAAAGAAAATGATTATAAGTTACTTTTTAAACCGGTAATAGAACTATTAATATTAGAATTAGCATTTATACTTGGAACAACATCTTTCAATTTCCATCTCCGATTAAACAGGACAACCTGTGACCTAGTGTCGCACAACTTAAATTTTTATAACACCTCTTCCCGCTTTAAAGAAAAAGGAACTTTAGAATAATGTTAGAACTAAAAGTTAATCTTTCTGTATGATAACTAACTGATCAAAATCAACTGAAAGTACAAAAAGTAAACCGATCTTAGTCACGGTGATTAGCGTAGTATTAATGAAAATGGGTAGTCGCCTGGATCGTGATCCTGAAGGGCACATTTCAGAAATGGATCTGCAAGGTCTAACTAAGGTCTACTTATGAATTTAAGTATAATCCAACGACTGCAGTTACTTCTGGTGTATTCAGCATTAAACCCTTACAGTTAAGGTCAAAATCCGGGGATGAAATTATGCCCTTAAGCTCAAGTACCATCACCATCCAAACTGTGTTTTACATGAACAATACAAAGGCAAAACTGCCAGCGTGCCATGGTTATTTGGAAACAACCTAAGCAAACTGCATGAGGTGGAAGGCCTGTTGAAAGCGTCAAGTACAAGACTATTAAGCCATTTTACCACCAAAGACTTTAAGGTGGACTGAGAAGGATGTGCTGAGCTCTCCTTCCTTTGCTGAGCCTGCAGCTGAACACCACCCACTCTGTGCTTGAGCTCTGCCAGTGCTGTGGGCCACGCGTCATGTCTCTCCGATTTCAAGAACGGATGCAATTTTACCCCAACTCTTTACCTTGGCAGGCAGACAGCATATTTGACTTTTTACATGGTGCAAGCCCTAAAAGGCATAAAAGAAAGGTTACGCTGCTGTATAGACCAAAAAGCATTCATTAATCCCAAAGCGTTCACTTCTTTGGGAAAACACGGCACACTAGAACCTCATCCTTATTGGACTAGACTCTTAGAGCCATTGTACCTCAATGAGTGTTTTTCATTCAGAGCGGCCATATAGGTACTTCCACTAAAAGTATGTCTTCTGTGGGCAATGGTGATTAAGAAATGCTGAGAACACAGTTCTTCCTTCATCAGGAACAACTGGTGCGATGGCATTTGAAGAAATATGTCCCAGATCATCATTTGGACTCCTTAACATTTTCCTGCTTGTGCACTAACTCTACAAAAGCCCTTATTTACTAAACTATTATAAACGACTCATTAGCCAGACCAATGCTGTAAAGCAAGTAGTGCGTGAGGGGTAGGTATCTACCACCTACTACAGGAAAAGCTGCATTATCTGTCTCTAAAAATACCTCATTTATTTTCTGCCAGCCAGTTACCAGCTTTTATTCTAAAAGAATGGCATCTTTAGTTAGGACGAGTATGGATGGAAGCAGACAAATTATGTGGCAGATTATTAATATACTCAAAGTAATTTGACAGAATCAAAATTTCAACTTAGAATATTCTCAGCACTGATACTGATAGCTTATTTGCACAAAAGGTGCTTGTATTGTTCATAGCAAGTTTGTCAAAAGCAAGTATAAGATTGTCAATGGTTCATTTGAGGAATTAATCTGTACTAGTCAAACATACCTAATTTCTAAGAGGAAAACCCCACACAAAAGCAAAAAAAAACCCACAAAAGCAAAAATCCTTGGAGCCCTACTTTTTAGTAACAACTGTAGGAACAGCCACCGATACATAAGTTCTCACTAGAATGCATTGATGGGCCCATGAAATATTCTATGCCAATTCAAATATTTCAAAGGTGCAGGAATTATAACCGCTCCTCCTCCAACTGTCTTGTCTTTGACATTGAGGGCGAGATCTTCAAATACAATGACTAAGAGATTTTGTCTGACAAACCACTTACAGAAGAGGAACGATACTGAACTTTAAGATCAAAGTGTGAGTGAGTCACATTCCTTTCTTGTATGCTTGCAAGACAGAGGCTAAACATGAACATATTATTAGGCACTTTGAAAAGCCCCACCTGCATTTGAGTAAGAGAATTTGCATCAAGTGGTAAGGTGAGGCCACGCAACCCTGAACTACTGGATGCAATTCTCTCTCAGATAAGTGCCCTCCTTCACCAGCTTGAGAGCTTTGTCTGTCAGACCGTGTCACCTGAATGACTAACAGCACACCAACTCCCACTGCTGTGATCTCTCATCAACTCCAGCAAGCTAAGCGTTAGCAGGAGAGTAAGCAAAATAGAATACATATTTCCCAGTGCTCCCTGCAATTGAAAACCTGAATGCTGACAAGACTGAGGGGAAAAAAAACACAGGCTAGTCTAGTAGGCAACTGTCTATCCTCAGGGTCATATAAAATACCACGTGCTGGAAAAAAGCAGCAGCAGTGTGGAATTGGCAACATCAGAAGCACAACGCCCGCAGAAGCGATTATTCTGATGCCAAATCTGGTCCTATCTGAGCTTTCCAGCCACTGCTGAGTTGACAGCACGTGCAGCAATGCCGGAGCTGGCAGAGACGATCCTGAACGCAGCTAGTGGCCACTAGCCACCTTAAAGCAACAGCGCCAAGCATCTTCCTTGAGCTAAGGTTTAGTGGCATGAAGAGTAAAATTACCTGTATATAGTGTTCCTTGTCAGAACCACAGCAAATACTGAGAAACGACTCCCCGTGCCCTGTTTCTCCCACTGCCTCAGACTGCTCCGATGCCCGACTCTCCAGGCACTGTGGCCCACAGCCGAGCCACGCTGGATGGGCTCCAGCGGCCACAACAGCGAGCAGGAGGAAAGGGAACAGCCAGAAGTCTCGGCCCCAGGGAACCGGCACAACCGTACGGACACGGCTCCTTGCCAACACCGAGCGTACCCCAGCTTTAGCAGACTTGAGGTGAAGAATTTCACATCTCAGAGCGTAACAGATTTACACAGAGTTTATACAAATAGCTGAATAACATACCAACAGCCTTAACATACACATATGTAGAAAAAGAAGGAACAAAGATATTAGATCTGCCAAAATATGGATTGACAACAACAGCAATTTGCTAGTTCATATTTTAAGTGTGCCTGAATTTTCAACTGTGGTGTTATTATATTAAAAATTAGACCATCATATATTTCAACTATAGGATAGCTTATGCAAGTTATGACCATTTTAAAAAAACAACATGTATTTCATATGATATTATTTACACAGTATTTCAAACATGGCTTACATTTCCCAAATGACATAGGACAAACTACTACATTTTCACTAGACGAACTGAAGTTGGTGTTGTTCCTCCCCTGTGACATCACATCGCCTAAACATAACAAGGATTTCAGCACATCCTGCAGCATCCAGAGCAACTCCTCATCATGACTTGGCTGAAATGATCCAAAGACACTAAAAGCACTGGTTTAAGCTATCCTGCTGCAGGAAACTCACTCTAATGGGAAGCAACAAGGTGTCAAAGGACAAAAAAAAAAAAACAAAAAAACAGTGTCTCCCTTCCGAGGCACCCAGTGTGCATACAAAATTACTGGATTTTTCAAAAAGATTTCCCAGCAATATGAAGCTTGAAGAAATAATATCTGACACTGTCAAAACTGCACTAAAGATCTTCAAGAAAGGCCGTGGGTGATGTTCAAAAGCCTTAATCCTGCCCTGCACAATGCTCTGTGTGACAGACCATGTCTTGACTGGAAACAGCTTAAGCACGTCAAAATTACAACTGGCACCAACACATAAACCATAGCAAATTCCTCTCTGATTTTTATTTTGAAGAAGAAACTTCCAGCAGAATAGGCCTGTTATTTATATATCAAGCATTCGTACGTCATTCTGCTGCTTGTACTGTCAAAATCTTCTGCTTGCCACAGAAATGCCCTTCTGTCCCACGTACTTGCTGCCAGAAAAGCTGAGAGGCAGGGGACAACAAACATAATTACTACAAACCTGGAACGTTTTCAAAGAGAACGTTTGCATTTGACTTCTGATGGATTCAAGTCAGTCCTCCACAAACAAGAATGAAAATATACCAAGGAGAGCTACATTACTAATGACGATTTTCTTGCTTCCTGTCAGTTGTTTCAACCGTTTCTGCTGCCATTGGATGAAAATAACCAAGGCCTTTCTACTGCTTGGCTCTGTGCAGGTGTGATTAAATCTGCTTCTTACTTCCCAAAGTGGACTATCATGCCTCAGTCACAGAGATAATTTCTCAGAATGAAAGAGCCAATAAATGATTCCTTTGGGTATCTCAACAGCATTAACACAAAATGCAGTAAAAAACATCAGAGTAGCATAAAGTAATTTAGTCCTTGTGGAGGCAACTTGTTTGCAATGCATTTCAAATATTTTAACTGTATGTATCTGCCCAGCTTTAAGTCAAAAGAGGTACAGCCAATCACTGCACTGAACTGTCACCTCAGGAGAATAGCACTAATGGATGCAAATTAACTGGTCGAGTTCATGTCTTATTTCTTTTTTGTTCTTATCACAAAATATTGCAGCAGACAACCTAGGACAATTGCTAGACTAATTTGATAGTGTCAGCTGCAGGTCAGTTGCTGGATCTGCAAGTGCGTGCATGCAAGGACACATATGCAAGCACAAGTGTGACAGGGGCTTTTCGGTATAGAACAATGCAGCTTTGGGGAAGACCTAAGCATAAAAAAATGTAGGTCAGGAGTGAGAGGTGTCACTAAGACTTCACGCAAAATCGAGGAGGAGGAGGGAATTCAGAAAATTCAGCTACAGTTTGAAGGGATGTATCATTTGCCTCATGAGGGAAGGCAACACATGAAGTCCCACAGGCTCCAAAACGCACTCAATTAGCTGTTCCTTTTACCTTTTTGTTCTACCCAGCATTTCTTCAAGAGCACCGTCATCTCTGGCTTTGGCATCCTACTCATCATCTATGAATTCATGTTGCCGTTTCTTTCCTGAAAGGAAAAAGTCCCATAGTCAGTCATTTGCTACACAGAGGAAAGGACAAATTTGACAGAGTACTTTTGCCACTGTTTGAGTTTGAAGATGATTGTTCCTCGAGCGGATAAGTAACAGATAAGCAGATAACCGCAAGTTATGTTCTCTGCTACAGCACCGTTCATCCAAAATTCTCCGATCAGTCTGTGTTGACTCTAGAAACGTACCCCCAAATTTACCTATAAGCAGCTAAAAAGCAGTTATCTCAGACCTGCCTGGAAAGAAGGAACAGGGCAATGACTCACCCAGAGTAAAAAACTCTCAGAAACAAGAGAGACTTGTGCCAAGCAAATGTCTTTATTTTATAATATTCTGAAAGTGTTAATCTATATGAAACAGAAGCAATACAACACTGAGAAAACACGGTTATTGTTAGGGAAGTCTCCATTTCAAATCACATGAGCCAAATTAAAACTAAACACAAGTGTACAAAGAGGAGACAAAAAAATCAATTTTCTCAAAGAGATAACATGAGGGACTCCCACAGGGGTTGGCAAATTCTGGAAGAGAGAAAGATTATATTTTATGGGAAGAGATTCAATAACCATTCTTTTCCCATAAAGCTAGTGATGGAGGATTGTCACTGCTCCATAGACACCATGCACACATTTCAGGACAACAGTAACAGAAAATCAATAGCATCTTTTATACGCGAAAAGACATTATCTCTGTGGACTCCTAATACTAACAAATGGGACCAAAGAAGACCTTTACTAAAATTTAGCAGTCACCGTTAATCTAGCTGATAAGAGAGGGGTACAATGCTAGTCTAGATCTTCAGATGTTTTGTGCTTGTTTTGTTTTTGTTTTTTTAAGAGAAATAACTCCGAATAAAGCTTCACCCTTCACTGAAGCCAAAGAGCCCCTAGATGACACTACATTAAAAGTCTAACAGTGTTGAACCCTGGTTCTGTTACTCAAAAGCCCCACTGGCATACATTCTCTCTCTGGCTGATGGCTGTAATCAGTAGGAGCTATATCAGGTGGTAATTTGACAGCTTTGACAAACTCAGCTGAATTTATGGCATTTTCTAGTTTTTCCCTCCACTGATCTGAGATAGAACTAAAGTTAATATTACCAAAAACACTTTGTGTGGGGGCAATTTTCCAGTGATGACTTACATGATTCTAGTTACTAAGAAAATCTGCTAAACAAGGCCTCCTCACATGCACTCGCCACTCCTGCCAGACCAAGGAAGATGGTTCCCCATCCAGCCCACCAACTTAGATAAAATATACAGTCGTTGGTATCTCTGGCTCTAAAGCAGCAGAAGTGAATTAATTCTCCTGGAAGACCTCTGCTCTGTGTAGCAGAATCATTACCATCCCAGAGAAACACAAGTGTGGATGTTTCCCTTAGCTTAAAAAGCATTTAGCTCCAACAACAATTTTCCATACAGGGATATTCAAAGTTCGCTGCCTCTTTTTCTCCATGCAGGACTGTTGATCAGTGTCTAATCTCAGAAACACAGGAACTTCAGACACTCCCTTCAAACACTTCCACACAGACCGCACAAGCCCTCGTGAAGGACCTTCCTGAACCATTTCGAGCACCTTACTTTACCCACTGCTTACCCAGAACAAACACCTAACCCTAGTTTAGGAACCTTAAGCTAAGAATGGCAATGCTCAGTATCATCCCTTTCTGGCCGTGGGCTCAATCTCGTTTGAACAGAGCACATACTTTATAGGCAGAAAAGAAACTATCTAGGACATTAAAGCTGGGGGGGCGGGGGGGCGTAACAATGACAGTTGAATTTGAATGGTCCGGTCTAAAAGGGAACCAAAGCAATTATGTCTGAAGGGGAAAGGTACCAGTAGATTGTGACCTTTGGAAAATGCAAGAACTGTACCAAGAAGCTGGTGAGGCTACTCACAGTTTACAAAAGGAGCACGCTCAACACACTGGAGCAGAAGCCACGGGCGGGGGGGTGTAACAATGACAGTTGAATTTGAATGGTCCGGTCTAAAAGGGAACCAAAGCAATTATGTCTGAAGGGGAAAGGTACCAGTAGATTGTGACCTTTGGAAAATGCAAGAACTGTACCAAGAAGCTGGTGAGGCTACTCACAGTTTACAAAAGGAGCACGCTCAACACACTGGAGCAGAAGCCACACTGTCACGTATCGGACAGCACATGGGCCTGCTGAAGCCAGGATCCAATTCCTGAGATCTGCTGCTCTCATCACAAAGATTGCATCCCACATGGCACCACGATGCTTTCTTATGCAGCGTCAGGAATCTGAAAGCAGCAACACGGGCAAGAGAAACACTACACCCTGAGCCAAAAATTGCAACTCAGTAAAGCACAAATAAGTACTTTTTTTTTTTCTCCAAAATTGCTTTTTGCTATAGAAGTAACTCTTCCTCTGCTATAACTGAAGGTTTTAAAGAGCTATCTCTACATGCTTAGAAAGCACAGTTCATATTTAGCTCACTGAAGTTGTATTTCTCTCTTCCTATATTTCCCTGCCAAGATGTGACATCTGTGGACCATTCCCAAAAAATTCCCCTGAATCATCTGTGATGCATGCAAAACAGTGGCCAGAGCTGGCAATGAGCAGCTGTCTTTTAGGAAAACGTTACATCAATCCGGTAAGGGGAAAGACTCCCAGTAACTTTGCCACTAGCATCCCTAAGGACTGCACAATTCCCAAATCATGTTAGAAAAAGAGTGCAGCTAGGACGGGACCAAAATCCATGGGAAAGAGAATGTTGCCATGGCAATTCCCACCCTCAGAACTTGAGGCTTCTTTGTATTTTTGCATAGGCTCAACTTCTAAACCACGTGGAAAAGAATGAGTCTAACAGATGGGTTCGTTCAGGAAAAGCATGCTGACGGATGATTCCCCTGTAAAACTGGCCCACGTCTCTGTGGCTTCTCAGAAAGTGTGCCTTTGCGAATCTCTTGTCCAAGCGCTGCATGTCAGTTACCGTGACCGCTGAGGAACTTCTGTAACATGATCGATACTTCCTTGTTAACTACCCTTAGATCAGAAGAACTTATTAAATATCTGAACAAACCTTCCTGTTTTCAAACAGAAGTTACACGAAGATAAAATCCAAAACAGATTAGCTGAACTTTGGAATGGGAAAACACAGTTTCGGCTTCACGCTAGACTGTACTGCTGTTAATAAGCAGTCTTCCACAAGCTCCTCTTCAAGGACAGAAGCGCTCTAGAACCACTCCACCATCACACACGCACCAGATACAGTCGTGGCTAACACCTCACCAAGAGCACCAAAGGCCTTCCTTTTTTTCCTGGCCACCTTATCACAGCGGAAACGCCAACAAATGCCAGCTCTGTCCACCACGGTGCTTTACAACGAGGGACAGGCTAAAGCACAGAGCAGGAGGACCTCTTGCTAAACAACGCCTCCGTTCCCCACAGCTTTGGGTCATTCTCGTCCATCTCGCTACGGGTAGGACTGCGTGGGTGCCCCCTGGTGGTTAACCTGCCACCGAAACTTTCTGCTCTCTGAGGGCGACGGCACGGACGCAGGGGCTGCATTCCCCTCTGCTCTCCGGTGAAAAGCCAAGGCAGCTCTAGCGACCCGAAGAAAACGGCTGCAGATTTACGCTGGTGACAGACGAGACGGAAGCCCGGCCACGGGCTGCTCTCTGCCAGCCGCCGCGTTCCAGCAGCTTCGCCACCGCCGAGCTCGTCTTTTGC
>VXAA01002296.1:88959-118407 GCA_013399115.1 Anseranas semipalmata | reverse complement strand
GGGCGCTGGCCGCGCTTCGGACGTGCGGAGCTCGGCAGCTGTTCTGTGTTCTGACTGAGCGTGACGTGGAAAGTTTGGGGGAGATGGCAGAGAGCGAGCCGTAAGCATTCGTTGCCTTGGCCGGCTTGGGTTTCAGTAACGACGCTTCCGCGGTGTGTGTCTATATTCTTGCATTTTTTGTAGAATTTGACTAAGCTGCTGCTGCTGGAGCTGTGCAGAAGCCTCGGGGTCACACGTGCAAAAGCATCTGTGCGTGCCTAATCTGAGATGCTCTCAGAGCAGGAAACAGAACTGGAAAAATCAGTTGTCACACGGACAGGAAATGTTTAGGGAGCAATAAGGGCGTGGGTGATGACCTCCAGTAATCCAAGAGGACATCGTAAAAAAATGATGGAAACACAAATTACATGCAGTCAAGAAAGGGATTTTTTTCAGCTTGCTTTCTTGTTGCTGTAATATTGCCCTGGATTTGGTACCTTATAAACCAAAATTGAATCACAGGGCTGGTTATTGCGTTTACAGTACACAGAGCAGGGTGTGTCATTGAAAGATGAGGTAGTAATTCTTTGAAATAAATTTTTTTTTGTTGATTTTTTCTCAGGATATGTAATAGTTTGATCTTAGACCTATCTCTGTGTATATGTAGAAAATACACTTAATATTTTGGCTGTATGTTCGTTCTTATTTTAATCAGTACTGTATGGGCTATACTTTCCAAATGTTTCCAAATCAGAAACCTCCTTTTTTTTTTTTTTTTCCCAAAACAAGAGGATCAAAACTCCTAAATTTCGTTTTCTAAGTATAGACCTGTATTAGTTGACGTGTTCTTTTTTGAAAAGTTTCTCTGCGGCTCAAGCATGGATCGTGTTAAAAGTCCGTGGGTCGTACTTTTACATCACTTGACAGCTTTTGTAATTCATGCTCCCAAATGTCATCAGTGTGCAGATATAAAGGCTGTATCTATAAAGATATAAAGAATGAGGTAGGAAGCACACAGGCGTTGTGACTGCTAGGGAGGTTAACAGTGAAGGCTTAATAGTTAACTTAGCCACACTTTCAGCTCTTCAACAGATACCAGAAAAATCAGGTTTGGTACAACAGGGAACTGGAAACCAAGTTAAAAATGATCTTTGAGGGAGTAATTCCAATTGAGAGTAGTAGTTGCTTTATTAATTACCCCTTGCTAATTAAATTCAGCACTGCTATCCTGCATAGCAGTGGTGTGCAGTGAGCTGGCATTTCTGTACGCTGAGCCAATTTTGTGTGATGTGGCAGCTAAGCTTAACGTAATAGTTAACCACTGAACTTTGCAGCTGTGGTAAGGAGAGTGAACCAACTGAGCAGCTATTTTCTAGTGTATATATATGTTTAATCTTTTATGGATTTCAATCCAGTAAAAATGTGGTGGCATGTTTGAAACATTAAATGAAGTTGTCTAAGCCCCAAACAGGGAGATGGTGTACCTTTTAATTTTGTCTAGAATTTTAGTAATAAAAATGTAACTTGCCTATGATTATTACTGACTTATTTCTTTGCAATTTGAAATTATGTCAGTATTTCTTTAGTCGTTTCTGAGAGGTTATCGCTCATGAAATATTGAACCAATGACCCAATCCATTCAATGATGATGAAAGTCCCAATCTAACATTTTATTGAACATGGCATTTATGAAAAATGAAACTGCTCATTTCTATTATATAATCAATAGCACATTAAACCATTTGTCATTAATTTGATTAAAGAGTGTCATTTTAGAGCTATATATTCCCCTACCTTCTCAATCTAGTTTAAATTCAATGTCCGAGAAAGCACAAGGTAGTAAAAAGAAGGTAGCTAGGCTGTAGCTACCTTACTGTCTTGGGACCAGCAAATTTAGCAGGTTCACTTTTACTATATCATTTAGAAAAAGTAACGTTAAGTGGTACAAATGTGCAAAGAAATTATCTGTTCTAAGGTGTCCTCAAATCTGAATGGACTTCTAGATTTGGTATGCAAATGAATGCATTTCTTCAAATTAAAATCCTCCGCTCCTTACCACGAGTTGGAAGAAGATATTACTCTAGGAAACGAACTTTTATAGCCTTTGGTTCCAAAGTGAAAGCTAGGAAACTGTGAAAGCTTCAGTCACAGAGCATTAAGAGTAAATGGAAATTCTGTCTTTAAATTCTGTCATTTTCTTGGTGCCCCTTTATCACTTGATAATGTTGTATTCCTGTCCATTATAATCCCTGGCTACCGTAAAAGGGTGATTGCATTTGCCTGAAGGAGGCCAGCAAGTACCAGTGACGTTGTTCCCATTTTTTTACTCTGAATGTTTCCCCTGGTGGAGAGAAGTGGCACCCTGCTTCCTGCCGTTCAGCAGTAAGTGCCCCAGGAATCGATTCTTATGTGGACAGTTTCCTAACTGGCTGGTACGAACCTCTGTGAAGTCCTGGGAGCTGCGTTTGCTAACTGGGCCTTTCAGGGAAGTTCCAGTTGATTTTGGCAACTGCACTTCTAAATATGTGTTAATCAGCTTTCAAGGAATAGACGGTGGCTAAAATACAAGGAAGAATGTGAGAAAGGGGAAGGTACCAGACTCTCCTGAGTCAAAAAATAATATTGCTCTGAGGTTGTCTCCTGGGACGTGATGAAAGAAGGCATGTTTTATTATTCCATTGATTCTGAAAGAGCCATCCAAAATCTCTATCCAGCAAATGTCTTTGGAATGAGGCCAGATGCTATCTAAAATTCCAGAGTTGTTGTGGTAAAGAGCATAGTTTTTTTGTCTTGGTGCATTTAGTGACTTACTGTTCTTCTGTTCACCCATCTATGGCAGGTGAGTGAACTTTTGAGGGGAGATGATGGGCCTTCCATTCTCACAGTACAGCAGAGTGTCCTTGATATATAGGAAAGGAAATGCATAGGGAGCATAGCAATGAAAGGAAGAATATGAAATTACAGGCTTAAATTTCTTTACAGTTGCGGAAAGTCGATGGTTTTTGATAGTTTTAGTATATGCTTGAGAGTTTAGGATTAAAATAGAAGTAGAATTTGATGTAAAGCTCTGTATTTAAGTGACTGAGGTGAGTTTGAGGTAACTTTGTTATTCTTTGCTCTTCTGAACTGAATTGGGGAGATAGCAGTTGCATAATAATAACATATGACTATGGATTCCTTTTTTTATTCATTTGTTTGTTTTTACCTAACTTTTTTTTACCTAGGTGTACCTTGATGAGCTGCTGCTGTCACTTGTCATGTTATAAATAGCTTGGAAAATTCTGGTGTGCATAACTGAACATTTTGTTAACTTATGTAAAAGGTGTGTCCTACAATGAAACAGAAGTCCATTCTTGATCTTGTGTAAGTAAAAGTAACGGAATGTAATAGCTGTTGGACTTCTATTTTAAGGCTGATCTAGAGAATGGTCTTTTTTAATTAGCCTTGGTTGTATTTTAATTCATTTTTATTGCTTTTTGTAGGCCTCTCAGGAAGAACTAAAAGCTGCCTACCGCCGGTTGTGTATGCTGTACCATCCAGACAAGCACAGAGACCCAGAGCTGAAAACACAAGCTGAGCGGCTGTTTAACCTTGTTCATCAAGCTTATGAAGGTCAGGGGTTTTCTAGGAGGAGAGTGTCTTTGTGCTTTATGAAGCACAAATAAGTATTATTACAAATAAATATTTTTACAAAGTAATAATAAAATTTGCTGATACTTAGCAATGCTTTGTTTTCCTGTTTCTGTCCTGTAAATCAGAGGAGCAATGCAGTATACGTTCTGCAAGGAACAAGATGTGGAGTCCTTGTCTTAATTCCTGTGTATTGTAAATAATCTTTTCACAACTCTCCTGACTTCTGAAAAGACTCTCCCATAAGAGACCGAGGACTGAAAATCTTCAAACAGACAATTTCAGCTTTTACTTTTGAACGAATGCATCCTGAGTTTCTCTTCTGTAGCAAGTGATTAAGGTCTCTGTAGTCTTTTAGCAAGTTCTTCCATATTCTAAGACTGAGATAAGGACTAAGTATACACAGTAGATAGTTTTTTTTTCATCCAAGGAGGTCAAACCCCTTTAAAAATATTCTGAATTAAGAATTCAACATTTACATAAATCCTGGTGTTACCAAAGGTAATAGATAGCATAACTGAGGCACAATGAAATGGTTCATTAGAATTAGCTTGCAGCGTTTTGGAAATGTGATAAGGAGCAGCTGGAATGCAAATTGATTAGAAGCTGGTGGGACTCTTCTGCATTAAAATATTACTGCATCAAACTAGATGCCTAGTGGCATGGCCTAAAGAAAAGCTAACGCAAAATGAATAAAGGTGAATAAGTATTCCTCTATTAGCCCTCAAAAATGAGCTATAATTTTTTTTTTTACTCTTTTGTTTTCTGAGTGATAAGCATTTGTTTCTTCCAGTTAAACTTGAACATGTGTGGAGTCATTTACATTATCCCTAGCTAGGCATTAGAATGTATGCAAACTTTTGCTGGAAAGAATATTGAAGGTCTTACGTCAATGACATGAAGAATAAAATCTCAGGATACTTCAATATTTTTTTAATTGCATTTTAATTTGGCTTGTGAGAGCACTGACATTTTGTCGTGAATATGTCTTACATTAGAATCAATTTTCCCATTGAATTCTATGGCTTTGCTTGGCTCTGTTGCGATGTATATGTAGATTGTTGCTTGTCTAGTACCAGATACATGCATAATATTTTAAAAGCAAAAAATGTTGACATCGTAAAAATAAGCCACCTCACCTCCTGCCTATTTTTCCCCTTCTTCTTCCATCTCTTAATATCACCTAACAGATTTCTTTCATCAGAATTTATGAAAAATAGTATCTACCTGTGACATTTAGCAAGTTCAATAATCTTCATGTAGTTCAGATCAAAGCTCAATTTACTAGTATAAGACTTCTTTTCCCTAATATATGCAGCTCCGTGAAGACTCATCAGTTCCTACACAGTCAAAAGAAATGCATGCTAACGATAAAGCTAGTCTTGGAACCCTGTGGGAAAAATACTGTGGTTGTTTTGTTTTGTTTTAATGAAGACTGTGGTAGGAGAGATCATACATTACAATATGCCTTACATTTTAGAGATTCTTCTTAATTCTGTGTGCAGTCTTTTTCCAAAGTAATTGTTCTGTTGTCTCCTGGTATATTTTATTTTCTCTGTTGCATTGAGTGACTTTGGGAGATTCAAATTCTACATGCATTTTTGCAGTTTTCCTGTAGTTGATGTTTTACAAGGCATGAATTGCCTCATGGAAGTTGCTTTGTTGGTGCTTGGCATGTTCCACGTGTTTGGACTGGGAAAGGATCAATGAGCAGGGATTGAAGACAGGTAGCCAAACACCAAGGAGTTGTCTTTGATTGCTAGTCGGATGTTATTCCCCTTTAGAAAGTTTCTAGGGACTGCTATCACTGAATTGTTAGTAATCCCATTGATCATTAGAGGGTTTATGTTACCCTTAAGTCAGTAAAGCAATATTAAAAACCCCTGTTGTATATTCAGTTAGTCTGCATGTCTCTTTCATGTTCTGTTAACTTTTTTGTTTTGGAAGTATGAAGAAAATGAAGTTTAGAGGGAGGTGGTCAGTGTGTCCTATTAATATAGCGTGTGAAAATGTTAAAGGGAGTTGATGGAAAAATTGGATGCACCTGTAGAACAAGTTTCCAGAATCTGTGCTTGAATTCCAAATAACGCTAGTGTGTTGGCCTGAAATTTGAGAAGACCAAAAACTGACCTCTTGCCTCTCTTTTGATTTTAATTTGCAGTGCTTAGTGATCCACAGACCAGAGCCATCTATGACATATATGGGAGGAGAGGACTGGAGATGGAAGGATGGGAGGTGAGAGAAACTTAGCACCTTATGGCCAGTGGAATTGACTAAACCCAGGTTTATCTGAAATTCTTTTTATATTGAGCTGCACTGACACCTTGATGGTAAAAAATGCCTATCTGCTAGCAAGCATTCTTGTTTAGCTTTCTCTCTTTCTTCCCCCCCCCGCCCCGGAACACCATGATGGATTTTCAAAGAATACTTGGGTTTTTTACTTGACAAGGGAACAATAAACCTGACATTCAGAGTTTCCTAATAGGATATTACCGTGACAGGCAACATCTTTGTCTGAGACAAATGCATCAGTATTGGCCATCTAGTCTCGTCCTTTTCATCTGAAACTTTTTTTTTCCATATCAGCTAGCCTCTGGGTTTGAAATTTCTTTTTCTTTCTGTCTTGTGTGTGTGTGTGTGTGTGCGCGTGCATGCGTGTGGGTGTGGGTGTGGGTGTGGGTGTTAGGGGTGGGGAGGAAGCTATAAAGTGCTATGAAAAAGAACTTATCCATTCCTGTCTTTCCTGTTGTTAAATCCCCTTGCTAGTCTCTCCCAGTCTTAGTCAATTAAATTATTCTGCTTCCTGCAAAATCATATTGTGTTGGGTCAAGTCAGTTTGGGGTTAGTAGCAAGAAATGTGGAGCAATGGCAGCATATAGCAGACATTTTTTAGCTGTTTAGTGCAGACTTAATCTTATTTTGAAAATACGAATCCAATACTCTTTTTATCCTTAACTAGAGCCATACTTGTTTAAAACGCTGATTCCCTGAGACATGTAAGGTAAATAGATGTGAATCAGCATAGCCTAAAATCAGAAAGCACTTCATCAGTTTACCTCATGCCAGGCTTTCAGTCATTTTCATTTTCATGTCTACACCTAGTAGAGAAGTTAATGGATAGCTGTTGGCAATGGCTGCACTGCAGTGTCTTGTACTTGTGGTCTGAAACCTTGCCCTAGTTTTGTCAAGAGAATAGAAAGAACAAGACCATTTCACTTCTCTCAAAGCACAATCTGGCCCGGGTGTTTGGTTCCAAACTCTGAGCATTAAAACTCGTGCAGAGTGGCTTACAGCAGCAGCAGGGACAATGTTTTAGAGCATACCCAGGTCAGTGGACCTCAGTACCATCAGGAGAAGCACCCTGGACATCCTCTCCCTGGTAATCTTTTGTTTTTCAAATTCTTTTTAAACAGGTTGTGGAAAGGAAGAGAACTCCAGCTGAAATCAGAGAGGAATTTGAGCGTTTGCAGAGAGAGAGGGAAGAAAGAAGACTGCAGCAGCGAACTAATCCAAAGGTAAGCAAAGACTTCATCCCAGTCTTGACGGTAAATCCTTAAATTTTCAGGAATATGCAAGGGTGATGAGTCTCAGTGAAGAGCTATAGTAAATAACCCCTTAAGTATCCACACTTGGTGAGTTACTTTTCCTTTTTTGAATATGCGAGTTCTCTGGAAAATGTAGGGAAAACAGCTAAATCTTTGAGCAATAATTATTTTTCTTTTTTTTTTCTGCTGATACGTTTCAGGGTAAAATACGTCTTTCAGCAATCTTAAAAGAAATTCCTAACACTGAAATTTTTATGAATTCTTTCCAAATATTCCAAATGAAATGGAACTCCCTGCAGTTACCTGACAGTTTTTCCCTTCAACGCTGCTGTAGTGTCACAACAATGTGGGGAGATATTCAAATGCTTGAAACCAACAAAAAATATGAGACAGCTACCAAACCAGATGGGTAGTAGAACTCTTCCTGCTCACTATGAGCACTTCCAGCACAGTGAGCAAAATCAACCTGAACATGATTGGGATCTTGCCACTTTCACATTTAGTGCTTGTTTTAAGAAAGCTGTATCATGCTCTTCAAATAAGAATCACTGAATATTCCTTTCCCATCTCTCAGTCTGTTTGAGCAGCAATAAACTAACCCTAAATGACCCACCTCACAGTCGAGTCTTGGCTGTTTAGGGATGATCAAGAATACTGTGCTGAGGATGATCTTTTGGTAGCATTGGAATGGTGGGGAGATGTGAAAATGATGATCAGCCACTGCTTCCTCTGTCACCTGCTGTGTCTTGAATACACTCCAATAGTTTAGAATGCTAATGGCCTTGCAGGCTCTTGGCTTGATAAATATGTAGGCAAACCCAGGTTTTGTCAGGATTGCCAGTGAGTGAAGTTTCAAAGCTCGTCGAATCAGAAAAATCTTGGTTCTCAGGCAGTGGATGACATTATCCAAGAGTTGCATCTACACTCGTCTAATGTATTTATACTTTAGTCTACCTGTTACCTATATATTTCTCTCTCTCTCTTTTTCCTTTTTTTTTTTTTTCCTTAAACTATCAGAAACCATTTTGTGCTTGTTTTTTGAAACCTGTGTTAGAGATCTGTTTCGTCCATGCAGGATAGAAATGGTCCATGGTGGGGAGCCTTAATTTTCCTCTCTCCACCCCGAGGTAACTGTGCAGATATTTACGTAGACGAAAAAACTTTCTGTCTCTCAGAAAAATAAACTGTAATGAGACATCAATTTTTGTTTTATCTATAAATGCTTATATTCTTGGTAGAAAAACGGGTGTCTCCAGAGGTCTCACTGGATGCTTGCAGTCAACACAGATTCTGCATCCTGAAGCACTAAAGCATGGGTGGCTGTACTGTTTTGAAAGAGGGGGGGGGTCTCATGTGTCACCCTGTTTATGCACAGACCTAGAAGTGTTGCGGAGTAACTTGGGTAACCCAAGAAACAAATTACCAGTTGATTAAGTACTACTAACGTTGGTTTTGAAGGTTGCTGGTGTTTTCACAGTCAGCAGTTTAAAATCACAGTGTTTTCTCAGTGGACAGAAGTGTGAGTACACTTATGTTTAGGACTGTATCAGAAAAATGTCCATCTGAGAAGAGCTGTAGTGTTTTGAGTTACTCCCCTTGGCACAGACTTAGAATCTGTGCAGGTCAAATTGACTAATACAGGTCACCCGGCTGTTGTGGATAATGTACAGATATTATGAACTTGTTTGTATTGGAAGGGTAAATAATCATAAGGTGATATGTAAACATCTGCTGACAACATTATTCCAGGCAAGAAGGGATTTCTGGATGCCACAAAATGGGGCAAGTCAAAACGTCTCTGCCACAGATGAGGGCGATTGGGGTCAGAAGGATATTGGCAGAGAGGGCATGGTTATCTCCACATAATGCTTCTCTGTGACTTCAGGAATTTGACATTTCATCTGGGCATTTTGCCGTGGCTGTGAGCAGTAAAAAGCAGAGCCGTGTCGTAAGCCTCAGTCTCTGTGTCCTGTGATAAAATTAGCCATCTGGGTGTTTACCACAATTGCTGATTGGCGTCCTATAGAAATGTCTCTCCAGGCAGTGTTCCTGTGGAATTAGGTAGCACAGCTGTGATCATTTCATACATGAATACAAGTTTTTTTTTTAATTTCCAACATTTTGTCAGTTTCATAAAATGGTACCAGCAAAATAAAGCATTTTAACCAGAAATGTTGAGCAATAACCAGATGTAGGCAATTTGGCAGGTTTTAAATTGAATCTATTATTTGCTTTTAGAGTTTTGTTTTCGCTTTCAAAGACACGCAGAACGGTTGAAAAGTTCATTACTTGATTTGAGAAGAACAGCTTCCTGTTTGGAGAAACTAAATCCCATTATTTTCCTGCTGTTGGAAGGTCAACGCTAAGAAATGTAGGTCCCTCAAGGCTTAGCCTTATGCAGCTTCCATATGTCACTTTTCAGAAGGTAAATCCATAAGAAAAAAGATGAGGATGGAGGATATTCTTCTCTGACACATCTCTTAATTTCATCAGTAGCAACTGTTTCATATTTGCAGGAATGTTAAATAAAGGTGATTTTAAAAGGTGATACCAGATGACACTTCTGATGGTTCTGTAGTGCTCTTACCGGCTTCCTGCCCTGCTGAGTTGGTGCACTTTGCAGCATGTTGCTGAGTGTGCACAGCCAACTTCTGAGCAGAGCTTTACAGCTTTTCCCTGCTGCTCTTACTTTGGGGAGTGTTTTTCCTTTTCCAATGGTCTGAGCAGGTGGCTGATGGAGAATTGCAAGTAGCATCGCTCCCCTCTCTATTATCCGGTGGCATAGGGGGTGCTGTCGTTCTCCGGGAGTATTTTTAACATTACCATCTGCTGCTTTTCCTGTATCTGTGTGTGAGCCAGTTTCCTTGCCAGGATCTATAGATCTCTGAGGGTGACTTCACCTGCTTGGCAGGAGGTAAAATACCTGCATGGAGTCCACCACTCCCTTCAGCGAAAAGAAACTAAACAGAAGTTCTGCTGAGGAGTGAGGGAGGGACACCATAAGGAGGGAACCGAGATGCTCCTTTCCTCTGAATGAATCTTGCAGATTTTCATGAATAGGTTCAGAAGTTTTCCTTTTGGAAATGCTTGTTTTAAAATTCATAGGTGTGAAAAAGGAAATCATAAGATTTCGAGCATGATTGAAAGAAATGAGGTGCAATGAATTTCAGGAATGGTTGGACCTTCATACATGTTTACAGAGTACAGGCATCGCAGTACAATTAAACATATTGCTATAAAATGTTTTTTCAGTATATTTTTTTAGTGCAAATACTTAAGAAAGCTTTGCTGCTGCTTATTTTCTGATCTGAGTTGAAAATATGCAATTTTCTTTTTGCTATTCAAATTCAACATGCTTACTACTTAGTTTGATAGCCTTTGTTTAAAAACATTTAACTTGGAATTTAAAGTTGTCGTCTGGCAGAGGTTCTGCACTGAATGTGGCTCTCCAAGTGGAAGACCTTTCTGTTCTGAATCTGCTATGAAAGATCTCGGTTTTAATACTTCTTTGAAATGAATAACATCAAAAAAATGGAAATAGTTCTCTGTTCTGTTAAAATAAAAGTTCACCTTTATTTAAACATGTTTGAGCAGTCACTCTGGAGTGCGCTTATTGGAATTTCATTGAGTGCAGTTGGCACTTTTTGTATCTCTTTGGCTATTCTCCTCAGTTGCTTTCCAGAAGGTTGGAGCAGCAGCACAGGGCTGCACAGCTTCCTAGGCAGTTGGCAGTTTTGCCTTGCTTCCCTGTTATTTTGGCCTTGTTTCAAGGAGCAGCACAACGTACGAGAGGCCTGAAACTGAAGAAGTTGTAGCATTTGGAGAGCAGATCCCTTGAAGGTGACTTTGCCGATCATTCCTGAAAAGTAGTCTTCTCCATAAATGGCAGGACCTTTTTATTTGTACCACCACAATCAGAAAGATAAGCGTAATTGATTTGAAATTCAACAGCCTTTCAGGAGTAAATTGTAAAAAGGAAATGGGGTACAGCTCTTATTCCAGAGTTTTCCTGGAAATAATTGCACCTTTCTATGTTAAAATATTTATCTTTTTTTTTTTTTTGCTGTGCAAGCAATCAGAAAATAAACATTGAGAAGAGGTCAGGAATCTCCCCAGCAAATAAACAGTTGGGAGCCAAACCAAACAGAAGTACTGAGTCCTGTCAAACTCTGCAATTCTTCCTTTTATCTAAGGTTCAGAATTTTATTAGAATGGAGTGAGCATGGAAAAATTCTCTCTCAGATTGAAATCAGAATTTATTCTGTCCATACTTAGACTCTGTGTGAACGCTTTTTGTGCCTACCCAGCTATTGAGTTTTGTTCATACAAATTACTCAAAGTTAATTCTGTGCTTGTGCATAGAGTTTTTTTGTTTTTTGTTTTTAATTGCAACTGGTACATTTTATATGAGCTGTAATGCTGTTTAATAGATCTATGGGGAAGTTTTCCAAGGCTTCTTGAAGTTATATGACCCAGACAAGGATCTAATCATGCCCTTTTCAAATAAACCCACTCTTCGCAGTTAGTAAGAGTGAACACAGCAGCGGGTAGCCAGACTATTTAGCTGTGGCCTAGTTTTTGCAGGAATAAGCTTTTGGCATCATTTCTGTGGCCTGAGAAAGGAAATATTTACTACTTGCTAAAAGTCTGTCAAGCTTTTCTTCTGTTTACAAAACATAAGCCAGGATAAAGAAAATGAAATGTTTGACTGATAAGGTCAATTGCAGGTGAATGATGCAGCTCAAAACTAAGTTTTTGAGACAATCCATAAGAAGAAAGCATTTGGAGGATTTCTGGCCAAGTTCTGTTGAAGAAAATTAATTTCTAAAGTATATTGATTCAACTTTAAAATATTGGCAGAGCAGAGTCAGTGGTGGGGGAAGAAGAAACCCTGTATGTGAAAATGTTCTGCCTAATTCTCTTACATTTAACAACAGAGAAATTTCCTACTAGTATTACAAGTTGCATTCATTCTTCCCCCAAAAAATGTCTTTTATCCAGTTTATTTTATAATTTATATTACTGTTTTAGAATACTGTAATCATTTTTTGTCTTGAATGTGTAAGAAATGCATTTTAGAGTGGAAAATTTAATTGCAAAACAAGAAAAAAATGCAAAAAAACTTTAAACTAGTCATCTGTAAGGATGCTTTAGCCATTTGGCCTGTATATGGTGGATGTTTGTTAATAATAGGTACTTGTTTTACTTGTTCCTTAGGGAACAATTAGTGTTGGAATAGATGCCACTGACCTCTTTGATCGTTACGATGAAGAATATGAAGATGTGCAAGGGAGCAGCTTTCCCCAGATTGAGATAAATAAAATGCACATATCCCAGTCCATTGAGGTAAGGAGGGCAGAGGCACCGTGGCTGGTGTGGATCAGGTCTGAGATAATGAGGCAATACAATGCAAGAAGAAAATGAAACACTGCTCAGGGGGTTTCTCATCTTTCTTCACGGAAGGACGTGATTAACCAGTGTGGGTGGGAGGAGGAGGCTCAGTTCCAGTGAGACTGCGTGTTGATAGTATGGCATGCATTTGTGTGAGCACAAACACAGAATTTAGGGACTGGTTTGTATGCTATAGTGGTCCTACTTTCCTGCTAGCAGGGAGGTTGAATTGTTATTAAAAGCAGATATCTATTCTCTACGAACACAGAGCGTTCAGTGTATAAAACACACGTTGTCCAATTTTGAGGATATAGGTAAGGAAAAGAAGGGAAAATGTATATACTCTGTTCCAAACAGTTGAAGAAATTTAGCCTGCTAGTGAGATTAGAAGGGATTGCAGTTTAAGGTCAGGATTACAAGGTGGTACATTAAAGGTGTGTCACAAGCATCTGGTACTGTAAGAATTCTGTCACTTTTTGGTGTATTCTGACTACAAAATTTAGAGCGAGTGTGGCTGTGTCTGGTTCAAACACCTGGGCTTAGTGGATGACAAGGATTCAACTGCAGTGTTACCTGTCTCTCTGTGCTTACAGTCTGCAGTCATCTTTTGACTGCAGTTTTGACTGTGTCCTTGCAGAGTATGCGTTAAAGGTGTGAATTGAGATCATATTGGCAACAATATATTCATTTTTTTCAGGCACCACTGACTGCCACGGACACAGCAATACTGTCTGGTAACCTCTCTACCCAGAATGGGAATGGAGGTGGTTCAATTAATCTTGCTTTTAGACGAGTGACATCTGCCAAGGGATGGGGAGAGGTAAGAGCACTGGATGTTGTGCATTTTTATATCCAGTTTATTTCAGGCTGTTTGGATTAGTTACCTAGTCTTTATTTTCTTTAGGGGATTTCAGCTTTGTTTCACCTCTCTATGCTTCCATTTCAGAAAATAGGGATAGCGATACTGACAAGCTTTCTTGAATGCCCTATGAAAAGAGCTCTTGGAGATTTAGGTGATAGAAGTATTTGTGGAGTGACACCAAAACAAACGCATTGTACTGAATAGTGGAACAAAATTTTCTATGTTCTGTTTTTCTTTGAGAAAAAGGGAAGTCCAAACCTTGTATTTCTTATTTCTTTTTCACTTTGCATTTGGCTATACATTACAGACTTGGCTCATGTTACACGTTGTCTCCTGGGCCTTTCTAATTTCACTGTCTGAAGCCTACCAGGGGCCGTGAGTGTGCATCTTAGGGGAGTGTGGTAGTCTGCCTTCATTTCAGAACACTGCTCTGCTCACAAGTGAAGTTATGGGGGAAAATAGTTTAGCTCCCAGGCAGATATGATCTAAGTAGCTAAAAGGCTCCAGGTTATCACTTGCAGTGCCTCTTTTTATATGAGCACAAGCTCTGCCTCGTGAGACCAGTGGCTTTGTTTGAGATGCTTGTGGCATTGCTGCTGTGGCTGGCAGGTGGCTGCTTTCAGCACATTCTTTTTTGCACATCAGGTGCTGTTAATCTGTTTCCTCAGTGTGTGAGAAATGGGAGTTTTCCACTTATTTGAAAATTCATGGACTGGAGGCATTTGATTTACATTGGGCTTTTGTAATGTTGATAATGTAGGAGCTTGTGGATATTGTCATGAATCAGATGACTAAAAAAGTAAAAAAAAAAAAAAAAATGACCCATGTCACAAATCTACTTGAGAGCTGCAGATGTAGTAGGAGCTGCTTCTGCAGGTTTGTCAAGAAAGGTGTCGGGTCAAAGAGCTGCTTCTATTAATGAGAATGAACAGCACCAAATAAACATCGAATAGCAGCCCTGGAAATCACCCAGACTATTGGATGAAACAGCAGGCGCATTTTGCAGACGCTGAGACTGTACAGCAGCAGAACTGCTGACAACAGTTACTGTGAGGATGTCCTGAGAGTTCTTCTCAAGTTACCTGCAAGATCATCTGCGTCAAAGTGATGAGCATTAAAGACAAGGACTCTTATCCTCAGAATGCACCAGTCAGGCCTCATGGTTTGCCATTGTAGGGCTGTGGTGGCAGTGTTTTCTCTGTTTTCGCTGGAGCAATCAGAGCCAGGTGCTAGTTAGCCTGTAGGGCTACAAAAATGGCTTCGTTTTACTCATGACGACCCTACTCAGTGAGACACCTCTTATTCTGAATGCAAAGCTAGAAGAAAGAGAGGATGCTAAATATATGGTATTATTCAGAAATGTGTAAAATATCTGTGATGTAAATGATGCTTGTGAAGTACTTTGTCACTTGCAAAAGATGTTTTCTTCTATTTGGCATTGTGCATTTAAACAGTTGGAGTTTGGAGCAGGAGACCTTCAGGGACCTCTCTTCGGTCTGAAGATATTCCGTAATCTTACACCAAGATGGTAAATATTAGAAAAATGGTTTAACGGTTAATATTCCACACTATGGAAGCAAACAGCTTGAATTAATTTTCATGTTAATTCTGGATTTGTTTTCCATCCTACAAGAGAAGGTATCTCTTCTTTAGACTTTAGGTAATGCTTTAGTACCAATCAGAACGCTTGTATTCTTTTTGTGTGTTAGTGTCCTCTATTTTAATACTTCTAGTTTAAGGAGGGTCTTTGTTTCATGTCCTTAGATTTGTATTTGATCTTGTCATCAAATTGTGATACTCGAGGCATGATCTCACGAACAGATCAATAGAAATTTATTCTAAAATTGGGAGCTGATGTTGCTGCAGTCAGCCAAAAAAATGTGTACGTGTTCACAGACCAATAGAGGACTAATTGTAGAGGCTCTTTGTAGACAAATTTGTACCACACTCTAGAAGCTTTTGCATTGTTTGAGTTAACATGTCTCTTACAATTAGTTTAAAGATACAAAATCTGCTTCATGGTATGAAATTTGTATTTAATGCAGATACTGAGAGGCTTTTATAGTCTTTACAAAGTATTTTTAAACCTCTTGTGAAAATGATATGTTTTAGGAGACTGATGTTACTCTATTTTCCTACTTCAGGAGGAACTTGAGGGTTTCTTTTGCAAAAAGTTTTACTGGTATTAAGGGCTACCTACTGACCAGAAGATGGTATGTTTCTCACTTCTGAAAACAGGATACAGAAGCAACTTCTGGATTATAACAGATCAGTAAAAAGCATCCATTTCTTAAGCTAGTTTTGTAGGAAAGCAGTTCTAATCAGAAGCAGGTCTAAGCAGAAGACCAGAATTTTTTTCTGTCTAGGGCAAGAAGGGCAAAGGTTGGAAGGTAGCCTGCTGTGTTGATTGCAGTGCTGTGGCACAGACTAATAAACTAGGGCACGAACATGCTTTTCTGGGAGGTACTGTGGCCAGTACAATATAAATTAGTTCTGATTTTTTTCTGAAACCCTCAGGGGTCATGCTCTTTGCAGGATAGTCTCTGCATATTCAGCAAGGCTTCTGGGCAAGAGAGAACTTGAGGCTTTCTGGAGAGCCTAAGGGGGCCTGATGAGGCTTTCCTCATTTCTTCTAGTTTCATCACTACAAACTGTGCTCTGCAGTTTTCATCCCGTGGGATCCGCCCAGGCCTCACCACAGTTCTAGCCCGCAACCTCGATAAGAACACGATGGGATACTTACAGTGGCGGTGGGGCATCCAGTCAGCCATGAACACGAGTATTGTCCGGGATACAAAAACCAGCCATTTCACAGTGGCGTTACAGGTGAGAGTCCTGTTGCTGTATACAGGGGACAGTGCTACCACCCAGTGGGGAAGAAGTGTCTCAGCTTTTCCATTCCAGCAGTATTTTGGCTTGGGAATAGAGGTTAAAGGAGCAGTTGGTACTGTCTCTTATGAGCACCTAACATAGGTAACCAGCTGCATTTGACAGAGCACAACACTTTATACCCAACATTGTGACATCTGATATGGATCAGGTCGGATTAGGGTTAGGATGGACAACAAAGACTGCACAGATTGTGGCCGTGGCAGGTAACCGGCAGACATTGCTATATTTTCTGTGCCACTTAAAGGATAAGAAGGGAAATTTTGGGGGAACACTCAACAGTGGCCAAGGGTATGTTTTCATAAAGTTGTGCCTTTTGTATTTCAGCTGGGAATCCCCCATTCTTTCATGATGGTCAGTTATCAGCATAAGTTTCAGGATGAGGATCAAACACGAGTGAAAGGTTCTCTCAAGTAAGTGTGCAAGAGGAAATTCACATTGCTCATGGCTTGAAGTATCTGTTATCTCCTGCTGTTGTAGGCCTTCATGTTCCACACAAATTGAATGTAGTCTTCTGTAGTCTTTTAGAATCTGCTTTTCTTTAATTATATCTGGTAAATGGCTGAAGTGAATGTCTTGGAGGCTTAGTTCTGTGTGTCTCTTCAGATAAGCAGAACATAAAATATGTATGTGTTTGATACCTCCATATCATCACCAATAAGAAAGTCAGAAGTTTTGTAGTTTGCTAACTACTTCACAAGCTGAAAAAGCTAATCTCATCTTGTAGATACACCATGAATCTTCCAGTAGCCAACATCTGCTGCACACAAATATATTTGTTGTATGTTTTACCTGATGGGTAATTACACTAAACAGAATTCAGTGAAGAGAAATTAAAGAGTCTTCCCTGTCTTATCCGTTTTTGGTTTTCTCATTCTAGGGCAGGTTTCTTTGGGACCATAGTGGAGTATGGAGCAGAGAGGAAGATTTCCAGACACAGCATTTTAGGAGCCACTGTCAGTGTTGGTGTTCCCCAAGGAGTGTCTTTGAAAATCAAGTCAGTTCAAGTTTATAACTGTAGATTGCAGAGGCTGACCATAACCTGCATTATTCTAGTTCAAAAAATCAGGTGGGAAGGTCCCAATCTTAGGGCAATACAGGTATATTGATATATCCCTGTAAAAGGTTGCAGCTGCCATCAACTCTAATACAAGTTGTGCTCATCTAAAGCAATATGTGCCTTCTGCTGGTGTTACTCTGAGCCTGAACCACCTCTTTTGGGACTATTATGTGCCTGCATCAAAATGTTCTGAAAATACATCTTAAAGTAAGTTTTGGAGCATTATGGTAAGTGGATGGAAGATTTCCGAAAATATTATTAGAAGAAATGTATTTAATTGCATTCCATTTATACAACATTGTACACAGTTATATGCTTGAATTAGTGAATTGCCGTTAACTAATATGGGTGATTATTAATAAGGCAGTTCACAAAGAAATGCCAGACGCTTGAGGGTTCATATATTGTAGTGCACTTCTTAATTGTTGCCAGCAGAGGGCATGCCAGGATGTTAAAAAGAAAAACTGTAAAGACATGAAGATCTCAGTCCCAAGAAGAGTTTTTTCTAAAATATATATCGCTATAAACTTCAGAAGAATATTAATATACTCCTTCCTTGAAGGCACATGCTGGGGTTGTGAACGTAGACCTTCTCTATAAGCATTTTCTTTTCTCTTCATGATGATGTTGTTCCTTTTCCCTGATGAAATTAATGACCAAATAAATTCTCCTATGATTAATAAAACGCTTTAGAATTACCAGGTACTATCACAAGAGAGATCTGCTATATGGCAGCGGTTCGGGGTGGTGTCAGCTGTCTGCCTTACCATTGTCATGTTCAGGTTTACCAATTTCTCATATTTGTGAGGTCATTGTTCGTCTGTATCTCTCGTATTCTCCAGGGGTTGTTGCTGCTGCAAAGTATATTTAATCGAGCATATTAAACTTTGCATTTCCTCTGACCTGTCACTCTGTTCATTCTTGTTCCAGGTTGAACAGGGCTAGCCAGACCTACTTCTTCCCTGTACACCTAACAGATCAGCTGCTTCCCAGTGCTGTATTCTATGCCACTGTGGGACCCCTAGTTATCTACTTTGCCATGCACAGGCTAATCATCAAACCCTACCTCAGGGCACAAAAGGAGAGGTGAGCTAGCAAGATTGTGTTTGAAATACAGAGCCGGGAAGTCCTGCTCAGGTGCTTCTGGGAGTCTGGTGCAAAAGTTGGAATATCCAGCTAAGGCACTGTGTTACACTGCATCGTTTATACTACTGAGTTCTGGAAGGCTACAAAAGTATCTTGGAAGGTGGGGAAGAACCTTGAAACCCAGCTCATTTGAGTGAGATTGTGGGTCAGTTGTAATTGGGGTGGGTAAGTAGACATTTGCCACTTTGTGGCTGAATCCTGTTCATTGTGTAGACCTGATGTGATGTTGACTTCCTTATGCCAGAGAGCTGGAGAAGCAAAGGGAGAGTACTGCCAGCGACATCCTTCAGAAGAAGCAGGAGGCAGAAGCCGCAGTAAGTCTTTTCCATATCCAAGCCCTCTTAGTTAAAGGAAGCTGTTTTTACTTGGCTTGTGTCTTTGGGACCCAGTGTATGACACAGCTTGATTTTTACTCTATCCCTTGTGTTACAACAGGTCCGGTTAATGCAAGAGTCTGTCCGGAGGATAATTGAAGCAGAGGAAGCCAGAATGGGTAAAGATTGTAACGCCATTTATTTGTTCCATAAATTTGGAGAGAAGAAGGAACAATACAAAGGTGGGGTAGCTGAGGGGGGGAAATGCCCTTAATGAAGCATGGCGTAATTGCTGTTACGCATGTATTGGGAAAGGCCCATTGTGATCCAGCTTCTGGTGTCCAAGCTTAGGGATGCACTGAATGTTATCACGGGACAGACTGCAAGATGGATCAACAGGATGTAGACAATAGTCTGGATTCATCTCTCCACAAAAGAGAGGTGTATATATAAGTATCTGTGAAAGTTTGAGTTCCATGGATCTCTAATCTACAGTTTGCTCATGGATCATAATGGAAATCTGAGTTCTGATCTTTGCTAGCAGTTTCCAAGAGAATCTTCCAAAGTGGGCTGAGTGACATTCACTTGGACTGTCACATCAGCGTGACATTGAAATCATGTCATTCTGTCCTAGTACTGAAGATTGCTAACAAGCACCCAAGTACAAATGTTCTTCTGTCTTGAGAAACATGGGTCCAGGCAGGGAGGATTTAAATATCAATGAAAGAAAAAAAAAAAAAAAATGCTGGATGGTCTTTTCATCAGTGTCTGCCCAGCTGTTGGTGGGGAAGCCTTTCATCTCATCTGTGATTTCATGTGAAATGCAGGTCTGATTGTGGTGAATGCCTGGTATGGGAAGTTTGTTAATGACAACAGCAGGAAGAATGAGAAGGTGAAAGTAATAGATGTGACTGTGCCCCTGCAGTGCTTGGTGAAGGACTCTAAACTCATCCTTACAGAGGCATCCAAGGTATGTAGCTGTTATGTCAAAGCACATACTCAGGCGCTCAAGTGTGTGACTCAGAATTTTGATTGAACTTTAATTTGATTGAACTTTATACTTGCTGTCTTACCAGGGGGGTTCTCCAGCGTGCTTGAAGCTATAGTGACTCTAGATCAATTTACAGAAGCCATTTCTGTACAAGTGTTAGGAACCTCTAGGAACTTCTGTTTCTCTGGGCATTACCACTGTCAGAGAAACGGTGTCTCAGTGTTCACACTGTGGGACAGTGTGAGTTACAGATTCTGGGGCTGTGACACCTAATTCTGGCACTAATAGAAGTTTTTGGTCAGTTGAAGAGCTGTGAAAGTCCATTCCCTGTTGTTCAGTCTGTCCTTCTCTGTTTAAAGGCTGGGCTTCCAGGTTTCTATGACCCCTGCGTGGGTGAGGAGAAGAGTTTGAAAGTGCTTTATCAATTCCGGGGAGTTTTGCACCAAGTGATGTCAGCTGACAACGAGGCCCTTAGGATACCAAAGCAATGTAAGTAGCTCCTTCCTTCGGGACCCAGTAAAGGATTGCTTCAGCTCTGTGAGGCAAAGCAGTGTGCTGCCTTCCAGTCCAAGATCTGGCGGCAGTGAAGCTGTTGTGACGCTGTTTGGGATCTGTCAGCTGGAGGTTTTCCTGCTGGCATGCTGGAGTTATGATCTCCCATCGGTTAGTGGGTGGTGGGGTATATAGCATTGTTCTTCTGAGAGTGCTAATCAAGTGAACTGGGGTTACTAAAATGTACTGACCATGATATGCCTCTGGAGTATAACCATAAAAGAGCTCAGCAGCAGCACTGCAGCTGTTTATACCATCTAACCTTAGATATCCAACCTGAGTGAGAAGCAGAGACTTCCTGCAGCTGTTGGTATCCCTGTTGGGCAATTCACAGCACTGGATTGCCCTTTCAGGGCTGACTTGAATGTATGAGGGCGAGTTGGAGGCCTGCACTGGATTTCTTCCTCATCCACGTTTATCTGTGTGCCAACACATTTTCTCTGCCAGAATCATTTTGGGAAACATCATCTACTAGTGACGTGTTTTACTGGTACCACCGTAGGCCCGGGCAGCTAGCTAAAGGGCACAAACCTCTGTTAACTCTAGACTGCTTCCTTGGCCCAATTTGAGAAGCACATCCAATTTACAAACTTTTCATAAGTACAGTGGAGGTGTAAATGAATGTTTAATCAGTGGCCAGAAGTGTTTCTGTCTGTTCCCGATACAGTGGTTAAGTTCAAGCTAGGATGTGTCTAGGAAGTGGCACATATCCATTTACTGTTCTCATCCAACAGCTCACAGAATTGATGCAGACGGCTAATCTGGTGAGAGTGTGCACGTCTCTTACAGTACCTGGGTCAACGCAAACTGCAAAACCATCCCCCAGACGCTACAAGTTTGAACAGAGACATTTTTGTTTTTACTATCTATATAGCAGGTGGTGGCCTACCAATTATGTTGGGAGAAAAAATGAGAGAACCTGCCTCTCAAGGTGGCTCCAAGGCAATACTTCTCTGAATTGTGGCTCAGTAACCAATAAAGCAACATGACTCTGAATGCGCAGTGCTTTCTGCTGAGGTTGTGTGAGCGGGCACTGAGCACCACCCATCATGCAGCCGTCTTTCCTGTTGCAATTTAGCCACAGTCCATTTGTGCAGTCTCATATATCTTCCTGTACTGAGCAAGGAAGAAGACTTGTTCTCGCTTCTCCACGTACTTACTGGGGTAGGTAACATACCTTCTTCTACTCCTGAGGGAAAGTTAAGTTCTCTAAGTTAAGGCCACCTCCTGGAAGTCTTCTGTGTAAATCCTTTTGTTGGAAAGAGGACAGAGATTGTTTTCCATCCTAATTCTGTATCTGAAATGTACTTGTTCTTAACAAGTATGTTTGGAATGAAGTTCTTTGCTCTTTGTAGTAACATGGACCTCTTCCATATGAGTCCATTCAGCTGCTCGCTTCAAACACTGCTATTCCAAACAAGGACATTGGGTATAATTATCTTATTAATTCTTCTTCTGCCACCTAGAACCATGTCCTGTCAAGGTTTTCAGGGAAGTAGGAAAGCAAAGTGGGGAGAAGGACAGCAATTCATGTAATTTATTTCTAGGAAAAAGAGGAACGTAATTTACAGAAGTAAATAAGACCAAAGCGCAGAGAGAAGCCAGATGGGGTAGAGAGCTGAAAATGTAAAATTCAGCTGCCACTTCTGAAAAAGCATTAGTTGTGACATAAATTTGTTGGATTAGTCTTGCATGGAAGCCATGCTAGTGATTTACCAGCAGTCCTGTTCTAGTGACGCAGCAGATGGAAATGGCAGCCTTGTAGTATCTACTTATTGCTGTGTATGTTGACACTGCCAAAGGTTTTTTTTTGTTTTTGTTTTGTTTTTTGTTGTTACAGATTAAAGGAATGATTGTGGCTGTTTCTGAGCCACAGTTCTGCTCTTGGTGAGTCCTAGAGCAGCCTTCATTGCTTACATGCACAAGACAGGAAAAAGAAGTATCTTGGCAGTGCATTGCTGCTCTTGACAACTATTACCATAAATAATTTCCTGACACGTATCTGGCCCCTCTTTCTTTTCAACTGTGGTTCTCTTTGCTCAAGTCATGATCTTAAATACCCTGCTGCAAGTAATTGTAACAGGAGAATTAGATTTCCAAAAACAGACTTATTTGAGCTAGTCTGCAAGAGGTGCCCCCCCCCAGAAAAAAAACAAGTTCATACAGTTAAGTGTTGTTCACTTTTTTTAAATCAAAACAAAACTCTTCAGTTGTGACCAGCTCCTGGTGTAGGATTTTATTTCACTTACGACCACTGTTCTGTTGATCTGATACTAAATGTAAAATATGAATTAAATTATACTCAGCTGAAAACTAGCCCATGTTCCCTTTGCATCTTTAGGACAGCATTGAAAATAAACTCTCTGAAAATCAAGGGTTGCAAGTTTTGTGAATGTAAATGCACCCTTTGTCATATCCTGCTTCTTGACCTCTTTTGATTGCTTGTACCTGTAGCTAGTTGAACTGGACAGGAATTGCCATCAGAATTTCCTTTTTTGTGTCTTGTCACTGCCTGAAGTATATGGTCAAGAGTGAGAGTCATTCTGTGTTGACTAGGATGTAACAAAATACTCCCAGTGGAAGTACTGAGAATTAAGTTTTGCTTAAGCAAGTGCAAAATAGTGACAACACATTTACTGCTAATTACAAGGAAAAAATCTTAGCGTACTCCTGTAACTAGCAGAGCAAATGACATGGAAGAGTTTCTGTGAAAAGTTTGCACAATAAAACAATACTTGTTTCTGACAAGTTCCTGAAATACAGTTCCTGTTGTCATTAAAGTGACATTATGTTAAAATGTAGATAAATAGCAATGCAATTCTAAAAAAATGCTTCGATACTTCAAGATGTTCCATGGTATTACTACATTTGAAAAATACAATTTCTGAGAGGTAAAGCACATCCTTCCCACTCCAGCAGTTGAAACCAGTAATAGGGTAGCATCTTTGGGTGCAAACTTTAAAATGCCATAGAAGTGTAAGGCGATATATCCTTCTCTAGATGAGCTAGCAAATGCTTAAAATACCTTAATGAGAATCCAGGAACATGTGCTAGTCTTTTCAGCACAAGCCTTTAAGCTAGAAATTCCTGAGGTGGAGATACAGGTTTAGGATTTACTTTCTGTAGTCTTCCCTTGTCTTCCTGTATGTGCTCACATCCTTGACAACCCTCTGCTCCTGCTGTCTCAGTATGATTCAGCCAATGAGAGGCTACAAGGACTCAGAACTCCACGTACCAGTTACGTTGTAAAAACCTTATCAATCTCCTACCACGCAAGTCAACTGATGCATTCGTACCTGAGGACAGCTCAGCCACCTGGCCACAGCTTGGATTCAAGCAGGTGCTTTCTTCATCACAGCTTTGTTCTTAGCAAAGAAAACTTTCTCCTGCATTCCCTATCTATTCTATCTTCCCCCAGCATCTCACAATTTTCTTTCTGTTTAATTGTAAAGTAGTTCGTGCAAGGGACAGGTGAACCTTACCTTTGATCACTTGAATTTGCGACTCTCGTTAAAGTAAGATTACCGACACAGGCCTTGCCCCCATTCCTTTGCTAAATATCATTAAAAAAAAAATGCATGGAAATAATACAAGGCTTGTTTTTTCTGCAAGGTCAGCCCACCAAAGATTCAGACTTTTGCTTTTCCCTTCCTTGCAAGTACTACAAGCAGCCTTTCACATCTGCGAGGCACAAGGCTCACTCCTGCAGTGGTTTCTTCTCCACAGCAGTTAATGCATGAACTCCATTTTTGCTTCCCTGCAGTGTTTGTCAAGCATTGCTGGATTGTGTCCACACGGTGGCGTCTGCTGCCTGCCTCTCTGTCTGTCTCCCCCATTAGACCCAAGTCTCAGGTTGGTCTTTTCCTGCTGAATACTTACTCCAGCCCACCTTCTCTCTTCCTTATTTTCTATCAATCAGTGCTAAGTTTTAAAGAAATTGTGACAATAGCCCCACTTGAGACAATGCTACTTTCAACAGCTCTATCTGTTCTATGAGAAACTGCCATTTTACAGCTACAACCTCCTCTGGGACTTTGTTCATTGCTCTGTACAAGAAAAGTTACAAATAGGATTAAAATAGAAGCTATAGCGGCCAGGGCTTAGCTTTTAACATGATCCAGTGCCATTTACTCAACTCAGGAGTTGAGTAATTTTTTAAGTTTGCCAACCTGTTAAGAGAGGCTGTTGCTTTGAATGTAGCTGGCTGAGCAGCACTTTGGGGTTGTGGCAGGTACAGGAGCTGAGGAGCAGCAGCAAGGCACAAGCAGCACTTTGGTGTTTTGATGTCCTTGGTGCCTCCGCTCTGCACACCTCCTGCTCACAAGGCTCACCTCTGCAGGCAGAGCTGCCCTGCGGAGGATGCGGTGGGGAAGGGGTGGGAGGGAAGAGGTTCCAGAGGGTCTAACAAGGTTATGGGTCAGTTGAGCAGGTGACTCTGTGAGGCAGATGCAGCACAGCCCAAGGGCTGTTTCTGAGGCTGCAGTGCCTGGTCCTGCAAAAGCCTGGCCCTGGCTCTCAGGTCACCTCAGCCAGCAGTGCCAGTGGCATCACCTGGAATGGAGGGCTGCCCTGGCCTGCACTCCGTTTCTGCACACCAAGCCTGCCTTCAGGCTCTCTGCAAGGGGCCCCTGCCAGGACTGTGTGCAGCTGATGCCATAAGCATCCTGACTGGAGCCCTCTCCCCGAGGCTGGCACAGCCTCCACCCCTTTTGGCAGATCCCAGCCACTCCGGGTTCCTGCAGCAACAGGCAACACATGCTTCCCATCGCTCCCAACACAAGCCTGGCTACCCTGTGCTTGTCCCTGCACTGGGCTCCACCACCATTTACCTTACTCACAGCAGAAGCTGGAAAAGGAACACTGCTACAAAGAAAGATGGGGGTAGCGGTCCCCTGACAGAACACAAAATGGAGATCTGCTTGTGGCACTCTTCCTATCCTTCCCTGATTTTGCATATCATTTAGGGAAGAGAGCTTATGGTCAAGTCTTGCTGCCACCCAGCACAACCATTTTGCACACCAGTAAATCATAATAGCAGACTCCAGATTCCAGAATAAAACAAAGTCATTATTCATTTGTTTCACATTAAAAAAAAAAACATGGTTCATTAAAACAGTTTTAATGAAAAAATAAAGTTCTGAATTAAACTATAATTATACATGGCCAAAAGTGATGAACTAAAAGAATGGAGATGTTACGTTTTTCTCTCTGCTGATATTGTAACGTGCTGGACTTATTAGACACCATCTATTGGGATAAATCTGAAAAGGTAACAGAACAAGAGTCAGTCATTGATTAGTATTGAACCTCTGCGAAAAAAGAGGCACGTTTACTTGGCCATTTAACATTTCTCCCATGAAAACTTCAGGAAAGCATTCCATGGAGGTCCAGTTGAATCGCAGACATGCTGTAAACACAAAGATGCCAATACTCAGAGCAGGTCCAACCCTCACATAGCTTGCAACCAGGATCTTCCATAGCCTTTCTGTTTGCAGAGTGAAATGGCAGCATTTGAGAACTTTGGTTATTTTTCTGGCTGCAAAGAGCAGTCAGGCAGCCGTAGGGGGCAAGTCTTTGGCAAACTCCTTGGTGGTTCCACTTAGCTTCTGGAAGGCAGCATACCACAGTCATGGTCTTAGATTTTACAGAAGCTGGAGCTGGTTTTCAGAATCTAGAGTCAGTTGTTACAGCGTGGTGGGATGGGATTTTTATGAAGAACCAAGGCTGAAGAACAGTTGCACATTGTGCAGCTCCCTCATCCTGATCTGGACATCCCCACATCCTACACGGGAGCCCCAGGGCACTGCAGTGCTGGCCAGTCTGCCTGAAGCTTTGGCAGCCTAGCATTAGATGTCTAAAGGAGGGTACCTGACTGTGCACTGGACAGACCCTTGGTCATCACCAGGATGCATCTCCTGACGAGTCAGTACTCAGGTGAGGCAGTGGTCTAACCGGGTGTATCTGCAGGACTAACACGGACATGTTCCTACCAGCACAGACAGTCTCCCTTAAGCTGAAGTATCAGCCAATGACTCCCCTCGCCTCATGGTCTCAACAGGACAGAGAACACGTTCATCAGGCATAACTTAAGAGAAATGTCTCAAAATCATAAACCTCATTTGTGCAATACATACAGCTTGCTCTGTTTGGTCATTGAGGGACAACCCCTGCATCTTGGTGGCCTCGCAAACAAGCCTGGACTCCGTCACATTTCTGAACAGATTTCCCATGGGCTGAGGCCCCAGGAAGGCCCATCGAGGGACCGCAGCATTGGTGGAGCCTCTGTGCTCTCTTGTCCTTCCCAGCACCGGATGGATCTTCATTGCACTTCACCTTGCTAGCTGCATAGCCTGCATTTGCTTTTATCTGTGTAATTTGCAACCAATAGGTTAAAGATTTTGGTTTTCTGATTACAAATCCAGTCTCAAAAAACAGTGAAAACAAAGTCAACTCAGCTGTAGTACTCAGATGGAAGTGATGAAATCCCAAACCAGACTGGCCAGATTCTAAGTTTACTACAGCCCCTTTTACAGTCCACGCTTGAATTCTGGGCTGAAAAAAGGGAGAGTCATTGTCTTCGTAAAACAGCACCTTAGAGTTTAACAAAGGGCCAGGAAATAGAGCAAATGGTATCCCCCCCACACACACACATTTGAGCCAATCATGCAAAACAAAGTCACAAAAAATCACTGTTAAGAAAAGACTTCTAGGAAATCTGATGTCAACTAATTCCCAGCACTGCCTATCCAGAAAAAGGACTGTTCTCTTCCTTTAAATGCACCAGTCCCTCAGAGCAGGAAGAAGTCCTGTCTTTACTCAAACAGTGCCAAATCAGAGAACTCGCCTCCTGCCCAGGCCCACGGAAGAGGAGACAGATCACACAGAGGCTGGTATGCATTCACGCCCTCCTACGGAGCCTTAGAATATCTAAGATTGATATATATGGACAAATGGGCAGGTAGAGTATTACATTAAAATTAAAAGATGTGGCCATTTACTTTTCAGACTCTTCACACAGATTCCCTCCTCCCGCTTCAGAGGATGAGTTTCCTAGCACAGAGAAGGTTCGCAGTTTCCCAGTGGGATGAGAAAAAATACGTGGCATAGGTATTATACATTCCCAAAACATCATCCAACTCATAGTTGTAACTGGACAAAACCCCACTGAACCCAGAGAGCTTAATCTGTCCCTTGAACTAATTGGTGTCTAGCAGCAGTTTTGACCAGTCTGCTTCTTCCAGCCCCAGCCGTCCACGACTTTGGGATACCTCATCCCTGTTACCGCAGGCAGGCTGGGCAGCCCTTCAGCCTGAGCAGCAGCAGTTCGGGGGAGCTCTCCCCGGCTCCCGGCCGGCGTCTGTGCTTTGCACGGCTCGCCTGCCCGCCCAAGCAGCGCACCAGCACGCGCTTCCCTCGCCTAGTCCAGAAAGCGCCTGCGCGAGCCCGTCCGGGAGCGGTTTGAACGGCGAATGTCAAACTTGGAGTCCCGGCACTTCTGGCATATGTAGACCTCTGGGACGTTCGACTTGCGGATTTTGGCGCAGGAGAGGTGGATCCAGGTATGGCACTCGTTACACTCAATCATTGGCCGCCCAGCAAAAGGTTTCATACAGAAGCAAGTGACTAGGTCCCATGAATCGTCATCTGGAAAGAAAAACAGCAGTTTTTAACTCCTGACAGCTCTCTATTGCCTTTCAACTACACTGGGAATTATTTTTCTTCTGATCTAAATTAACTACCTGGCTTTCAAAGGCACTTTGCTGATTTTTCCAGGTCTTAAGAGAAACTAGTCTCTGCAAGCTCTTGCTCAGGAAGAGACTCTCAACAGTACAAAAGAGGCTGTAATCCAGGACAGGAGAACTAGTTGCTTCTATAAAGTCACAAAAGTTGTCAGCTTTACCCCCCCAAGCTCCCACCCCCAAAAAACAGCTGCTAATTAATTCTGCACAGGCAAGGCACCTTTGTATCCTGCTCATGCTACAAGTAAAGTACCAGAGATCAACAGTAGCACCACCGCTTCCACCTGGCTCATCATCTCTCTTCCATATCCTGACAGCCAGGCCACCTACCCGAATCCACCATGATGTCCTCATCATCACCGGTGCCATCCTCGTCCCGAAAGACAACCTGCTTGCCCTGCCGAATGACCGTTCGTTTGCCCACGCTCTGTATTTCCACCGTCTGCTCGGCCGTCACGGCAGGGTAAGAGACGCTGGAAGGCGTGTCAGAGTCCCACGCCGAGCAGTGCTCGGTCACAGACTGAGGGTCGCCCTCAGACGAGGGGCTCATCGGCGTCTCTACATAAGAGTCCTCTGCCTCCAGCTCCAGCAGCTTTTCCTCATAGTCTTCCTCTGCAGACACCTCCGCTTCCCTTCTCTTCAGTTTTTTCTTCTTCCTGATCTTATCGATTTGCTTTCGCTCTGGCAGGAAATTGCTGGGCTTTGCCCTCTGGAATAGGGAACCGTAGGGTTTAGCTCGCTTCAGCTGACTGAAGTTCTTTCTGTTCTTGGTGGGAAGGGAAACAGAAGAGGGGATGTCATTGAACCGGGGATCCCAGCTATCGCTGTCAATCGTGCCTCCAGTGCTGTTGGGAGGGCTGGGACTATTCCTCAGTGGCGTTTCCTAGAAAACACAGAGAAATCCGATAAAGGCATTATTTCAGAGCCGACGCGTGTGAGGTGCTACCGCGCACAGCGCTCTGGCGCCGCGCCCGCTCCCCCATTCACCCGGCCCGGCTTCGCGTTCCCGCTCTGCCCGCAGCCTGAGCTGCAGCAGGGATTTGCAGCCTGGCGGAGCCCCGCAGCACCCCCCTTCCCCCCCGGTGAGTCCGGTCTGGGGGCGGTGAGCTTCCGGCTCTGGGAAAGGATGCGGGAGCAATTCGGGACCGATGGCACCGAGCGGCAGCGCGGCACGGCCGGTCCCCATTACGCCCGCTGCCCGCTGCCCGCTGCCTCACCTCCTGCGGGTAGGGGATGTAGCCGGCGTAGGCCAGGACGAAGGTGCAGAACTTGTTGAAGTCCTCCACGGTCCGGTGCCTCCGGGAGGCGGGGGAGAAGTCCTGCGGGGGAGGGAGAGGGAGGGGTCAGCGG
>VXAA01002296.1:70034-87516 GCA_013399115.1 Anseranas semipalmata | reverse complement strand
GGCAGGGCCCCGTGAAGCCTCCTCCCGCCCGGCCTCCGCCCTGCCCGGGCGCCAGGCGCGTTCCCGGGGCGCTGGAGCGCTCCGCGTGCCCGGCGATGACAACTGCTGTAATCCCCGTCCCCCTCGGCAGTCCGCCCTGCCCTTGACTCGTTACTCAGCCTCCCCGCGCCACCTCGGCCTCCTCTCTCCTCTGCCTTTTCCCGTGCCCGCACCCCTCCCTGTCCTGCGCAGCCTCCCCCTTCCCGGCTGCTGCTCCCAGCGCCTGGCCTCCGCTGAACGGCCGTTACGGAGCGGGCACGACGCGTGTGAGTAACGCCGCGCAGCAGGCAGCGGAGCCCTTGCAGCTTTCCGTTCTTGTCCGGCCCCTTTAGCTTCCATACCCGCTGGGCCGTGGCTGTCCCCAGAGGTCCCGGCCTCAGCCCCAGAATACCCCCCTGCTTCTGGTTGGGGTGAAGCCTGCCCTGGAGAGGAGCCTGAAGGGGCAGCCTTGTTTTAGGGATGTGCTCCCCTGCTTCTTTAAGTCGCTTGCTCTGTTGTTGCTGTATTTCTGTTGTGATTTAGTTTCTGTGTAGAGGAATCCTGTTTTGCACCTGTGTGTACTCTGCTGAATGTTATGTGGGTTAGGACCTTTGTATCTAAAAAGCCTGAAGATGCCACAAGTTTAGTGAAAATTTTATTCTATTCATAGAGTATTTATTTGACAGAAAATAGTTCTTTGACTGGAAGTGATTAGAGAGCTGGTTTAATGCTCACAGGGACAGGGAAGCTTGGCAGGATGGTAGCTGTAACACTTTTGGCCAGAGTGCTGGATTTACACAGCTGATTCTTGTGTCAGATAACGGGCGTCATCGCTGAGCACGGGGATTAGCAGAGGGGCTGGGGGAGGCGAGGTGCGCTCTGGAAACGCCCACGTCAGCGGTTTGCTTTTGAGGAAGACGCGCAGCCCTTCTCCAGCGGCAGGGAGGGCTCCTCCCGTTGGGCACGGGATCCGAGAGGCGAATGCCCAGGGGCTTAGGTGTGGCGTTCATGAAGCTACCCGGTTTACGAAGTTACGAGCGTGGGCTCTGTCCAGCTCTTGTGAGGTTGGCTTAATCCTGGGGAAACTTAAACACGGGCTTCTTAAAAATATAATTAGACTAAGCACAGAAGGCTCCTGGCAGTGCTAGCGTGTTATGCAATGCCGCTCCTCCGTGACGGGGAAGGAGAATGTCTTCAAGGGCTGTTTAGTTTAAGCCATTTCCCAGCCAGAGGACGTTTTTCCCTGTGCTAACCCACCTGTTTTTTTTGTTTGTTTGTTTCCCTCCTGCAAGCTGCTCTCAGGGTTGAGCCCGGGAGCTCCTACAGGCCGTGACGCAGTGCGTGCTCTCCTACAGGCACGGCATGGCAGCGAGCACGGGCAGCGGTGGGACGGCGGCGGCGGCGACGGGGGAGCCAGCGCACGCGGTGTCGCTGCTGCGGGGGCTGAGCGCGCTGCGAGCGGAGCGGAGCCTGCTGGATGTGACGGTGGTGGCGGGCGGGCGGGAGTTCGGGGCCCACCGCGCTGTCCTGGCCGCAGCCTCTGGCTACTTCCGTGCCATGTTCGGCGGGGCGCTGCGGGAGGCGCGGGCTGAGCGGGTGCGGCTGCACGGCGTGGAGCCCGAGTGCCTGGCGCGCCTCCTCGACTTCGCCTACACCGGCCGCGTGGGCGGGCTGGGCCCTGACATCGCCGAGCGCCTTCTGCGCGCCGCCGACCTGCTGCAGTTCCCCGCCGTCAAGGAGGCGTGTGGCGCCTGGCTGGCGCGCCAGCTGGAGCCCGCCAACGCGCTGGACATGCAGGACTTCGCCGAGGCCTTCGCCNGGCTCCCGCTGCCGCGACTCCTCTCCTATCTGCGTGACGACGGGCTCTGCGTCCCCAAGGAAGAGGCTGCCTTCCAGCTGGCACTGCGCTGGGTGCGCGCCGATCCTGCCGCCCGCGCCCCGCTGCTGCCCCAGCTCCTGGCGCACGTCCGCCTGCCCTTCGTGCGCCGCTTCTATCTGCTGGCCCACGTGGAGGGCGAGCCGCTGGTGGCCCGCTGCCCGCCCTGTCTGCGCCTCCTCCGTGAGGCCCGCGACTTCCAGGCTGCCCGCCTTGACCGCCACGACCGTGGGCCCTGTGCCCGCATGCGGCCCCGGCCCTCCACCGGCCTCGCCGAGATCCTCGTCCTCGTCGGTGGCTGTGACCGTGACTGCGATGAGCTCGTCACCGTCGACTGCTACAACCCACGCACCGGCCACTGGCGTTACCTGGCTGAGTTCCCCGAGCACCTGGGCGGGGGCTACAGCGTCGCCGCGCTGGGCAACGACATCTATGTCACCGGTAAGGCACGCGGCGAGCTACGGGCTGGCAGGGGCCACCTCAAGGCCACCCCTGCTCCTCCAGCAAGCTGGGTGCTGCTGGCTGGTGGGGCATGGGCCAAGGCGTTCCAAGTCCTCCACGGGGCATTGTGAGGGCCTTTTGGGGAATAAGCAAACATCACTCACCAGAGCCCGCTCCTCATGCAGCGCCTGCCTTCTGCGCTGCTTTCATTTTTCTGTTGGGAACTTGTCTGCTCCTGTAGGTGGAAAAACAGCAGGGCTTGTCGCCTGACACTGAGCGCAGGCCAGGGCAGGAGATGCACGTGATCCAGAGCAGCCTGCGCATTTCTCTCAGCCTTCGCTCTGGGTTGTTAAAGGATGTGCAGGTAGAACGCTTGTAGGAAAAGACAGCTGCATCTTTGAGTGGGGCTTAAGTAACAGCAGGCAAAAGCTGACTCGGGAAGGCTTGTATGAAAACATCAGCGTGGAGATTTCCATCAAAAGTACTAGCTGTGAGACTTGGTTTTCCGCAGAGTAGCAGAGTCTGAAACTGCTCAGGCACAGTACGGCTGCAGCCTGAAGAGGAGTAGAGACTCCTGGAGCTGGTGCTGGATGGGGATTTAGCAGCTGATCTCAATCTGGGAGGTATTTTGTTGTGGCTAATACTTCTGAGTATGCAGACAGAAGTCACAGAACTCGCACTGGGGAAACTTTCTAACTGCTTGCTCTGGACGAAAGGAGTGACTTGAGAGGGGTTTTGAATTTCTGGCTGCAGAGCAAGTGTTTGGGTTCAGAGCCTGTGAATCACAAGTTAAGCGCGTGCTCGGGGCAGAGGCATGTCAGAAAGCTCCGGGCGCCTTGGGCTTCAGTGCAGCTGAGGCACTGAGGAGTGGCTGGCAGTGCGTATGAGTCATGGTGTCTCCCCCGGCATACATCCTGCCTCCTGACAGTCCACTGGGGCTGTAATTACTTCTTTAGAGGTGACACAGATGTGTAAATTTGGCTGTTAATCTGTCTGCAGATATTTTCTTTGAACTACATCCCTGTAGTTAGTGGCAGTCCTGTGGCTGTCATAATGGTGTAGAACAAGCGCCTGGGAGATCAGGTGCTGCAGAACAACCTGCGCTGACTGTGCAGGATGTGTTACTAAAGATTTGAAGCGCAGGTCAAATGGAGGTGAACAGAAAACTGTTCGTTCTCTAGTCGTTAGCAGAAAACAAGGCTCAGATTTTAAAGGCAGAGTTGTAAAAAGGAAAGGCTAACATACAGTTAGTTTGTATTAATGCCTTTACACCCCGTGGTAACCTTCCAGAGCAATCGCAGGCAGATCTGGGGGTGCTCTCTGCTGAGAGCCCCGTGCTTCAGCGAGGTTGCTGCTGGTGGAGGTTGTTATTGTCCTGTGTAATGTCAGTGTCAGAGCTCAGGCAATAGGGAAGGCTGGAAGACTTCTGTGCTAACGGTAACAGTGCCTTGGCAGCTGGGCGCTGGTGAACGTTAATCTCTGCTATGTCACAGCAGCTTCTGGAGAACCGTGGAGCAGGGATTGCAAAACAGGAAAGAAAATGATTATTTGGAACAATGGAGGATACTTGTTTCGAGTCATTGCTGAATACACACTAGGAATGATACGGGAGAAATTCTTGGCTTACTGGGAAGCTGGGAAAGAAATAACACAAAAAGTTTGTTAAAACCTCTCAGTGCAAACTACTGTGGTCCCCTAGTACACAAATGTTTTCATAAGGTGTGGCTCTGGGAAGCAGAAAGGTGCGTGTGGGTATTAAGAAGGTATAGCTGGAAGACACGATAAAGAGCTCGGTCCTGAGTCAAGCCCTCTCCTCCATCACCCTGTAGTGCTTCCCTTACAAGGAATATTTTCTGTGAAATGACTCTTGAAATGCCATGTGCTGTGCTGCAGGGGGATCGGATGGATCAAGGCTGTACGACTGCGTCTGGAGATATAACTCCAGTGTGAACGAGTGGACAGAGGTGTCCCCAATGCTGAAAGCTAGAGAATACCACAGCTCCACGGTCCTGGATGGACTGCTGTACGTTATCGCCTCCGACAGCACGGAGCGCTACGACCACTCCATGGATAGCTGGGAGGCTCTGCAGCCCATGCTGTACCCGATGGACAACTGCTCCACCACCTCGTGCCGTGGCAAGCTGTTTGCCATCGGCTCTCTGTCTGGCAAGGAGTCCATGGTTATGCAGTGCTACGACCCCGACAGCGACCTCTGGTCCCTCGTGAACTGCGGCCACCTGCCTCCGTGGTCCTTCGCGCCGAAGACCGTGACTCTCAACGGGCTCATGTACTTCATCAGGTGAGCAGTGGCAGCGATCGCTTCCCTTCCCTCCCTGCTTCCGCATGGGGTAAACAAAGAGTTTTCCCTGGGAAAGCGTTCAACTTTTATGAGTGGTCGTACGAGAGTACTGAGTCAAGAAAGCAAGGCAGTGCTTCCTCTGCTCTGCAAAATGACACACTTCTTTGTTTTAGTTCTACTCTAGCTTAAACCTCAAAGATCTATACTTGGAATCCTGTAAAAATATCTGAATTTAAACGCAAGGGCTGGGAGATAGCCAGAGTTACAAATCTGGCTTATGTCGGCAGTTGTGCTTGGAATAGACTTCTCGATTTTCTTGGCTTCTGGTTCGGTCCCCCTTGTTGCTATAAATAAGTGAGTAAGCTCCAAGAAATGTTATCCTTTAGCATAGGAGAGGACATCCTCTGTCTCAGGAGAGATAAGAGGACTGAAGATGAAATGATTGGTTACTGTTTTTAAGCGCCTTCCCAAATTGGAACTTAATTACCCATCTGAAGCCATTCTCATGGAGCAAATGCATCGGTTATCCACTTAATTAAAAATAAACGGAAAGGCATGCAAGTGTTGAAGTATTTCATCTTCTTGTGTTGACTTTGAGCAAACATTGACTTCTGTGATGGCCTCCAGACGCTTTTCTGTTTGTTTTTTCTTTTTTAATCTCTTCTTGATCTTGCATAAAGCAGTGAGTTCTACCCAAGACCTTTTATTTGCTGTGCTCAGGTTTGTTCTCACTCAGCTGAATGTCTTGGTTCCAGGCACTTGTTTGCAGACAGTGGTTTGAGTCACTCAGTTTCCAGCAAATACTGTCAGGCTGTTTGAAGCTTCAGGACTTCTGATCATTTATGCATCTGTGGGAGTTAATGAGGAAACTCCCTGGGTCAAGATTTTCTCCCCTCATTCCATGTGTGGCAAGGTAGACTGCTGCTCTGATGCCTACAGCTGTGTAAAGCTGTAAGGTAATCCTTTCAGGACAGAGGAATAGGTTATAGATAAAAGACACAAACTCCGCTTTTGGTGGTTTTTTTTTTTTTTTTTTTTGGCTCACACTAAAGCTTCTGACTGACAATCCTCTCTAGTGGCACTAGTTTTATAACGATAAATACAGCATAGCTGCAAGGGTTGATTCTTCAGCTGCTTCCTTATTAGAGCTACCCTTGAGACAGGAGAGGATGACCTGGCCTTGTTGTTACCAGGGCCGGGAAGTGTGTGGCGAGAGCTTTGCTCCTAGCTTCCTTTCCAGTCCGTCTGTGTTTTCAGCTTCACGCTTGGAAGTATTTGACTTGCCTGATGCTGCTAGTTACAGGAAGCATTGTGAATAGCAGCAGCCCTTTCATGTACACGTGGCTTGACAGCAGCATTTAGCTTCCAAATGCTGTATCCCAAGGTAGGTACCAACTCTTTTTGTTCTGAGCAGTTTTGAGGAAGAAAGGTTGTTAGAACAGTGTCCTCGGGGCTTGACGTGCTTGTTTACAGGTGCCCATGTTAAAGATGTTTCATTCAGGTGAGCACCAATTCAGTTACAAGTACATCTCTGAACTGAGTTGCTTCAAAAGCAACTCAAACTAAAAATCTGGTTTTAAAGTGTGTATCGTATAGGTGCCTTAGGAATGTTTGTTCAGAATGTAACCAGAAAGTCCCACAGCATGCACCTCGGCTTCCCTGCGGGCTTAGCAGATGGGTTTCTAGATGTAATGGTTTACTAAATGGATGCTGATGTTGTAGGTGAAATTTCTCATTTATTTTCACTCCCTCTCCCATTCAGATTCATGTAAGAAATCAGTAGTGATGTCTTGTCACTTGCACAACACGTGACAATGTGTGAAGTTATCACAGATAGAAAGACAATAAAATATCTCATTGGATGATGATGGGTTTTAAATTTGTTTTTCTGCTGTACATCATACTTTGGATCTTTCATAAAAATAATTTGCGGCCATAGATCAATAGACTCGAGAAAAGGGGCCTATGACTCTTGAAGTCAGTTCTGCTAAATAAAGAATTAGGTGCACTAAATTGAAAGAACATAATTTCAGAGGCTGAATCAGTGTAAATGGAAATTCAGATTGATCAGCAGTTGAAGAATAAAGTGGAGTTTTCTACTTCTTTGTAGCCTTTCAAATCCATCCGTAGCAGGACTGTCTCGGACTGACTGACAGCACTTCTCTGGCCACCCTGACCTTGTCCTTTTTGCATTCTTGTGTCAGCAGCGCGCGTTTCTGTTACAAACGTCCCTCACCTGTTGCTGTCGTGCTCGAATCTCGCAATGGTGAGCGGGTGAAAGAAGCCTTGGAGGATTATGCTGCCCTGTCAGCTCTTCTGTTGCAGTTCACTGGCCTATCTAAATTTGGTGTTGGAGAAAAACTCAAGCAGTAGGGATCCCATTACTTTTAGGTGCATAGAGGTTTAAGTCCCTCCAGCACAGCACTGTTTTTCTTCCAGACTTGTAGGCACTTGGCGCCAAAGCCTATAAAATGCAGGCTGGCACAAAGTTGGTCTGTGAACACATCTTCCATAGATGCAAACTCAAAAACAGACTAAGTTTGAGAAAACTCTCAGGATTGTCCCCACATCATCTGTTGTACCTCTTAGGTAGTGTCCTAAAACTCAGTGTACACCAGAAAGTATGCAAGTGTTGCTTTGCCAGTGGAGAAGCCCAGAAGCAGCATTGAGGCTCTTTAGATGTAGGTCACTAGCACTGAGAATTAGAGAAGCCCTCATGTGTTAATGTGATACACGTGTGATGTCTGTGCCAGCATGTTTCATGTACAGAGGTGCAGCACAAAGGTCTAGATGTTTCCTGGGGTTGAACATCACTGCTGGTACCTAAGAGGCCCATACTGGAAGCTGGGCTTTGCACTGAGACCTGAGCCTTCATACAAGAACCCTCTGGTCTTCAGGATATGTGGCAGGACTGGAGGAGGAGTGCTCAGGGCAGTGTTTCAGGCCATGCCTCGGGCTGTTGAACTGGGGGCTTCACAAGGCAGAAGGTTTTGAGAACGCAGAAGAATAATTTTGTGTTATCTCCTGCAGAGATGACTCAGCTGAAGTGGATGTTTACAATCCAGTGAAGAATGAATGGGATAAAATCCCTGCCATGCTTCAGGTACGATGCTTACCAACCTACTGGATGCTTTTCAGTGTTAAAAATTGGCTTAATTTACCTTTGCAAAGCAGTGTTCTGTTTAGATTATAACCCACTGAACACAGAGTGCATTTAAACAAATCATGGTTACCTGGAAGGAAAAGGTTTCGGTGAGTGTTGGTGCTGGCTCGGCACTGCGTGGCTGTGCTAACGTGGGGGGAAGCCAGCGGCTTCAGCGTTGCGCAGGAGCCTGCAGCTGGCGAGCGATGCGCCCCCTGTAACTCCGCAGTAGGCGAGACATCTGCCTTCTTGGGCAAAGTCCCCCTTTCTAATTGTGGTGTGTATTTATTCTTAACTTGTAGGTTCACGTTGGGGGGAGTGTGGCCGTGCTAGGTGGGAAGCTCTACGTCTCTGGTGGCTACGATAACACCTTTGAACTCTCAGACGTCCTGGAAGCTTACGACCCCGAAACGCGAATGTGGAGCGTGGTGGGCCGACTCCCCGAGCCCATCTTCTGGCATGGCAGCGTCAGCATATTCCGACAGTTCATGCCGGAAACCACGCAGGAGGATGACAGCATCACGCTGGACAACACCATCAACTTGAACAGGCAGCGCCAGAACCTTCATAACCAGAACCTTAATGAGCTTCGTTAGCAGGGGAGCACATTGTCCCTGGCTCGATGCGAGTTCGTTATCCAGAACCAGTGTTGCTTTGAGAGAAGGCAGAGGCAAACTGGTGCTTGGAAACAAAAACATACTGATCAGTAGAGGGAGTAAAAATTCTGAATGTTTGAAATGCTGTTGTAGAAACATAGCTGGCAGAACGCGAGGCCTCGGGGCGCAGCGTTCCTCAGCCCTTTTCTGTGGAGGCAGAAAGCGCAGCGCTACTCACAGAGAAGATCTGAGAGGTGAGCTTTGAAGAAAACAATTGTTAAACATCACTGAAGCATCACAGCTTACAGCTTTTGGTCAGATGCCTTTCACTTGGAGCTCCTTCACCCTCTAACGCTTTGTCACCAGATTCCTTTCTTCAGTTTCTTCCTATGGAGAAAAAAAAAAGGAACAGAAGGAAACGGGCAGGACCAAACCCCCGATGGCTTGAGCCTCCTGCGGCGGGAGGGGTCTGTCTGGTAGGACTGTGGTCTGGACTCTCCACCTCTGTTGTGTGTTTCAGAGGGAGACAGGCCTCTTGCACATCTTCCTCTGTGCAGTTAAGAGGGGAAGAGACCTTCCTGAATGAGAGGTTGCTATGAGAGTGTAGCCCTTCCTGTCATGTCACTACAGTCCTTGGCTCCCGTTCATGCCCTCCAAAAGAACATGTGTCTGTATAGCAGGGATCTTAGAGAGGCTGGGTTATGAAGCTTCACCTTTCCTGTTGTCTGAACTTCAGTTCTTCATATATTTTGTTATTTTTAAGTTGTGGCATGTAAACTTTTACAGGTATTTTTTTTCCTACCCTTCCTGGAAGAGCACTTTTTTCTTTTTTTTTTTTTTTTTCCTAAGAAGAAACACCTTTATTTATCTTTTAATCACATTCTCACAATTAGGTTGCCTTCATTTCTGATCACCCAAACCACACTGTTCTTTAAAGGGAAAGGGAAAAGTGAATATCCCTCTTAGCTGGCTTGCGTAGTGACTTCTGGGGCTGGTGGCTCGTGCCAGAGGCCCTCAGGAAGGAGCCTTTCTCCTTTCCCATTTTGACAGAACTTGTTCGTGTGGGGCTGTTCAGCTTGAACATGGCAGAAAATGTCTGCGTGACTTGTTCTTGTGACTAAGGCTATTTGCTGTCAGTTCTTCTATACCAAGCTCAGCATGTGCTGCGTCAGGCAGATAGGCCCTGTGCATCAAGGGCAAGTTCTTATTCCTTCACCATTGTAAAGGAGCTTGGTTGGAATTGTACTGTTTTAGAAAATGACTTACCTGGAAAGGTAAGCACGGCTTCCTTAGGAGATTTGCCACAGACTTGTAGAAGAAAAGCTGGTGGTGTTTAGGCACCGTGATGCAGAAATGCATTAACTGGTGTGAGGGAACCTACTGAACCTTCAGAGAGTTCTCATGCCTGTCTCATCTTCAGTTTGCAGAAGCTCTTGGAATTTGAGTAATTGGAAAATGCTGCTGAGGTCATTTGGCTAAGGTGTAGGAGTTAGCAAGAGTGTTGTGGATTGAAAGGTAGTTATTTTAGGTATTTTTTTCTTCTCTTTGGTTTGTGTTTTTTTGTTTGTCTGTTTTTTGTTTGTTTGTTTGTTTGGCACGTGTAAGATTTGCCTTTATACTTGCTCAAGTGCCCTAGGTAGCATGAATTGTATTTCCTCTGTATACCTTCAACTGAAGAGAAGCTGCTTGCAGTTCACTTGTGGAATGTTTCTTGAACAAGAAAACAGTTAAAATTGCAGTATGGCTCATCTAAAAATGAGCACTACACCTTCAGGAAAACTGTAAAGCGTAGTAATGGCTGAAACGGTGGCTGAACTTGTTCTTTTTTTTCTATCTTTGGATTTTAACCAATAGAAAAAAAAAAGAATTTAAACTTAATTCAGAAATGGAAAGCCCATCTATGTGACTACATACCTTCTGGCTTGCCATTGAGTTGAGTACATCAGAACCCTATCTCCATAAAATCAACCTGTTCACAGCTTTAAAAATCTGTTTTGCCTTGAATACTATTTTAAGCTAAGCTACTTAGCTGTGAAACTTGAGAAAGCTGTTTATGAAGCTTGGGCTTTGCTCAAAGTCTGAAACTTTGACAGTGCCTTGAAACTGCCGCCTGTGGCAGAGGATCCGCGACGAGGCGGGAGCAGAGGGGTGTCACCTGGGCGCAGCGGTCTCTTGTTGCTGTCTTGTTTTAAAGCGCGGGGAAGTGCTGCTGCGTGAGCTGTTGGTGGAGCTTTCCTCCCGCCCAGCGCAGTGGGGCTGGGGTGCAGTGGTCCCTGCTGGATGGAGGAGTCAGACAGCGGGACATACAGGGGCCTGCAGTTCGGGGCCATTCCTACATTTCTGGGAATAATCACTGCGTCCCGCTGTGTTGACTCAACGCACCAAAGCCCTCTGTTCCCACAGCGCTTCATGGCGTGAGGAAAAACAGCGATGGCTGCGACGTGGTGATGCTCGAGAGACCTGCGCAAGTGTGAAGAAACGGAGCTGCCTGTGTGTGCTGTACGGCTGAATTTGTGTTGTAGACTGAAGTATTTATGCTGAACTATAACTAGTACGTACACTATATCTCATTCTGTAGTGCTCACTGCTGGACCTGCCACCCTGAAATTCACAAACCAGCTGAACAATTATGGATTTGTATTTATTTTTTGTAAAATCCATTGTGTCCAAATCTTTGAGTACTGTTTAAATACCATCCTTTGAAACAAAGGCATTTTACATTTACAGATAATGTATTTTTATTCTCATAGTTTGTTTTTAAATTTACTTGCAACAGTCAAGTTAAATAAAACATGTTACATAAATCTGTATCTTTTTCAACAGAAAAATTACTGGAATAAGTTTTTGCTGCGATGTTTCTCATTCTAGGCCTGAGGTGCATTTTAACCAGAGACCTGCCTTCTTGGTGAGTAGAAAAGGCAAAGGAGACTGAGCGTGGGTGCGACGTGAGTCCACGTGTGTGCTCAGTTTGAGATGTAATGTTTTACACGCACACACAGGAATACTCGGGAAATGATTTTCAATGTGACAGCAACCCTGGATCATGTTATTTCAGACAATTGTTACTTATAAATCTCCAGATCTAAAAACAGGAGCTTAGAGAATCACCCATTTCCTTGAGATAATCCCGCTGTGTTTCAAGCTGAGTAACAGCTAAATTAATTCCATGGTGAGAAGATACAAGAGCACAGCGTTCCTTTAATGTAGTAAAGAAACAGTAATAAGTAGCAGAAGCTTGACAAAAAACAAGTAGAAATAAGGCACAAATTTAATTGAGGAGACAGTCCTTTCAGCACACATTTAAGGAAAGGGGCAGTCACACACTCTTCTGGAAGGTAAGCTTTAATCATGAGCATTCAGACTCAAACGTAGAACTAACAGAGCAAGGTAAGAGCTAGCACGGGAGAAATGGGAGGTGAGCCAGCTATCCCTTCTGGTCACAGATGAGAGCTCATTAAAAAGCAATTCACAGTATTACACGTATGGAGTTGTCAATCACATCCCACCTCATACAATGTATGTACATTTATTTAAATAGGCATTCTGAGTAGCTTCATATTTCTTAATTTGATACCTGATTATCACTTCATTAGAAACTTTCCCTGCAACCTGGGGGTAGGATCTTTACACAGGAGGAGGGAGAGGGGCTGGATGTACAACTCAAAGCTCCTGGAGGCTGAAAAGAACGAGTGTAGCAGAGAGTCATTCCAGCCTAACGCTTTATTGTGTTTTGGTAGGAAGGATATGTACAGTCACGCTATGTTTCACAGTCATCAGGAATTGTTGTTGTTATTATTAGTGACTGCTCTATCACATCTGCTGTAGAGAAGTTCTCATTTGAACAGAGTCTCTGCACAGGGATCTCCTCAGGCAGGGAGCTGTGGGACAGGGACTCCACGATGACCTCGGCTGAGCCCACCTCCAGCTCCTGGGGCGGCTGCAGCGCCACCACCACCGCCTTCTCGTCTTCAATGATCAGGTTTCGCAGCTTCCGCTGCCGGGGGTTGTAGTTCTCCACCCGGTCGTGAATCTCCATGTGGCGCCTCAAGTGAGCCTGCAAAATGGAGAAAGGACTGTCCGGGTGAGGGCCAGCTCACCCAAAGTGTGCTGTGCTTCTCTAAAGGGGGGGCAGGGGCATAGCAAAACTCCCCCGCACCCATGGGTCTGCCAGGTTGTAAGGGTAGGCAGCCTGTCTGCAAGGGGCCTTGCTCAGCACCTGCACCCTCCTGTGCTGCCAGCACTGCCTGAAGCCCCGACAGCGCCCAGCTCTCCCTCAGGTGGGGTGCATGCTTTCCAAAAACGCCTTTTTACAAAGGGCAAATCTGCTTGTCACTCACTGCAGAGGAGCAACCCCTGATGTGTGTACCCCAAGCAGGCAGGTGGTGTGCATCACAGATGTCCCCAGAACCAGGAAATGTCCCACCTGCCGTGTGAACTTGTAGCCGCACTCAGTGCACTCGAACTTCCTCACTCCCTTGTGCCTGCGGACGTGGACGCGCAGCTGCTCAACCGCTGAGAAGAGAAGGAAGAAGCGTGAGGGTGGTCCTGCCAGCAGCACGTGCCGGTAGAGCAGCTGCGGGCCCAGTGCAGCAGGGCCACACAGCAGTGCCGTCTCAAGACATGGAAAGGAGCGCAGCCTGTAACAGTTGTGCCAAAGCACACCTTTAAGCACAAGGTACCTTTGAACGTTTTCCCGCAGATCTGGCAGAAGTGGGGCCTCCCCTCCTGGTGCCGGCTGGCAATGTGCCTCAGGAGGGGCCCCTTCTCCGTGAACCTCTGGTCGCAGAACTCGCAGCTGAAGGGGCGCTCCCCCGTGTGTGTCCGGTTGTGCTTGTCCAGGCTTGCTGCCGTGAGCAGGGGGAAGAGAGAGCTGGAGGTCAGCGGTCCACTGGGTGCCCCCACTCCAGGTACAGGTACGTGCTACGCTGCGGTGAGACTGCGTATGCTCTATGCCAGGCTAGTTACGAATGCTTGGAAGGGGTATAAGTAGGAGCTTGCTAGTCTAAACTAATCATTACTGTGGAAAACACACCATTGTCTTCCTTTTTTTGTGCTGTGGGAGTAACAAAAATAAAGGGAATACTCCTTCCTGAGGCATTATCCCATGCGCACAAGAGCATGCTTTGTTCTGGAGGGGAAGCAGAGGTTTCTCAGCACAGCTGCTTCCTGGAGGTCCCAGATACCCACAGGGGGAGCATGGTGCTCAGCACTGCAGGCCCCAAGGCAGCTGCTGTGGGGCTGGGGGGCGCAGGGATGCAGCGCTGTGTGCTCAGGGGGTACCTTGTGTCCTGAAGGTCTTGCCACAGAGGTGGCACTGGAAGGGCTTCTCGCCGGTGTGCGTGCGCAGGTGCATGTTGAGGTTGGCTTTCTGCGTGAAGGCATGATGGCAGAACTCGCAAACGTAGGGGCGCTCGTTCCTGTGGGCAGGGGAAACACAGCTGAGCCCTCCTAGGCAGGCCCCAGTCAGAGAACTGTCACCTTTATCTCTGCCTTTGTTGACTTCAGTTCCTGAAGTTAGCTGTCACAACTCTCCCAAAGCATTGTAATTAAATCCTACTTCAGCCCATCTCAGCCCTCATTTTGGAGGCCCACAAATACTCTTCTGCATCCATAAGCTCCTGAAGTGTAGAGCTGGTGCCTCCTGCCCCTCAGGTATAACCAGCCCAGGAAACAGAACACTAAGGGCGAGTGTGGGCTGATGCATGCTCGCCATTTTGAGAACGGGAATTAGCCAGGCAGGAGGACAGCTGATGAGTTTCAGTCATCACCTGTATTATTACAGTCACACACTCAGAGGAAGTGCAGAGAGTATGGACTTCCTTTGGAAGAGAGGAAAGCAGGACTAAGGGTAGGCCCCCTACCAAAATTCTGTCAGAAATTGCGGCACACCACCTCCAGGAAAGCTGGAGGGCGGCAAGCCCCACTAACTCACCTTGCAGATGCTGTGGGAGGCTCCCCAGCACCCACCCAGCTGGGGCCTCGGGGGCAGGAGTTCAAAAGTGGCATGCAGGAAGGATCGGGTCATGTCATACCTGTGCTTGGCCTTGATGTGCATCTGCAAGCCGTTGCGACTCGAGGCTCTGTGTCCGCACTCCTCGCAGACAAACAGCTTCTCTCCACGGTGCTTGAATGCCTCATGCAAACGTAGCTCTGTCCGAGACAGAAAGCACTTGGAGCAAGTTGAGCACTGCAAGTCCACAGGAGAGCTCGGGGTTAGGCAGCTTGCCCACGCGCAGCTCACAGCGTACATCCACAACAGACCCTCTTCCCTCACAGCACCAAGCGTGCCATGCAAGACACATCCCACTGCGTGCTGGGGCCCTCCCTGCAGCCGGCTGCTGCAGCCACCCCAGCTCTGAGATGCCTAATGGGATGAGACAGCCTGCCAAAAGTGAAATGCTCGTCAGTACTTGGGTCTATCAGCCAAGAAAGCCATGAGGGCTGCTCCTTTAGCCCCCAAAAAACAAAAAACATTTCCACTCCGTAACTCCCCCCCTCGCTTAGCAGAGCCAGAGAGGACAATGGGCGCGCCATTCTCTAGCCCAGGCCTAAGTGCAGGGTAATTCTCTCTCAAAAACTCTACAGTACTCCTACTGTAGAGAAAGCATTAAAAAAATACCACCTCCACTCACCCCACCTTGTGCCAGCATGCTCTCCTTACCGCATGGGGCTTTGGCGCGCCATGCAACTTTATCATGTGGCTCTGCAGGTCTTTCTTCTGCATGAACTGCTGCGCGCAGGAGGAGCACTGAAATACAAGAGAAGAGAGTTAGCTTCCAGCCACCTCCTGAACAGTGACTGTGACGTGATGAGAGGACCGGTGGCATGCTTGCGCAGCAGGCAGAGAACACAAATCCCTGGTAAGGCTGCAGGTGCCTATGGAGCAGAACCACAGGAAAAGCTGCCTGGCTGCAGTGTGTCCCAAGAGCCTGTACCAGCTCAGAGATGGGGAACGGCCCTGCTGCTGCTTGAGAAAGCTGACATCTGAGAGGGAAGGGACCTGGTGATCAGGTCAGGGACAAGCGGAAAGGCAGGTGCTGGGGAGAAAAGCTGTCCCCACACAGAGCCACGGGCGATGGCCTGCAGACACAGCCAAGTCACTGCCACAAGGCGGTGATACAACCCCCGGTGCAGCACCTGCTGGGCAGGGCCAGGCTTCCCAGAATAGAAAGGCATGCCTGCTCCGGCTCCCTCCAGCACCAGGCTGCAGCAGCTATTCATAGGAATGCCAGAGGCAGGCACTGCTGACCTTATAGGGCATCTCCCCCGTGTGCGACACCATGTGCAGCCGCAGCTCCATCCGCCTCTTAAATGCCTCTTGGCAGACTGAGCACGTGAAAACCTGCAAGAGACAGGGAAGGCATCAGCTTCCGCACAAGACAGGAAAGAATGAAGCCAAGGGTCGGACACACAGCCAGCAGCTAGCCCAGCAATTCAGACCAATGCTTGGCATTTGGGCACCGTGCCTTGGTTATGTGTTTAACCCGCGCTACGGAAACCCAGATCTTTTCCAGTACAAAAAGTACTCTCATGTGCTTGAAAAAATGCAAAAGCCACTAATATATCAGACTGTGCTGAGGCAGCGCATCACGAACAGAAGATGCTGCCATCCTCACCCAGAGTGGACTTTCATCATGCTCTGGGGGACCCATGTGCAGCACATGCGCTGCACAGTAGCAATAAGATCGCGTTTTGTTCGGTAGCTGAGAGTGATTTGGACTGCAGCTGGAAAGAGGCTCAAATTCTGCTTCTGCAAAACAGCATCTGCTCCAGCTGCAGCCATCTCCCACCCCCTAAAGAGACCAGGGGCGACTTCACAGACGTACCTGTTCAGATCGGTTCATGCAATTTCTGGCTTCATGCTCTAGCAGATTCTCTTTTCTAAAATAACATTTACCACATTTGGAACACTCGAATGGCTTCTCTCCAGTGTGTTTCCTGGGGGGATACAAACACAGAGCATCCGTTACTGCCAGTCTGACAGCAGAGCTGTGCTCCCCTGGCCTGCGTTAGGACGTGGCCACGCGTAAGATTGAGTTACGCTGCAGGTCTGTGTGTTCCAGCATTTGTGCTCAACAAGGGGACTGCCAAGAAATCCACTTGTTGCCACTGCTGCCCCACAGCTGGAGGCCTCACCAGCTGCCTCTGTTTTGGTGTTTGAAACAGCTGCTCGAGAAGCACTGCTCACTCAGAAGCTACTTGTGAACGGGGAGGAACGAACAACAAAGCTTTCACAGTCTCCTGCAGTGCCAGCATTCACACGGCCATCGCCAGTGGCTGCAAAGCACCCTCTGAAAGCTTCCTTTTACCTCAATTTGCTGATCCCGTGGCATCCAAAAGTACCAGCACACCAAAGCGCTCTCTGACCGCTCACCTCTGTGTTCCCAGAGCACGGTCCAGCACCCTATTTGTTGCAGGTGCAGCCCTCACAACCTGCGCTGATTCCCTCAAACCCGTGCTAATTTTGGAAGCCCAGAAGTTGACAGCTCAATGCACGACTCTTGCCTGAAGCCACAGGAGCTGGCGGTTCCTCTGTGCCTTCGCCATCATCCGCCTGCAGCCACCATGTCCCCTGAAAGAGCTCCTAAGCACCTTCATCCCGTTTTTGAGCTGCACTGGCTCAAACCCTTGGCAGCAGCAATCTGGGGCAGCCACCACGGCCCTCGGCAGCATTTTGGACATGCGCGAATCCCACTCGTGTTCAGGGAGGCCACGCGCAGCCCAGTGTCTTGGCAGGGCCCGAGGACGCGCAGCTCAGAACGCAGCAGCCCCCCGGGCAGAGAAGACCTCGCGTGCCACCGCGGGGGAAGCCGAGGTGCTCCTCCCAGGCGGCTGCCAGCAGCGACGTCCGCCCCACNGCGCCCGCCAGCACCGAGCAGAGCCCCCCACCACACCCAGCCCGTGCTCAGCCCCGGACCCCGGCGGGAGCTGGCCACGGCGCCAGCCCCTGCACGCGAAAGGAACAGGAATAAAACTCGGAGCGTTTACCTGTTGTGCACTTTAAGGTAATATTTGCTGAGGAAGGTTTTGTGACACGTGGGGCATTCCACCGGCACCGCTGTACCCTTCCTGCTCCCCGGCATCCCCGCCTCGGGCAGCGCCGGCGTCCC
>VXAA01002296.1:29249-54994 GCA_013399115.1 Anseranas semipalmata | reverse complement strand
CGTGGCCGTCGGCCGCGGTCACAGCCCAGGGGCACGCGGAGCCGCTTGCTCTGCTCGGCGCTGCCCCGCGGTCCGCCCTCGCGTGCTTCATTGAGGGCGACTACTCGAGGCTGCGGCGGTGGATGCCGGCGCTATTTGCATCTTCCCACAAGTTTCAGCATCCAGTTTAGTCTGTGACGTGGGAAACAGGCAGCGTTTCCAGCGAAACCAGCGACATCGCGAGCAGCTCTCAGTCTTAAAACGCGCTCTTCTGGGGTGTCGCCATAGCGAGCGCAGGAACGCGTCCTGCCCCGTCTCAGCCTGCCGGGCTCTGCTGCAGCTTCCCCGCGGTCAGAACCGCAGCAGGCGGCAGAGCTGCCTCCCGTCAGCTGCAGCGTAAGGGAAGGGTCCGGTGGGGAGGGCCCGGCCGCTCGCCCTGCTCCCTCCTTCCCGGGGTGGGCTCTGGCGAGCATCGGCCAGCGAAGGATCCAACGCGTCGTGCGGGGACAGCTCCCAGCACAGTGGAGCATGCTGTTAGGAAACTTATGGGACTCTGGAGTTTTCCATCATTCATTCCCTCTTTTCTCCTCGCAGTGTCTGTTTGGATATGTGCTAAATACCGCGCCATCCTTCCCTGGAGCTCACGCTCCCGGCAGCCTCATCTTTGCCTTGCTCTCCTCGCGCCGGCTGGCTTAGGGGCACCTGCTTCTCCCTATTGCTCCCCTCAAATCCTCAGCAGGTAAATGGAGGGGCGCAGGCCCCCTCCTCACCAAGGACGGGGGCACACCGCGGACGTCACATTTTCTTTCCCCACCGTAAAAGCTGAAGTTAGTTTCAGGAGTGGCCTTGTGTGAACTACCTGCTGTGTTTTGATGCAAAAGTGTTGTAACCAATATGAAATTGATTATTTGGCACTTAAAGTATCAACAGTGCGCTAAATACAACAGGATCTGTGTTTTTTTTAATCTGCTAACTTAGCAGCAGTAATTTTCTTTAGTTCTGGCTACCTTTTCTGGTAAATGGTGCCTAGAAACAGCAGAACTATGCTGAGTGTGTGGCACTTGCAGAAGATGGTGTTGGTGCTGATGAATTTTGGGGCTGGAATTGTCTTAGTCCGGCTGATCTTTCAGTGGACTTTTTATCCTATTTTAGGGAGAGTTTTGTGCAGTGCAGGTCTCTAGCCGCTCTGCCTGTCTCCTTGCAGTGACAAGGAGAAAAACGAAACTTGTCTCCCGGTCCGTGCATGTGTGCCTGCCCCGGTGTCAGCGGAGGCTGCAGCAGCGCCAGTGCTGGGGGCGAACTTGCCAGGGAGGAAACAATGGTGTTTGAACTTGTTCCTCGGGACTGGTGGGTAGAGTCATTTCAATGTTGGTGAAGTTCTGCTCTAGGGATTTTGCTGGGCGGCAATTTGTGTCGGTGCTCTGCTTTGTCCCCCGTCAGCGTGAGCAGGGTCCGGCCCTTCCCCAGGCAGCGCGCGGGTCGGGGCCCTGCAGCCCCGGGCTGGCTCCGTGGGCACATCCCCTCCTTCTNTGCGCGGTGGCAACGGTGGCCGCGTAACGCCTGCGCGCTGCCCCCTCCCCCCCCCCCCTCCCTTCCCTTCCCTTCCCTTCCCTCCCCTCCCCTTCCCTCCCCCCCCCACCGGTCCTGCTCAGCAGGTTGAGCCCAAAGCTCGCGCTGCCCCGGGTGTGCGGCCGAGGGCCTGCGGGTGGAGGTGGCTCTGCAGACGTGGCCAGGGGCTAGAGAAATTCAGCAGCAGCCCTTGTCTGTTACTCAGCTGCCGCATTTACCAGCTGCACCCGGGGCAGTTCCCGCAACGCAGGGGTGCGCAGCAGCCGGGAAAGCAAGTGGGAATGGACGGGCGCTGGGGCTGGCATCTGTCCCTCCTTGCTGGGGCACCGGCTGGGCTGGGCTCGTGCCGGCTGTGCTCCCCGAGAGCCCATTTCTCGTGCTGAGGTCCCTTCCTTTGGGCTCAGCATCACAAACCCAGCAATGCAGCTGGTCCTGGCCAGGTGCGTCCCCAGGGTGCCGCTGACCCGATGGTGGCTGCAGCCCAGAAGGGAGGTAATCCGGCACTAAGTGCTCCTGCGCTGCCCCCGGCCCCTCTTGGTTCTCCTGCTCGTTGCAGTCTTGTTTCGCTGCCTCTACCCTTCCTGCACAGGTATTTTCTATAAACCTTTGTAGGGCTGGATTTATACCCCAAGCTGACAGTGGCTAAAACAACCAAGAGAGGACTTAAAAGCAGGAGGGAGAAAAAAAAAAAAAAAAAGTCTGTCAGGAAGGGGCTGGGGGCCTTGCCTGGGTTTGTCCCTGGCTCCTCCTCGTCACCCACCAGTGCCTCATAGGGAAGCTGGGATCCGCCACTGCTGGGTGTCCCCGGATCAGCACTGGGGTGCGGGGCGGAAAGGTGCCGTCTGCACACGCTGCCTGTGGCAAGTTTCAAGCCTGGCATTTTTCTGCTCGCTCAGATTTAGGGGAAAAATTCCATTGTGTGAGCCAGGGGAAAGCTGGAACAAAGTTTTGCCATGATCTTAAAACTTGAATCACAACCAGGTGTCTGAGCGCAGGGCGGAGAGCTGGAGCGGGAGTCGTGCTGGCGGCCGGTCGGGCTCAGCAGCGCCTGCTCGCGGGTCCCCGTCCTCCCCGCGCCCGCCCAGGCGCTGCTGCCGGCGGCCCCCCGGGAGCCGCTCTGCTGGGCGATGCACGGCCGCGTCGAGCTTCCCCTGGCTGGCGGGGCCCCGTCGAGCTGCGGCGCTCGCCCCCCACTTCCCGCAGCATTCCTCCCCCCAGCCCTCCGATGGTGGAGCTGCCGAACAGCCCCGCTCTTCATGCCGATTATTTTAATCACAAGCGTGTCTTGTCTCCTCGGCCGAATTTCTTTCATAGACGGCGGAAAGTGAAATTTGTGCAATGTCTGTAGGAGGCTGAAGAAAGGGCCTTTGTGCGCCCCGTGCGCGGGGCATTGGGCAGCCTCCAGCAGCACCCTCCGCCACCCCAGAGCTCCCAGCTCACGGGATGAATGCTCCGCTTGTCCGGAGACCGGGACCTGCTCTTAAAGCCGGAGCCGGGCCCCCCCGGCTAGTCCCACCGGTGGCCCCGGCGGGGCAGGCGCCGCGGGCACGTCTCTGCGGGGCTGGCCAAGCCAGCCCCCCTGGGCGCCCGGCAGCGAGGGCAGGAGCACCGGCCCTCGGGCCGCGGTCCCAGGATGTTCCTGTACTGGAAGAAGCGGGGCGCGTACGAGCTGGGGGCTCTGCCCCCTGTGCTGGCGGGACTGGAGTATGGGGCGGTGGAGCGCTTCTCCTGGAGCTCCAGCCTGGACATCACCGAGGAGCTTGCGGGTAGGTTGCAGGGGCAGGGGGAGTGTGCGTGGCTGTGGTTGGGCGCTTGATGAAAACCCTCCAGCCCTTGCAAAAAGGGAGAGCAACCGGTGTGTCCGGGGGACAGCAGGGGAGGCTCCAGCTGGGGCCAGCAGCAGGACCGGGGATGCCGCGTGTGCAGCCGGGGAGCGCCCAGCGAGACAACCCACGCATCGGCTCCCGCACGCGGCCGCACCGCTTCCTCCTGGTGCGGGCGATGCTTGAAACAGTGACCATGGTGCGTGCAGTGACCGCCTCGCTCGCCCGCCCTGGCTGTCAGCTGGAGTCACCGGGAGAGCCGGGTGTGATGGACCAGCAGGAGCAGGAGGTGGCCGGCCAGGGAGAGGAGCTGGTGGGGGCAGGATCCCTCCCCTGGTCCTGGGAGTGCCGGTGGGGACCTGGACACCCTCCTGGCTCTGCCGGATATTGGGGCTCCCTCTATATGTGCCTATTAACGAGTTCCTCTATGGCATACTTAAGGTCCTATTGCATGTGCGAGCTCCTGCTGCTGGGGTCAGTGTTTGGGAAAATCCGTGCATGCTTCAGCCGTGCTGGCGGGCAGCCCGTCCCGGCGGGGGGATGGCAGGGGGCTGCCCCACAGGCAGGACGCTGCAGCTGCATCCCAGCACTGCAGGCTGCTGTGCCCCTCCTCTTGTTTTCAGTGAGTTTGGAAAACTTCCCCTCACTGGCATGAAAGAATTTCTTATTTGTTTCCGTTATTATTCATAATAGGTCAAGTGAAATGATAATGGTGGCGGGGCGGCAGAGGAGGGGCTGGAGCAGCCCAGCGGGCGCTGCGGGGCGGCAGCGGGGACAGAGTGCCCATTGTGCTCCCGCGGCGCGGGGCTGGCGCGTGGGCAGCGGGGCCCCACGGCAGCCGCGGCGCTCCCGTCCCTCTCCCACGGGCGCCGAGCCCAGCCCTGCTCGGGGGTGCCCACGGGGGTCCCTGTGGGGGTGCCCATGGGCAGGCGGAGGGGAGGGTGAGCACGACCCCACGGGGACCCGGCACCTGAGCGCACCCCAGCACCTCGCGGGCTCCCCGGAGCTGCTGCGATGGGTCCTGAGAGCGGAGCCGGGGAAGCTGCGGCCTTGCGGGTCCCGGCACAGGGCGGCTGCCGGCAGCCCCGGCTCCCCCCGCCCTGACAGGGCAGAAGGCAGCTGCTCCACAGACTAAACCTGACCCTGGCCTTGGCCGCGAGCCCGTCCTGCTGGGGCCGGGGCAGAAGCTGTTTTTGTTGGCAGGAGGGATGCAGAGGGATCGGCCATGGGGAGCGGCGGGGAAGCCCTGGATGAGATCCTGGGGCTGGGGTCGCCGTGCCCTGCCTGCGCCGTGCCCTGCCGTGGCTCCATGCGTGGGACGAGCGCACCCTGCTTCCTGCAGGAGCCCCCGGCACGGCCACCCGTCCCTATCCCCGGCTGCCCTGCAGGAGGGCGCTCGCTTCAGGACCTGGCACCCACGGGTTTGCCATGAGCCACCCGGAGTCTGTTATTTTTAAACTATTAGATGCGACATATAACAAAAGCCTTCAAAATAGGATTTGTCCCAAAGGCCGATTTAACTGTTAGAGCTTAAAGCAGCTCGTAAGCCCCTTTGGGGGCTGGCGAGCGGCGGATTTAGCGCTCCCGGTGCTGCCCTCGCAGCCCTGGCCCGTGCCTGGCGTGGGGAGTGGGTGCAGGGGGATGTCCTGTGCCCCAGCTGGGGCCGCTGCTGCTGGGGTCAGCCGTCCCCCCCCGCGGCCCCGGGCTCCAGTCTGTGCTGCAGCTGCCCTGGCACTGCCGCCTGTCAAGAAATAAATCTCCATATTAGGGAAGGTTTGGGGCTTTGGGCCCGTTCCTGCATTTGCAGCAGTGGGAGTTTGGGGAGAGCAGTGTGCGTCATCGCTGGCAGTGCCCGGGGCTGCTGTCCCCATCTGAGGGGCAGCTCCTGGCTGCCCTCTCCCGCCCATGAGCCATCCCAGCCCCACTCGGTCCCATGTTTCGGGGGATCTGTGGACCCCTTCCGTGGGCAGCCAGCAGCTCCCCCGGGGCACTGCATGCCCAGAGCACCAGCCCCAGCGCTTTGGTGCAGGGGGCAGGAGTCCGCAGCTCCCAATGCTGCGGGTGCAGTGCAGGGCGCACGCTGCCCATCTCCAGAGAGATGCAGAGCTGGGTTTTGGGCATGGGGTCACGGGGTTTGGGGCAGCCAGGGCATCATCAGGGGCTGCCACCCCTCATGAGGTCAGGAGATGAATTGTCCCCACCTGGGCTGGCAGCCTCCACTCTCTGCCCTGTGCCCAAAAGTTGGGTGCTCGCTGGCAGGGACCCATCCTCCTGCATGGGCTGTGGGGCAGGAGCAGCCTCGGCTGAGCCCGAGCGCTTTGCCAAGTTCCTGGAAGCGGTGTTTGTGGAGCGCAGGGGTGGCAGGCAGGGGGGCAGCACCCACAGTGGGGCAGGGGCGGTGTGGGGCTGTGGGGGCTCGGGGCCCTGTGGGTGCACCCAGTACTAACCCTGGCTCTCGCCCACAGACGAGCGGTGCCCAGCGGAGGAGAAGGGGCTGCACTGCCAGAACCCCGACTGCACCGAGAGGAGGAGGGCAGCCAAGGTAGGTCCTGGGCGTCCGCAGGGCCCCGGGCAGCGCGGCTTTCCTGCCTTCGGCTTTGTGGGCGAGGAGGGGCAGCAGGCACGTGGCGCTTGGTGCGTGGCCGCGCTCCTCTCGGCAGAGCTGGGGCGGGTGGAGGCTCCCGCGGTCTCGCCCTGGCTCCCTGAAGCCTCCGAGCGCTGGCAGAACCGGTCGGTGGAGCTGGCTGGCCAGTGGCCACGGGGTGGTGAGCAGCCCGCGCTGCGCTGGAGCCGTGAGGCCAGCCCTGGCTGGCTGACCCCCGCTGCCGGGAGCCGCTGCGTGTGGGGGGCCTGGGCTGCCGCCCTGCCCTGCGCAAGCTCGCTCCCGTGCGCGCGGGGCCGTGGGAATTGCAGCAGCAGTGCCAGCTCGCCAGCCCTCGCGGGAGAGCCCTGGGGAGCGCGGGGCCTGCACCCTGCTGCTCCTGCTCCACCGCCAGCCCCGGTGCAGGAAGTAAGCCCCGGGCGGCTGCCGGGGAAGGGCGGCAACCCCTGGCAGCCGCATCCCCTGCGTGGCCAGCCGTGGCGAGAGTGCTGGCCCCTGCTGGGCAAGCATCCTCCAGCAGTGTCGTGGTCCTGCTGCCCGTGGGCATCCACAGGCTCGTGCGTGGCTGGGATTTAACCGCATGGTGGCAGCTTCCCCGTTTCCCCACCTGGTGTAATTCAGGCTAATCTAATTGAGCCCGTCTGTCCTGTTCCTGGTGGGAGCGCACTGCACCACTCGGCAAGCCGGCACAGGCAGCATGGATGTGCCCCGGAGGGAGGGAGCCTCTGCGGCAGCTCACGGCTGCATACTGGGGCTCGGCGTCAGTGCCGAGGGGAGTGGGCGCCATGCGGGGCCCCTCGAGGAGCAGCTGAGTTTGTGTCCATGTTCCTTTGGCTGAGCGGCACTGGAATTGCAGAGCGATGGGAGCGCTGTGACCACCCTGGGCTGCGCAGGGCCCCGGCAGTTAAGCAGTGCCCGCAGCTGGAAGTGCCCCATGCCACCTCTCCTAATCTTGTTGATCGCTAATGTAAAGCCGGAGTGGATTTAGGGCCCCTTATCTCTGCATACTTGACCTGCTGGCTCGGTCCAGGGCTGTTCTCCCTGCTGGTGCAGCACCGGCCGCTCCAGCTCCTGGTGAGTCCCAGGGTTCCCCTGCTTGGTGGGTCGGGGGCTATGGCTGCGGGGAGGGAGCGCGGTGCTCGGCCCCTTCCCCACCGGTACAGCCACGTGGCGTGATGCTCCTGGCCTCGGCTGGAAGGCCACTGCAGGAAAACTCCTGCAGCAACAAGAACGATGGTTGTTTAGTCTTGGAGCCCTGGCAGCACCGTCAAGGGCTTTTATTCTGAGCAGATGAGCAGGGCTGTTCATCGCAATTAGGCACTGGCTTCTGAGAGCATCGGGGAGGAAATAACGAAGCAGCGACCTTTCAAGCAGTGAGAGTTTCAGAAGGGTTTTGCTCTCCAGCTCTTTCCAGAGCCAGGCTGATCAGGGGCAGCCCCGTGCCAGCAGCCTGCCCAGCATCCCGGACCCTGCTCCCGCGGGAACGCGGCTGCGTCGAGGGCACGGGGAGCTGGGCTGGTGTCTCCTGCCCGACTGACCCCCACTTGTGTGGGGTGTGACCTGGCACTCAGCCCTCTGCGGTGGGTGCCAGGGAAGGGGCGCACGGCACCTGGCACGGCGTGGGTGTTTGCGGTGCGAGCAAAGCAGCGGATCCGGCATGGGGGGGCAGCGGGCGTGTCGTGGCCGTGTTTGCACGGGTGGAGCTGCTGGGTAAACACTCCGGCGGGGACACACGTGGCGCTGGGCTGGGGCTGGTCGCCAGCACCGCCAGGAGGGAGCTGCCAGGACGGCCCTGCCACCAGCACCGGAGACCCCCAAGGGACGGCGCCGTGGGAGGTAGCGTGGGGTGGGGGTCCCGGGCCAGGCCAGGAGCTGAGCTCGGCGGGGCTCAGTGCGGCTGCGGGGTCCAGGGACGTGTGGGGCTGTGCTCGGGGTGCAGGCGGCTGGGCCTGGGCTTGTGGGGCCCCGGGGCTGCCCCGGGGTGGGTGTGCATGGAGCTGGGGGCATCAGGGCAGAAAAATGCGCCCAAACCAGGGGGTCTCTGGGCTGCCTGAGCTTGGCGCCTGCACGCGGCTGCCCGAGAGGTGCCGGTGGGGCCCCGGCAGGCTCAGCCGGCGCTGGCTCCTTCCTGACCACGCAGGATCTCCTGTGCATGGCTCTGAGGCACGCAACTGAGTGATCCCCACCGCGGGGCTGGAGCCAGGCAGGCCCCTCTTGTCTGCGTTTGCTCAGATGTGCAAAGGGAACAATTCCCCAGTGCTGGACAGACAGACAGGGGTGTCTGGGGACGTGTAGACAGGGTGGTCGGCAACCGGCATGGCTGCAGTGCTCCTGCCTCGTGACCCTTCTGTCCCTTGTGGTGTTTCTGACCTGACCTGACCTGACCACAGGTGCTCGGTGGCAGCCCCACAGCAGCGGCTGGTTTTAAGCCTCCCCAGGGGAAGGAGAGGCTGGGCTGCAGCGGCTGTGCCGTGCCGTGCCGTGCCCAGCCGTGCCGTGCCGCTCCCCGTCACCTTCCCCATCTGCTGGCACCAGCCTCAGCCAAGCTGAACCGCCACCTCCTCCCGTTGCCTAGGCTCTGCCGAAACTCTGCGTGAGTGGGCTGAGTTCAGGCATCCTTTGTCTTCGGCGTCACCACAGCAGAGGCAGCAGCCGCGCTGCCCTGTTCCTGCCCCGCCGAGGTCTCTGGTGGCCGTGTTTGGGGTGCACGGAGAGCCCAGCTCTGCGGGGCGCGCAGGGGCGGCTGTCGCTGCCGCAGCCCTGGGCTAAGAGCAGAGGGGCTGCGTGGCCACGCGGGGCTGGGGCCGCCAGCCGGGCACCGGGTGCACTGGCTGGCCCGGGCTGCCCGCGAGGCTGGCACGTCCCCGGGGCCGGGCTGCGTCGCAGTGTGGGGTCGGGCACCGGCAGGTGCCACGGCAAAGGCTGCGCGGCGGCGGGTGCCAAGGAGGGGCAGGTGGCCCCGGCGGGGAGCGCGNCTCCCGGGATGCCGTGCTCCGCAGCCCCTCACGCCCCTCCGCACGCAGGGTGGCCGTGGGGCCCCGCGGGCGGCCCCGGGGAGCGGGGATGTGCCCCCAGCGCAGGCTCGCAGCCGGCATGCGGCCGCCACCGGCACCCCGGCCTCTGGCGCGGGGCCACACGGAGCCCCCAGCGAGGGGTCACGGGCTGTGCACCGTGCTCGGGGCTGGCCAGGGGTTTAAAAATAAATGCCTGTGAATGCCCAGCCGACGCTGAGGCCGGGCGCACAATCGGAGGAAATGCATCGGCTTGCGAGCATTGTTTCGCCGCAGACACTTGCTTCCTTCGTCCTGCCGTGGGGACACTGATCTCAGCCCCATGAAGGGGCTCTGGAGCGGCCCCGCAGCCTGCCCCGGAGCCCAGCAGGGGCCTGGCGCGCCCTCAGCCCAGCCGGGGGCACCGGCAAGGTGTGGGGCCACCGGGGGCAGGGGGGTGGGCAGCGGGGAGGCTGGGTGACACGGGGCGCAGGTGGCTGTCCCCTGGTCCCCTCCCTCCCTCCATGCCCAGGCGTCGTGCAGCCTTCCTGCCGCAGCCCTGAGGCTCTTGAGGGTCCCTGTGCAGCGCAGCAGAGCCGGGCAGGGGGCTCAGTGCTGTGGCCCCCCTGTGCCAGGCAGCACCAGCAGCCTCGTGGCAGTGCCCTGCCCTCGCTGTGGTCCCCATCCCCTACCTCGATGCTGCCCCCAAGCCGTGTGGCTCTGAGCGGAGGGGGCGCGGCCCGGGGCAGGGGTACCACTGCCACCCGTTCCCCTGGCCCCCAGCCCACAGCTGCACCCCGCAGGTATGCCACCACGCCGAGTGCCAGCAGCTGAACCACAGCAGCCCCCTCAGCCTGTGTGAGGTCTGCGACAGCCGCCTCCACGGCGCCATGCACTTCGATGGGCACATCCGCTTCGACTTACCCCTGCAAGGTGAGCCGGGCTGGATGAGGCCCCAGACCCCTTGGTCACAGTGGGACATGCATGGGAGCGGCCCCGCAGCCTGCTGGTGGTCCCTGTGCGGTGCTGGGGGTCCTGGCACAGCCCAGCCCAATGCCTATTTGCAGGCTCCATCCTGGCCCGCAACGTGTCCACCCGCTCGTGCCCCCCGCGCACCAGCCCTGCCTCCGATGTGGAGGAAGACGACGAGGGACCGGTGGACGGGAGGGGGTGAGCGTGTGGCCGAGCTCTTGTTTGTGGCAGCACGGGACGGAGCGGGTGCCTCCATGGTGCCCAGACCCTGCACGCCCCCAGCCCGCGGGGCGCCCCGCTCACCCTGCCCGTGCTGTGCCTGCAGGGACAGGAAGAGCTCGGCGCTGAAGCTGCCCAAGAAGAAGGCTCGGCGCAGACACACAGATGTAAGAGACTGTCTCCCTCCCTAGGGACTCTGCGGGGTGCAGGGGCTGTGCTGTGGCCCCATTCGAGATGGGTGGGAGCCCAGCACCGACCCCTCGGTGAGCAGCTTATCCCCCGCAGGACCCTAGCAAGGAGTGCTTCACCCTGAAGTTCGACCTGAATGTCGACATCGAGGCGGAGATCGTACCGGCCATGAAAAAGAAGTCCCTGGGGTGAGTCTGCCCCCGCTGCCCGGGCACGGCCCCGGCAGGAGCAGGGGCCCCAGTGGGACCCACGGGGGCTGGTGTCCCCGCAGGGAGGTGCTGCTGCCGGTCTTCGAGAGGAAGGCGATCGAGCAGAGCAAGGTGGACATCTACCTGGACCAGTCCAACACGCCGCTCTCCCTCCACTTCGAGGCGTACCGCTTCGGGGGACACTACCTGCGGGTGAAAGGTGCGGCGGGGCCCGCGGGGGGTCGGGCACAGGCACCACGGGGCTGGGGGCTCTGACGGCTCCATGCTCCCGCAGCCAAGCCCGGGGACGAGCTGAAGGTGGAGCAGGCGGCGCGGGACGCCCGGTCGGCCAGCCTGCCCATCCTGCGCCCCACCGGCACTGCTGCGCTCTTTGGGCCAGCGCTGGAGCTGGTGCCAGGCCGCCGGGAGGGCACCGACATCCTGGTGAGTACCAGAGCTGGCCCTGGGGAGCTTGGGGTGGGGTCCCCCATAGCCCTCCATTCCCCTACGTGTCCAGGAAGATGGGACACGCCAGGTGTCTCCTGGATGGCTTCATGCTGAAGAGTCCCCTCCAAGCCCCAGGAGCAGGCTCAGCTCCCAGCTGTGCTGAGCAAGCAGAGCCAGCAGTGCTGTGCCGTGCCGGCTGTGCCGTGCCGGCTGTGCCACAGCGCTGCACGGGCAGCGCCCTGCGCCGGGTGTGGCAGCTCAGCTGGTGGCCCCGCGGCTGTGCCACGTATGGGCTGGTACCAGAGCAAAGCAAACAGGGGCAGCTCCACGCCCCGGGGCCCCGCAGGGAGGCCGCGAGCTGCCACAGTGACCCCGGGGCTCGTCCTGGCCGCAGTCCCAGGCGGGACGTGGCCGACATCCCTCCTCGCCATGGCGCCTGGCAGCTGCCGTGCGCAGCCTTGGTCCTGCCCCATGGACCCTGGCCCCAGATAAGATGTGGGGCTGGGCTCACCGCCACTCCCCGTGGGAGCAGGTGCCACCCTCGTGGGGCCAAGCAGCCACGCAGCTTGCGCTTCTGTGGAATGTGGCTCCGGGGGTCCCAGTGGGGAGACAGCAGCTCTCAGCCCTGTGCCAGAGGCCCCTGAGGGTGCAAGCTGGCCGTGTGGCCAGGGCTGGTGGCTGCCCGCATCCAGCACTACAATGCCTGGCAGCGGGACCAGCACTGCCCTGGTGGGTCAAGGGGGCCAGCAGGCACGGGGCTGCCTCCACGGTGGTCTCGGCCCTGGCCAGGTCCCCGAGGGCAGGCAGGAGCGGAGCTGAGCCAGGGCAACGGGGCTGGCGTGGCCCAGGGTGCCTGGGGACACCATGGCACGGTGAGCTATGGGGCTGCACCTGGGGCAAAGTGGGGCAGGTTCGGGCACAGTGGCCCAGGGCTCACCTGGGCACATGGTGGTGGCTGTCCCTGCTTGGGGACAGTGGGGCTCTCCGTGCCACCCTCAGCCCTCGTGGGGGGGACGTGGCAGGGAGCAAGGACATGCCATGTCCTGTGGGCAGGCAGGGAGCCGCAGCCTGGCTGCCCTTTGTGCCCGGGCGAGGAGAGGGCAGTGGCAACATCCTGGCGTGGCCTCGGCATGGGGATGCAGGGATGCATGAGCGGGGCTGTGCCGCGGTGCCCGGGCAGGCGGGCGCTGCCTGGCTGGGACCCAGCTCCTGCCGCGGGCTGGGGGTCTTTGATCTTTGCCAGTGAATTGTTCGGGTCTGTTTAGCTTATCTGGCAAGGAGGGAAATTAGGTTTTCTGTGCTGGCCCCACCTCCTTTTGTTCGGAGGAGCCCGGCCAGAGCCTGCCCGGCTCCGCGGTTCAAGTTCAGAGCACGCCTGGGCGGGTGGCGCGGGGCTCGGGGTGCTGCGCCCCACGGGATGCGCTGAGCTGCGGTGCCCCGCTCTACTGGGGCGCGGGCACGGGACCGGTCGTGCTTGGCCCTCACGCACCCGGGATGCAGGTACGCAGGTCAGTGCGGGCGCCGGCGGAGCAGGCTTGTGTCCCGCGGAGGGCACGGCTCCACGCGCCCCGGGACGGGATGGGGCTGCGGGTGCACAGCAGGGGGGACCCCTCTGCCCTGGGGGCTGGAGCCCGCGGCAGGGTGCTATCTGCATGCGAGGCTGGCCTTGCTGTTGCGTTGCATTGCACTGTGGTCTCTGCCCCACCGCCGTCCCGGTCCCATCCCAGCGGCACAGCCGCAGCCTGGAGAGGAGGAGAGCAGGGGCAGGATGTGGCTCTGTGGGGCTGGCCCCACATCGTGGGGTGTGCGGGGCTGGGCGCTGAGCTGGGGACACCACCGGCTGTCCCCGCGCAGGCTCCAGGCAGGCGGAGGAAGAACATGACGGAGTTCCTGGGGGACGCCAGCATCCCTGGCCCCGAGCTGTCCCCACACGGCAGCGGCTCCCTGCCCACCAATGGCACCGACACCTGGAAGAACCGTGCCGCCAGCCGCTTCAGCGGCTTCTTCAGCTCCGGCGCTGGCACCGGCCCCTTTGGGCGGGTAGGTGGGCACGCGTGGGGAGGGGGTGCCGGGAGCAGCGATGCTGCAGCCCCACGGGGCTGGGGCGGTGGGACGAGGTTGTCGTGGTCACCCCCCAGCTCCGTGGGCAGGGCGAGGAGGGCTCTGGCACATCCCCGCCAGCCCTGGCCCATCGGCTCCGTGCTTCCCGGGCAGGAGGTGGACAAGATGGAGCAGCTGGAGAGCAAGCTGCACACCTACAGCAGCTTCGGGCTGCCCAAGCTGCCACCGCAGCTCCGCTTCGACCAGGACTCCTGGGAGGAGGATGGGGACGACAGCAGCCTGGCGCTGGAGGACAGCTGGCAGCAAATCATTGAGGGCACGGAGGTAGGGCTGGGGGTGCCGGTGGCCAAGGCAGCCCCGCTCCCCGTCCGGTGCGGCACTAACACTCGGCCCGGCAGGCCCTGACGCGCCGGCAGTGCCACCAGCAGGAAGCCATCTGGGAGCTGCTGCACACCGAGGCCACCTACATCCGCAAGCTCAAAGTCATCACCGACGTGAGTGCCCGCAGGGGCTGCGGCCCCGCCGCCTGTCGGGGTTCCCCGGCCACGGGTGCCCCGTGCCACAGCAGCTCCCCCACGGGCTCCTGCTCTGTCCCTGCAGCTCTTCCTCTGCTGCCTGCTGAACCTGCAGGAGTCGGGGCTGCTGTGCGAGGTGAGTGGCACCGCGGTGGGCAGGGGCTGCGCGGGGTCTGGGAATGGCACAGCATTGCTGTGGGTGGTCTCGGGGGGCAGCCCCACAGCGCACGGCAGGGGGTCCCTGGGCATGGAGGAGGTGCGTGGGGTCAGGACCCCCGCCCGCAGTGCTGGTGTGGTGCTGGGCCTCACACAGCTCCCCCCCTACCCCTGCAGGTGGACGCCGAGCGCCTCTTTGGCAACATTGGGGAGATCATCCAGCTGCACCGCAGCCTGTGGAGCAGCGTCATGGCCCCAGTGCTGGACAAGGCCCGCCGGACCAAAGCGCTGCTCGACCCTGTGGACTTCCTCAAGGGCTTCAAGATGGTGAGTGTGGACGCCATGCTGCGCCGTGGGGCCGTGCTGTACCGTGCCCAGCGGTGACACCTCTGCGCTGCCCGCAGTTCGGCTCGCTCTTCAAGCCCTACATCCAGTACTGCATGGAGGAGGAGGGCTGCATGGAGTACATGCGCACGCTGCTGCGGGACAGCGAGCTCTTCCGTGCCTACGTGACGGTAAGGGGGGAGCGGCACGGGGCGGGGGCCAGGGCTGCGGCCAGGGCTGACGCCTGCGTGCCGCAGTGGGCTGAGAAGCACAAGCAGTGCAGCCGCCTGAAGCTCAGCGACATGCTGGTGAAGCCGCACCAGCGCCTCACCAAGTACCCGCTGCTCCTCAAGTCCGTGCTGAAGAAGACAGACGATGCGCGCGCCCGTGATGCCATCCTCACCATGGTAAGGGGCACGGCACGGGGATGCAGGCATGAAGCGGGGCAGCCCCCAGCCCCTCACGCCTGCTGCCCGTGCCGCAGATCGGCTCCGTGGAGCACTTCATCAACCACGTCAACTCGCGGATGCGCCAGCGGCAGGAGCAGCAGCGCCTGGCCGCCATCCTCAGCCGCATCGATGCCTACGAGGTGGTGGAGGGCAGCACGGACGAGGTGGACAAGGTAGGCTGGGCCGGCGGAGCTGCTGTCCCGTGCCGCCCCGTGCCGTGCCCTGCCCCTTGCTGATGCCAGCGGCTCCCCACAGCTGCTGAAGGAGTTCCTGCGGCTGGACCTGACGGCCCCCATGCCCGGCACCTCCCCGGACGACACCCGGCAGCTCCTCCTCGAGGGCAGTCTGAAGATGCGGGAAGGTAAAGACAGCAAGGTGAGGACTGCGGGGGACGGGGAGCTCGCCCCCCGCACACCAGCCAGCACCCACAGTCCTGCTCTCGCCCCCAGATGGACGTTTACTGCTTCCTCTTCACCGACCTCTTCCTCATCACCAAGCCCGTCAAGAAGGCTGAGCGCACCAAGGTGGTCCGGCAGCCCTTGCTGGTGGACAAGGTCGTCTGTCGGGAGCTAAAGGACCCGGGTGAGCAGCACCAAAGGGACTGGGGCACCGGGCAGCTGGCCCCCGCCCCAGGGAGGCTTTGGGAGCCCTGGCTGGCCCCATGGCACAGCTCATGGCCCCCCTGCCCGCAGGCTCCTTCCTCCTCATCTACCTGAATGAATTCGGGAGCGCTGTGGCTGCTTACACCTTCCAGGCCAGCGGGCAGTCGCTGTGCCGCAGCTGGGTCGAGGCGCTGCACAATGCACAGGTGAGGGGTGCCAGGGGTGAGGGGGGCACGGGGTTCCCGTGCCCGCTGCCCCCGACACCTCCCCTTCCCCAGAACCTGCTGCAGCGGCTGCGGCTGCAGGAGCAGCAGCGTGGGCAGCACCGGCGCCTGGAGGAGGAGGAGGAAGAAGAGGAAGAGGAGGATGGCGAGAGCAGCACCTCAGCCGCCAGCTCGCCCACCGTCCTGCGCCGCAGCAGCGCCAGCCTGGACTCCCAGCAGTGGTACGGAGCGGGACAGGGGCTCTGCACTCCCCCGGGCACAGTGCAGCCCCCTCCTCACCTTCCCCACTCTTGCAGCCCCTCAGATGGCTCCACTGAAACCATCTCGGTGGTGGTGGTGGATGGTGGCGATGAGCTCTCCTCCCCGGACTCGGACGTGGGGCCGTTTGGCTCACCGTCGGACAGCACCTCCGTGAGCACCGGCACCTCCGTGAGCACCGGCACTGGCACCTCCAGCGGCACCCCGACCAGGGAGCTGCTCATGGGCGCCCTGCCCCTGCCCCATGGCCCGGCCCCCCAGCCCAGCGGCTGCCGCTCAGCATCCATCGACAGCGCTTACGGCACACTCTCACCTGCCTCGCCGCGGGACTTCACCCGGCAGCAGGACGTGGTGGCCGAGGAGGGGCGGGATACCCCGGCCCTGCGGCCCCCCTCGCCCCGGCTGCGCCGCCAGACGCCTGTGCAGCTCCTGCCCTGCAGGGCCCGGGTGCTCAAGTCCAAGTCAGAGGCCAGCCTACTGCAGCTGCTGGCCAGCCCCCCGGCCCCGCTCAGCCAGAGCCGGAGCCTCTCTGACCTCTGCGGGGCCCCCCCTGCCCCCCCACTCCTCCGGCGGACTAGCTGTGCCCCGGGCCGCCCGGCTGCCCCCAGCGCCAGCAGCAGCAGCGGCGACTCCACCTCTGAGCTCTCGGAGCCGGAGGAACCCACGGAGAGCCCAGGGCCACCCCTGGGCCAGCCCGGCCGCGGCCCGCCGCCCACCGCCCGCCGCACCCTCTCGGACCCACCGTCGGCACAGCACCGCAAGCTGACGTTGGCACAGCTCTACCGGATCCGGACCACGTTGCTCCTCAACTCCACGCTGACGGCCTCGTATGTGCAGCCCTGTCCCCTCTGCTTGCCGTGTGACAGGGCCCCACTCTGACGGTGCCTCTCCCCCTCTGTGCCTTGCAGGGAGGTCTGAGAGCTGCCAGGGCGGTGAGGATGAGGATGGAGGCGCGGCCGCTCCGAGGAGCTCCTCCTGCTTCTAACCGTAGCGTAACGCCAGGGCCGGGTAGAGCGGGTGCCCGCCAGCTTGTGCCGGGATGTCATGCGAGTGTGTGTGGGGACAGAGAGCGGTCCCCTCCGGGAGGACGCGTCCCGGGCAGGGCGGCACCGGGCTGCCCATTTCTACCCAGGGAGCGGCCGCATGGGGCCGGACGTGGCACATGGCTTGGGCCGAGCCCTTGTCCACAGAGCGCCGGGGCTGGGCAGCGGGGCAGAGTGGGGCTGTGCCCGGGGAGGCTGCGGGCTGGGGCGGCTCTGCGCGGGGAGGAGGGATCACGACGTTGGCAGCAGTGAGCAGGGAAGGTGCNGGTCTGGTCAGGGCACGGTTTGGTGGGAAGCAGCAGCCATAGGTGGCCAGGGTGAGGAGCACAGGAGCTGCGGTGGCACGGGGTGACGTGGTGGTGGCCGAGCACTGGGTGCCGTCCCATGCCAGGCTGTGGTCTGGTGGGGAGCTGCTGCCCGTGGACATGGCCTGTGCCAGAGCTGGGCACCCCTGCGGAGTGCATATTTATTAAGCTTCGGGCTGTCCCTGCAGCAGCGCTGCCCGCTGGGACAGGGAGGTGGCGGTGGCCGTGCCATGGGCACGCACTGGCCACAGCACCTGTGCTGGCTGCAGCGCGGTCCTAGTGGGTGCGGGCCAGTGCCGTGGCCATCCCGCCTGCCGGTGCGGTCCGGCCAAGCAATAAACCTAGCTGTGTGCACGCTTGTGCCTGCCTTGCCTCTCCTTCAGGACCCCCGGGGCAGCCCCCAGGGTGCTGTGGGGTGAAGGGGGGACAGGTGTGGGGCACGGCCAGAGGGAGCCCAGCCTGGGGTGGACACCACGGCGAGGCTCAGGGGGACAGCTCCAGCCTCATCCCCCAGGGCTTGGGGATAGAGACTGGGGGCATCAGCTCTGCCCGCAAAGCAGGGAGTCCTGTGCGTCCTCCCCGGCCGTGGTGGGGCTGTGCCAGCAGTGGTGTGGGGGAATGGGAGGGACGCGGTGGGCTGGCACGGGTCCCTGCTGCGCAGCACTCCTATCATGTGGTTTTGCACCCTCTGGATTCATTTCCAAAAAAGCATTTCCTCCTGCTGCGGTTGTGTGTAAAAGCCTGCCTGGGGAGGGCTGGCGCTCATTCACCACACGTCGTGCGGCGGCGATGGGGTGCCGGGGCACCCTGCCCTCGCGCTGAGCCTCCCTGGCACCGGGGACCCCGCGCTCAGCTGCGCCCACCGGCACCGCCCCGGCATGACCCAGCTGCATCGGCTGCAAGGATGAAGCGCCGCTGCCCAGGGGCAGCTTCGGTGAGTGTGGTGGGGCTGGGGTCCCCGCAGCCAGGCTGGAGCCCCGGGGCACCCCAGGTGCCTGGACCAGGCTGTGGCTGTGGGTGGCACGGCCACAGCAGGCACAGCTGTGGGGACTGTGGGCAGCGTAGGGTCACAGGGACAATGGGTATGGCATGGCCACGGGTCTACGGTCACAGCATGGTGACAGGAACCATGTGTGTGGCACGGCCACAGGACTGTGGACACAGTCATGGGGACTACAGGCGCAGCACAGCCACAGGGACCGTGGGCACAGCTTGGCCTCGGGGACTGCAGTCACAGCCACAGGGGACAATGGGCACAACGTGGCCATGGGACTGCAAGCAGGGCACAGCCACAGGACTGCGGACAGGCTGCTCCAAGAGCCTGCAGGTGTGGATCAGGGTTGCTGGCTGTGGCCCTGCACACAGTGGCAGCTGGGGACATTGGGGTGGCCACGGGGACTCGGCGGGTGGGTGCTCCAGGCCCCGCGGAGGCTGCAGACGGAGCCGCATTACGGGTAGGGGTGGCGCTTGCGCGGCACAGGAAGCGGTGGCCCCGCTGCGTAACCGGCAGCAGACAGCAGCTGTGCCGGCAGCTCCCCTTCCTACGGGGCACCCCGTGCCTGGGTGCTGCGGCCCCTGCCCAGCCGGGTGCCCGGGACGGGGCAGCGCCCACGCGTGCAGGCAGGGCCCCGCCGTGGGAAGCTCGTGCCTTGACGGGGCTGGGCCACTGACTCAGACGTGCTGCTGGCGGCTGGGCCAGCCTGTCGCCGTGCGTCCGCCCTGATCTGATCGTGGCACTATGCAAATGGGGCAGCCCGTGCATGGTTTCCAGTCCGGTGGTGGCGGGTTTAATAGAAAATGATTCAGTCCCTGTAATCAGGGCAATCTCGGCTGGGAAATCCAAGTCCCCGGCGTGGAATCCCCTGGCTCCCTGCCCACTTTGGCTGGGCGCACAGTGCCCGCCCCATGACACCACAGCACCGCGTCTGGCCGCAGGACCCCATCCCCCTGCCCACCACGCTGCTGGCAGTGGAGCCAGCGTGGACGCCCCCTGCGCTGCCCACGCCGGGGCTCCCCTCCGTGCAGTACCCAGCACCCCAGCCGGGGTGGCGGGGGAGCAGTGACCTAGTTTGGGACGCACGTACAAAGCGTGATAGCATCAGGGGAGAGCATGAGCTGGGCATGGTTTCCTCTCAGGGAGGAAATCGCCTCATCTGCGAGGGAGATAAACCAGGGGAAAGTAAAGGGAGGCAGCATTAACCCTCCCGTGCCCAGCTACTGCATGCAGCACAGGGCTGAGTGTGCTGCCCTGGGCTGGCTGAAGGCATCCCCAGCTGGGTACCCGTGGACAGCAGCACCAGGTCTGCCTGTGCACTGGCCTCCCTCCTCCCCATCCCTGCCCGAGCCCGGGCCCGGGCAGGGTGGCCCCCACGCCCCCACAGCACATGCCCTGCAGCGCAGGCAGGAAGCCACTTACTCAGGTACCATGGGGAAAGCACGGCACGGGGGCTGCCGCGGGGCATTCCCAGCCCTGGGGCTGCACACCCGCGCAGCTCTGGGGCACAGGGCTGCCTCCCCGGCTGTCCTGCCCTGCTGGTGGCCCGGAGCCTGCAGGGGTACCAGCATCCACCCGCCTTGTGCCACTCCAGTCTGGGCTTGGCTCTGGCTCGGGTGGCCAAACCTCGCTGCCAGCTCCTGCTGCCTGATTGCGCATGACTGGAAACATGGTGAGCACGATGGCCCGGCCCCACTGCCCCGGGACGCACGGCTCCCCAGGGTGCCTGCCCCATGCCCACATGCCGGCTGTCTGCAGCCCTGACCTCTCCCTGCCCGCAGGTGGTCCTGGCAGTGCTGTGGCTGCTGGCGAGCGGGTCGCAGCCCCCGGGCTGCCAGGACTGCGCTGTGCCACAGGGGCCGCAGGGCCCAGTGCGGCTGCCCGCCCGCCCACGGAGGTTCGCCGCAAAGCCCTCCTGCCCCCCTGGGATGAAAAGGATCGATGCGGCTGGTCGGTGCTGCGCCCAGTGTCCACCAGGTGAGAGATGCCCAGCTGGCATGGCACGGTGCACCGGGTGCATGGCCTGCCACAGATATTGTGGCACAGCACTGCCTGGGCATGTGGTGGTGGCTGTGCTCCTTGTCACCCTGCTGCCTGCACAGGGACATACCTGCATACCCCTTGCTCGAGCCATGGCAACGACAGCGTCTGCGCAGCCTGTCCCGCCGGCACCTTCCTCTCCCAGCCCAACACGCTCACCAAGTGCCGTGCTTGCTACGAGTGCGACCACCAAGGTGAGCTGGCAGTGCCCCGCGCTGCGCTGTGCCGTTACGCCATGCTGTACCACCCTGCTCACCGCCCACCCTGCAGCTTTCCAGAGCGTGCTGAGCAACTGCTCGGCCACCAGCAACGTCGCCTGTGGCTGTGAGCCTGGCCGCTTCCGCAGCTGCCTGGACGAGCGCTGCAACGAATTCTCCTGCAGCAAGTGCCAGCTCTGCCCAGGGAGGCTGGTCCAGCGGCCCTGTGAGTGCTGTCCCCTGGTCCTCGGGATGCCACCCCATGGGGCCACTGCAACCCTGACGCATGCCCTCTCCCCAGGTTCGGACACACAGGACACGCTGTGCGGGAGCTGCAAGCCCAACTTCTATGCCGAGGGCAGCGAGTGCCGGCCGTGCCACATGTAAGCAGCTCCCTGGGAGGGGTTGCGTGGCTGGCGGCGCAGCGCGGTGCCCACGGTCCCTCTCCTTGCAGGAGCACCCCGGAGACGTGCAGCGAGGAGTGCCAGCAGGTGTGCGGCGGTGGTGCCCGAGGTGCGCGGAGTGGCGGGGCCGGGGGGTCGGGGCAGCGGGGCGGGCACGGCTCTGGGGGACACCGTGCTGCTCCCTTGCAGGCTCGGGGCTGGAGTATATCCTGCTGGGCCTGACCGGGCCCCTCTTCCTGGGCGCCCTCGCCATCTACCACAAGAGGAGGCGGCTCCAGCACGAGGCCCCGGCGGGCAGCCCCCTCCCCACAGTCCCAACCTGGGGCTGCCACAGCCCCACGGCCTGCACGCACACCCCCACCCAGGGGGCTGCAGCGACGGAGGCAGCGCAGTGCCAGGTCAGTGCCTGTGGCGGGGTGGCTGTGGTGGGGGGTCGCCAGCCATGGCAGCGTGGTCCTAGTTGGACCTGGCTGTGTCCCCCTGGACAGGTCTGGGAGCACAGCCCCGGCACAGTGAGGAGCAGCCCTGAGTCCTGGGCCTTGCTGCACAAATGCCCTGGCGGAGCGACGCTGCTGGCTGGCGACGCGGAGCCCTCAGCACCCCAGGAGCCCAGCACAGTGTGGAGCCCGGCCTCGCACCCCCGCAGCCCCCAGCGCTGCGCCCTGCTGCAGGGCAGCCAGCTCTACGCCGTCATCAACGTGGTGCCGGTGCGGCGCTGGAAGGAGTTCATGCGGGTGCTGGAGCTGCGGGACACGGAGATCGAGCTGGTGGAGATGGAGGTGGCCCACTTCCGCGACCAGCAGTACGAGATGCTGAAGCGCTGGTGCCAGCAGACCAGTGCCACGCTCGACCGCATTTTTGCCGCCCTGGAGCACATGGAGCTGGCGGGCTGTGCCGAGGCGCTGCGCCAGAGCCTGTCGTCGGGACCCTGACCGTGCTGCCCCAGGGTCCCCTCCAGGGCTGTGCTGTGACCCCCCAGGTGCGGGGACAGATACGTTCCAGAAAAGCGGGGTCCCTACAGGAGCACCCTGCCCTGGCGCTGCAGGGTGCTGTACCCCTAAGTATTGTTACTTATGCCATGTAGACATTTTATGTCAGTTATCCGGACTGTGGGCTCAGGCTGCAGGAGCAGGGCAGAGCTCCCCTCCCCAGCCACTGCCCCCCCTATTTATGTCCTCCTGCTCCCGGGGCCGCGTGGGACCCTGCGCCCCCGGCACGCAGGCTGCCTGGCCGGGCTGCTGGGCGCGTGCCGCTTGCAGGACGAGCGGGCGCCGAGCCCGCTGCCAACCCATGGGATAGTTCTCGAGGCCGCCTGGCAGGTGCACTCGGGCGGGCCTGCCCCCGCCTCAATAAAGTGGTGTGTTCTCCATCCCCCGGCACCTGGCCCTTTTTCCTGGGGCTGCTGCCGGCCTCTCAGCATGGCGCTGGGGCCAACAGGGGCTCCATGGGCCCTGGGACACCAGGGTGGCAGGGGCACCGCGGGTGGCACAATGTGGCACGGGCCCTGCGGGAGGGGGCCGGGTAGCGTGGGCAGCCCCAGGAAGGTGCAGGGCACTGCTGGAGGAGATTTATCATTTTAATCGCTGAAACGCGGAGGGTCTGGGGCAGACGCGAGCCGCAAGTCTCCCTCTGGCGGCTCCAGAGGTGGGAGGGGAAGGAGCGGAGCCGGCAGTGCAGGGAGCCGCGCAGCGTGCGCTGAGCGAGCTGCGGGGCAGCGCGCAGTGGCCACCCGGGCAGCCTGGCTCCCCGCGGCCCTGGAGCTCGCTCTGCAAAGGGCAGCGTGCGCAGGGTGGCAGCAGGCGGGTGGCAGCGGGACGGGGCTACGGGTGCCTGGGGCCGTGGCAGCGGGCGCTCCTCTGGGACGGGCGAGGCGGGAGCGCCGGGGGCTGTTGGCGGCGGGAGGAGGGTGCCGGGGCACAGCCGGGCTGATCCAGGGCAGCGTGGTGGGACCCGCCGGCCTCCTCCCCCCACAAAGAGCCAGGGGCAGCGCACAGGGGTGCTACGCTGCCATGGGGAGCGGGGGCTAGTGCTTCGCTATATCCCCTTTCTTGAGGATGATCTGCCGCTGCCAGGGCGCCAGCTTTGTCTCATCGTACCCAAGAGTCCTTAGCTTTTCTGACTGCTCCTTCTCCTTCTCCTCCTCCTCTCGCTTCAGCTTCTCTTGCTCTTTCCTGCTCAGCAGCAGAGGGGACAGGCGCTGCGGGTCACAGAGCCCAGCCATGCACGCCCACCCGCCTGCCGGGGAAGGGGACACACGGCACTCACCGTTTCTGCTCCCTGCGAAAGCAAAGGGATGAGATGCTGTTAGTGTGGGGCTGGGGGCAGCTGGCCAGCACAGGTGGCCCCCAGCCCACCCTGCTCACCTCTCCTCCTCCAGCTTCTTGCGCAGGATGTCCCTCCTCCAGGCTGGCATGCTGGCCAGGCGCGCCTCCTCCTCCTTCTCCTGCAACAAACAGCCATGTTATGGCCAGCCACAGGAGCACGGGCCCCCTGGGGTGGCCAGCTGGGCTCTGCTGGGGGAAGCAGGGATGTGCTGGCTCCTAGGAAGCAGCCCTCCATGGGGCAGGACGGACCCCTCCCCAGGGACATCACCCCTGGGCACGTGGGACCACATCCTGCCGGCTGCAGGGAGCGCAAGTGTGGAGGCAGCCAGCAGGACTGAGCTGCACGCCCGGCACTGCACAACGCGGCACGGCATGGCGCTGATGGGACGCAGCTCCACGATGCTGTGGGCACGGGCACAGCGCCACACAGGAGCCCTGCAGTGACAGGTCCTGCCGTCCCCGTCCCCCTCGCTGTCCGCGTTATCCCGGCGCGGGGAGCACGCGCGACCAAGGAGTGTGCAGAGCGCTGAGCCCTTCGCAGCACACACAGCTTTATTGCACGGACACGTGGGGGCCCATGGCACCCCGGCACCGCAAACAGCACACCAAAGGGGAGCTGCGCCCCAAGCACAACACACAGCCACAGCAAGCGGCACACAGCAACTTCAACACACAGCCGGCCACAGAACCCCCGCGGGGTCTGGGCACCCAGGGCCCGCTCCCAGGGCACGAAGCAGAACCCAGCGGTCTGCAGAGCCGGCCCGCAGTCCTGCTGCCCTGAGAGCAGCACCGCAGCTGAGCCGTGCCCAGGCACCAGGTCCCGGTGCCCGGCTGCACCTGGGGCCTCTGCTGGCTGCACGCCCCAGCCATGCACTCGGCCAGCCCTGCACCACCGCCATGGCCCCAGGGCCTGCTGCTGCTGCAGCATCTCGCCCAGCTCAGATATCGAACATCTCTGCCTCCTTCTCCTTCCAGAAGGAGAAGCTGCGGTCGATATAGCGGCAGATATCCTCATTGCTGAACTCTCCCAGCTCTGAGACCAGCTGGACTGGCTCCTGTCCTGCCCGGGCTGCGGCAGTGGGTGCCGGACTGGTGGACAAAGGGCTCGATTCCATGGCTGCCACCATGGTGGCAGGGCTGTCCCCAAAGAACTCCTGCTTGAGGTCCTCAAAGCCGTCGAGCCAGCAGCGGTGGCCAGCCTCGACCCGCTCCAGCGCAGCGCGGTGGAAGCGGCGGATGCACTCCCAGCTGTGGGTGCCCAAGCGGTCAAACATCTCGTAGCACAGCAGGTGCCGGAAGCGCCGCTCCTCGGGGCTGAGGTTCATCTCCAGCAGCTGAAAGTAGCCCAGCATGAAGAGGTCGAGCGAGAGGCTGTCATAGGGCACAGGTGAGCCTCGGACGTGGGGCAAGAAGTGCTCGGGCCAGTAGAGCACATCAGTGCGGCTCAGACGACGGATCTGCCGCCCTGGCACGCGGTGGGCGACGCTCCTCCAGCGCGCCAGCAGCTTCCCCACTGCCTGCTGCTGCTTCCAGAGCCGCCGCAGCCGCTCGGCCCCATGGGCACGTGCACCAGGCGCTTCCGCCAGCGCCCACTTCTTCCAGTGCTCCAGGAACAGGGAGACGGCGCGCTCCTTGTGCGCATCGATGTGCTCCTGCAGGCAGCTCAGCTCCGTCTGCACCGGCTGGCTCCGCTGCAGCACCCCATCCGCGTCCCCGTCCCCGTACTCCTCCTCCAGGACGGGCTCACGGGTGCAGCCGTCCATGGGTGTGCCTGGGGGCAGCGACCGCTTCCGCTTGGTGACCCTGGTGCGGGGCGCGGGGGCTCCTGCCTGCCCCTCGTAGCTGGCCTTGAGGCTGCGGACAGAGACACCGCAGTGCAGGATCTCGCGCCGGGCGTCTTGCTGGGTGCCGGTGCTGGCAGTGGGTGGGGGCCTCTGTGGCACAGTGCTGCCTGCCACTCCCCCCGCCCCGGGGCTCTCCCGGCCCCCCAGCGTGGCCAGCAGCATGGCCATGCTCCTCAGCAGCGCGGAGGTCTTGCTGCACCAGGCGGGCAGGTCCTCGGCACGGCCCTGCAGGCGCCGGGGGTCGAGGGAAAAGCGCTCAGGGGCCAGGGTGGCCGGGAGCGGCAGGAGCTGCTGCAGCTCCTCCTCCAGCTGCTCCAGCTCCGTCTCCACTGTCTGCACCTTGTGCATCACCTGCAGGTTTTCGATTTGCCTCTCAATGCGGAGAATGTCCTCCTCCGTCATGAGCTGCCCAAAGGGTCCCAGCATGCCCCCATGGGCGGGGGAGTAGCGCCAGCAGGGGGGGGGCGAGACGCTCCCAGGCTCCAGCTAGGGCAGGAAAAAGGGCAAAACAGCTCCTGAGGACGCGCCCCGCAGCCTTGCATGTGCCAACCCCCCAGTGCCGGGGTCCAGCGGGGAGCCAGCACATGCCTCGCACCACTGGTGGCCATGCAGGATGAGTGCTCCAGGACAGGCTCTGTGGCTGGGCAGGGTGCACAGCACCCACGGCGTGCGTGGTGGGGCTGTCCCCTGCATGCAGCGGGGCTGGGGCCGTCCCGGCGCAACAGAGAGCCGGAGGCGATGCAGTGCCGCGCCGTGTCCACGAACTGGGTCCCGGACTGCTGGGCCATGCCCGTGCTGCTCTCACCACACACAGCACGCGGGGCCCCATGGCGGGGCCCCCCCCTCCCTTGCGCCGCTGCTCCTCTTCCTCCTGCATGCGGAGCTGCAGCTTGCGCACCATCCCCTGCCGCTTCCACTCGGGGATGGGCCGGCCCTGCTCGTCATGGCTCGGCACCAGCGCCTCCGCGTCTGGTGGGCCCCCAGCCCCCGGCCCCAGCACTGGCGAGCTCCCGTTGAGCACCGGCTC